>SJYT01039518.1:338561-429148 GCA_006410635.1 Cephalophus harveyi
CTGGAATTCCATCACCTCCACTAGCTTTGTTCATAGTGATGCTTCCTAAGGCCCACTTGACTTCACATTCCAGGATGTCTGGCTCTAGGTGAGTGATCGCACCATTGTGGTTATCTTGGTCATGAAGATCTTTTTTGCACAGTTCTGTGTATTCTTGCCACCTCTTCTTAATATCTTCTGCTTCTGTTAGGTCCATACCATTTCTGCCCTTTATTGAGCCCATCTTTGCATGAAATGTTCCCTTGGTATCTCTAATTTTCTTGAAGAGATCTCTAGTTTTTCCCATTCTGTTGTTTCCCTCTATTTCTTTGCATTGATCAATGAGGAAGTCTTTCTTATCTCTCCTTGCTATTCTTTGGAACTCCGCATTCAGATGTTTATATCTTTCCTTTTCTCCTTTGCTTTTCGCTTCTCTTCTTTTCACAGCTGTTTGTAAGGCCTCCCCAGACAGCCGTTTTGCTTTTTTGCATTTGTTTTCCATAGGGATGGTCTTGATCCCTGTCTCCTGTACAATGTCACGAACCAGGGGCTTCCCTGGTGGCTCAGAGGTTAAAGCGTCTGCCTGCAATGCAGGAGACCTGGGTTCAATCCCTGGGTCTGGAAGATCCCCTGGAGAAGGAAATGGCAACCCACTCAGTATTCTTACCTGGAGAATCCCATGGACGGAGGAGCCTGGTGGGCTATAGTCCACAGGGTTACAAAGAGTTGGACACGACTGAGCAACTTCACTTTCACTTTCACTTTGCTGAGATAGTTTTTTTTTTTTTTTTTGAGGTGGCTGCCCGGGCGCAGGAGGGCTGAGAGGAGCTACTCCAGTTGCTCAGTCATGTCCAACTCTTTGTGACCTCATGGACTGCAGCACGCCAGGCTTCCCGGTCCATCACCAACTCCCGGAGCTTCCTCAAACTCATGTCCATTGAGCTGGTGATGCCATCCAACCATCTCATCCTCTGCCGACCCCTTTTCCTCCTGCCTTCAATCTTTCCCAACATCAGGGGCTTTTCCAGTGAGTCAGTTCTTTGAATCAGGTGGCCAAAGTATTGGAGTTTCAGCTTCAGCATCAGTCCTTCCAATGAATAGTTAGGACTGATTTTCTTTAGGATTGACTGGTTGGATATCCTTGCAGTCCAAGTAACTTTCAAGAGTGTTCTCCAACACCACAGTTCAAAAGCATCAATTCTTCGGCGCTCAGCTTTCTTTATAGTCCAACTCTCAACATCCATATATGAGTACTGGAAAAACCATAGCTTTGACTAGATGGACTTTGCTGGCCAAGTAATGTCTCTGCTTTTTAATATGCTATCTAGGTTGGTCATAACTTTTCTTCCAAGGAGCAGTGTCTTTTAATTTAATGGCTGCAGTCACCATATGCAGTGATTTTGGAGCCCCCCAAAATTAAGTCTGTTATTGTTTCCATTGTTTCCCCATCTATTTGGCATGAAGTGATGGGACCAGATGCCAGGATCTTAGTTTTCTGAATGTTGAGTTTTAAGCCAACTTTTTAACTTTCTTCTTTCACTTCCATCAAGAGGCTCTTTAGTTCTTCACTTTCTGCCATAATTGTGGTGTCATCTGCATATATGAGGTTATTGATATTTCTCCTGGCAATCTTGATTCCAGCTTGGCTTTATCCAGTCCAACATTTCACATGATGTACTCTGCATATAAGTTAAATAAGCAGGATGACAATATACAGCCTTGACGTACTTCTTTCCTGATTTGAAGCCAGTCTGTTCTTCCATGTCCAATTCTAAGTGTTGCTTCTTGATCTGCATACAGATTTCTCTGGAGGCAGGTCAAATGGTCAGGTATTCCTATCTCTTTAAGAATTTTCCACACTTTGTTGTGATCCACACAGTCAAAGGCTTTGGCATAGTCAAGAAAGCAGAAGTAGATGTTTTTTTTCTGGAACTCTCTTGCTTTTCCAGTGATCCAACAGATGTTGACAATTTGATCTCTGGTCCCTCTGCCTTTTCTAAATCCAGCTTGAACATCTGGAAGTTCGCGGTTTACATACGGTTGAAGCCTGGCTTGGAGAATTTGGGGCATTACTTTGCTAGTGTGTGAGATGAGTACAATTGTGCAGTAGTCTGAGCATTCTTTGGCAGTGCCTTTCTTTGGGATTGCAATGAAAACTGACCTTTTCCAGTCCTGTGGCCACTGCTGAGTCTTCCAAATTTGCTGGCATATTGAGTGCAGCACTTTTACAGCATCATCTTTTAGGATTTGAAATAGCTCAACTGGAATTCCATCACCTCCACTAGCTTTTTCTGTAGTGATGTTTCCTAAGGACCACTTGACTTCACATTGCAGGATGTCTGACTCTAGGTGAGTGATCACACCATCATGGTTATCTGGGTTATGAAGATCTTTTTTGTACAGTTCTTCTGTGTATTCTTGCTGCCTCTTCTTAATATCTTCTTCTTCTGTTAGGTCCATACCTTTTCTCTCCTTTGTTGTGTCCATCTTTGCATGAAATGTTCCGTTGGTGTCTCTAATTTTCTTGAAGAGATCTCTAGTCTTTCCCACTCTATTGTTTCCCTCTCTTTCTTTGCATTGATCAATGAGGAAGGCTTTCTTGTCTGAGAGAGAGAAAATTAACAGTTCAGGGATCACTAGGTCAACACTGATTGGCCTTCCCAGGTTGCTCAGTAAAGAACCCACCTGCTAATGCAGGAGACATAGGGGACACGGGTTCAGTCCCTGGGAAGATCCCCTGGAGGAGGAAATGGCAACCTACTCTGGTATTATTGTCTGGAAAATTCCATGGAGAGAGGAACCTGGTGGGCTACAGTCTATGAGGTCACAATGACTTGGACACTACCTGGCGATGGAACACAAGCATGCCGGTCAACATTAACATCTTAGTGGACCATCCCACCAGATAGGAATACATTTGTATGATATAAACACATATTTACAACATATAATGTTATGGAAGCTATTGGCATAGTGATTTAAATGTATGATTTACCTAGTATTCATCTACTATTACAGTGTGATCATCTACTAGTATAGTGTGATCATTTTTTCTTAATAAATTCTTCAAAGCCTATACTTTTTATATCACCATAATATTTAACTATATAAGTATGCCAGCATTTATTTTGTTTAATTTTAATTAAGTGTTGTTGTTTAATTGCTAAGTCACTTCCAACTCTTTGCAAACGCTTGGACTGTGGCCTAGCAGACTCCTCTGTCCATGGGATTTCCCAGGCAAGAGTACTGGAATTGGTTGCCATTTCTTCCTCCAGGAGATATTCCCAACCCAAGGATAGAACCCATGTCTTCTGCATTTGCAGGCATATTCTTTGCCACTGAACCACATAGCCCCTGTTGTTTAATATATAGGGATTGTTTTCCAGGCTTGATGTCCTAAATAATGCTTGGATTAGCACTCCTCTCCATAAATTGTTATTTTGCTTTTGTATTTAAAATGAAGAACCTCTCAACAGTCAAATTAAGGCTGACATTACTCTAAAGGATTTGATAGTACTTTAAAATATTTGTTATTTCCCTTTAACTAAAAAGATTATGTGGTTTGATTCTTACTTAATAATCATTTCTCACACCTTGGAAGCTCACTTTCTGTTTTAACACAATAGAATAGCAGGATGATTCAGCTAAGAGGAGAGAAGTACTTTTAATATCACACTAATGAGCTTATTCTGTTTTAAGTGGGACAGTGATTGTTGGAAACTTCAGAGAAAACATCTTCCAATACCAGCCAGATTAAGTCTTGGTATTTCCTGCTCATAGAAGATATAGCCTACTACAGAAACATCAAGCAGTGTATTTTAGGGAGCATCACAGGTGGTTAAAACATGTCTTATCTTCTATAGTTCACAACAAATAGCTCAAGATGTCCTTAGAACCATTGCATCCTGGGCCATCTCAACTGAGACCTCGGTGTCAATAAAAGGCCAGTAGGGAAGTAAAAGAGTAAATGACTCCTTACAAAAGGTGGCATCTTCAGGATGTCAACTGATCAGACTTTTCCTTGAGAAAGGTAAGCCAGCTGGTCTGTTTATAGCAAAGGCAGGGGAATTGTGGCCCATGGGCCATTTTTGATTTGCTTTCAGGCAGGCACTGAGTTAGGGCTTCCCACGCGGTGCTAGTGGTAAAGAACCTGCCTGCCAGTGCAGGGGATGTGAGAGACGCGGTTTCGATCCCTGGGTTGCGAAGATCCCCTGGAGTAGGAAATGGCAACCACTCTAGTATTCTTGCCTGGAAAATTCCACAGACAGAGGAGCGTGGTGGGAGTCCATGGGGTCACAAAGAGTCGGATCCGATTGAGCACGTGAGCATATATGTAACCTGTGATCTCTCTAATCCTCTAAGGCACTGAGTAACTGTTAACCTCCTTTACTGAGCAAATATTTTCAAGGACCTTCTGCAGACTCTGTAATTGGTGCTGGAGATGAAGAAGTTAGTAAAATCCAGTGTTTATCTATCCTAGAATTGCTCACAATCTCTTGGTTGAACTACACAATTACAATATATTTTATATATATATATATATACATATATATTATGTATATATGACAAGGCAGCCTATCATTTAGACACATGGATCTGAATGCCTCACCCAGGTTCCCACCATGACTTGATGGTAGACATAAGACTATAGTTCACATCCTGTATCCCGGGGTCCAGTGGTCTTTCTCTTAAACTACTGACAATATTTTGTACTGAATCCCCTGCCTTCTCTTTGGACTCATTATTGGCATGACCTGTACAATTAGGATGGGAAGTGAAGTAAGAGGTGTATGCAAAGCTAATTGACACATTGACTATCTCATTAGTGCTCATCTGTGTACGACCAAGTGACTGAACTCAACTGAGTTTGCCGACCTTCCTATCTCTGTTCATGTAAGATAGAATTACACTAAGGTTCTAAATAACCTTTTTCTCAGGCTTTACCCCTCTTTGCCTCAGTCCCCCCTAATTCCTGCCAAATAGTTTCAGGAGTCCCCAAGCCATCTCCTGTGCTGGTGCACTAGTCTTTCTAGGTGTAGGTTATCTGCCATGTTCTTCTGCTCTGAGTCTTTGGGGTGAAGGCCAAAATCAGCTGAAGGGCACTGCTCCTGACTCCTGCTAAAGAGGCCAAGGAGTGTGCTCAGTTTCCCAGGGGTGGTCTGAGTCTACTGGTATCTTTGCTAAGGGGACATCGTCTATTATTGTTTGCACCCAAGGAGCTACAGTCTGGGCTTTTAATGTGCCACATTTGATTTGATTGAAGCTGGTGGAAACTCTTGGAAGGTTGTGGTTGTGGCCCACTGGGCTACAACCAGGCTATTTTGTGCTAATTCTTACTTCTAATGGGTCCTTCATGCAGATAGATTCTGGGATACCTGCCAAGTGGTCTTTCAATACATGACAAAATCCTAAGATGAATAAAGCTTAGGTTCTAGGTACAAAATCAGTGCTTCACTATTTAGAAGAGTCTATAGGCATGCTCAGTTGCTCAGTTGTGTCCAACTGTTTGAGACTCCATTGACTGTAGTTTGCCAGGCTTCTCTAACTATAGAATTTTCCAGGCAAGAAAACTGGATCAGGTTGCCATTTCCTACTCCTGGGAATCTTGCCAATCCAGGGATTGAATCTGCCTCTTCTGCATTGGCAAGTGGATTCTTTACAACCAAGCCACCTGAGAAGCCCCCTTAGAAGAGCCTATATTCCATAAATGTTAATATAGGTTCCAAGGAAAAAGAGGTCCATAATCATGGGAAACACTGGTTTCAATCAATTAAATCCTGTTAAGTAGATTTTGGAAGGAAGTAAAAGGGAGAGAATAGCAGCTTTATTATGTAATATACATTATAAAATTATTTAACATAATAAGGATTCCCTAGTGGCTCAGATGGTAAAGAATTCACCTGCAATGCAGGAGACCTGGATTTGATCTCTGGGCCAGGAAGATCCCCTGGAGAAGGGAATGGCTACCCACTTCAATATTCTTGTCTAGAGAATTCCATGGACAGAGGGGCCTGGCAGGCTACAGTACATGGGGTTGCAAAGAGTCAGACATGACTGAGCAACTAATTTATTATATTTAATATATCATTTATTATTAAAATACACATGATATAAAATCCACTCATTAGAGTAAATGATTTTATTAAATTTATAGAGTTGTGCAGCAGCCATCACTATAATCCAGTTTTTGAATATTCCCAACACTCAACTTTCCTGAATTTACTTACAGTCACTCCCCTCTCCCACCTCTGACCCCAGGTAACCATTTATCTGCTTTCTGTCTCGATAAATTTGCCAGTATGCTACTGGAGATCAGTGGAAAAATGACTCCAGAAAGAATGAAGAGATGGAGCCAAAGCAAAAAAAAAAAAACACCCAGTTGTGGATATGACTGGTGATGGAAGTCAAGTATGATACTGTAAAGAGCAATATTGCATAGGAACCAGGAATGTTAGGACCATGAATCAAGGCAAATTGAAAGTGGTCAAACAGGAGATGGCAAGAGTGAACATTGGTATTTTAGGAATCAGTGAACTAAAATGGACTGGAATGGGTGAATATTACTCAGATGACCATTATATCTACTACTGTGGGCAAGAATCCCTTAGAAGAAATGAAGTACCCATCATAGTCAACAAGAGTCTGAAATGCAGTACTTGGATGCAATCTCAAAAATGACAGAATGATCTCTGTTCGTTTCCAAGGCAAACCATTCAATATAGTAATCCAAGTCTATGCCCTGACCAGTAATGCTGAAGAAGCTGAAGTTTAATGGTTCTATGAAGACCTACAAGACCTTTTAGAATTAATACCCCCAAAAGATGTCCTTTTCATTATAGGGGACTGGAATTCAAAAGTAGGAAGTCAAGAAACACCTGGAGTAACAGGCAAATTTGGCCTTGGAGTACAAAACGAAGCAGGTCAAAGGTTGACAGAGTATTGCTAAGGGAATGCATTGGTCATAGCAAACACCCTCTTCCAATAACACAAGAGAAGACATGGACAACCAGATGGTCTATACTGAAATCGGATGATTATATTCTTTGCAGCCAAAGATGGAGAAGCTCTATACAGTCAGCAAAAATATAGTTTTGCCAAGAAAATGCACTGGTCATAGCAAACACCCTCTTCCAACAACACAAGAGAAGACTCTACACGTGGACATCACCAGATGGTCAACACCGAAATCAGATTGATTATATTCTTTGCAGCCAAAGATGGAGAAGCTCTATACAGTCAGCAAAAATAAGACCAGGAGCTGACTGTGGCTCAGGTCATGAACTCCTTATTGTCAAATTCAGACTTAGATTGAAGAAAGTAGGGAAAACCACTAACTAGACCATTCAGGTGTGACCTAAATAAAATCCCTTATGATTATACAGTGGAAGTAAGAAATAGATTCAAGGAATAGATCTGATAGACAGAGTGCCTGAAGAACTATGGATAGAAGTTTGTGACATTGTATAAGAGGCAGTGATCAAGACCATCCTCAAGAAAAAGAAATGCAAAAAGGCTAAATGGTCATCTGAGTAGGCCTTACAAATAGTTGTGAAAAGAAGAGAATTGAAAGACAAAGGAGAAAAGGAAAGATATACCCATTTGAAAGAACTATGGAATGAGGTTCGTGACATTGTACGGGAGACAGGGATCAAGACCATCCCCATGGAAAAGAAATGCAAAAAAGCAAAATGGCTGTCTGGGGAGGCCTTACAAATAGCTGTGAAAAGAAGAGAGGCGAAAAGCAAAGGAGAAAAGGAAAGATATAAGCACCTGAATGCAGAGTTCCAAAGAATAGCAAGAAGAGATAAGAAAGCCTTCTTCAGTGATCAATGCAAAGAAATAGAGGAAAACAACAGAATGGGAAAGACTAGAGATCTCTTCAAGAAAATTAGAGATACCAAGGGAACATTTCATGCAAGGATGGGCTCGATAAAGGACAGAAATGGTATGGACCTAACAGAAGCAGAAGATATTAAGAAGAGGTGGCAAGAATACACAGAAGAACTATATAAAAAAGATCCTCGTGACCCAGATAACCATGATGGTGTGATGACTCACCTAGAGCCAGACACCCTGGAATGTGAAGTCAAGTGGTCCTTAGGAAATATCACTACAAAAAAAGCTAGTGGAGGTGATGGAATTCCAGTTGAGCTATTTCAAATCCTAAAAGATGATGCTGTAAAAGTGCTGCACTCAATATGCCAGCAAATTTGGAAGACTCAGCAATGGCCACAGGACTGGAAAAGGTCAGTTTTCATTCCAATTTCAAAGAAAGGCAATGCCAAAGAATGCTCAAACTACCGCACAATTGCACCCATCTCACAGCTTAGCAAAGAAATGCTCAAAATTTTCCAGGCCAGACTTCAACAGTGCATGAACCATGAACTTCCAGATGTTCAAGCTGGATTTAGAAAAGGCAGAGGAAGCAGATATCAAATTGCCAACATCCCTTGGATCATGGAAAAAGCAAGAGAGTTCCAGAAAAACATCTACTTCTGCTTTCTTGACTATGCCAAAGCCTTTAACTGTGTGGATCACAACAAACTATGGGAAATTCTTAAAGAGATGGGAATACCAGACCACCTGACCTGCCTCCTGAGAAATCTGTTTGCAGGTCAAGAAGCAACAGTTAGAACTGGACATGAATGACAGACTGGCTTCAAATCGAGAAAGGAGTATGTCAAGGCTGTATATTGTCATCCTGCTTATTTAACTTATATGCAGAGGACATCATGTGAAATGCTAGACTGGATGAAGCACAAGCTAGAATCAAGATTGCCGGGAGAAATATCAATAACCTCAGATATGCAGATGATACCGCCTTATGGCAGAAAGTGAAGAGGAACTAAAGAGCCTCTTGATGAAAGTGAAAGAGAAGAGTGAAAAATTGGCTTAAAACTCAACATTCAGAAAACTAAGATCATGGAATCCAGTTCCATCACTCCATGGCAAATAGATGGGGAAACAATGGAAACAGTGACAGACTTAATTTTTTTGGGCTCCAAAATCACTGCAGATGGTGACTGCAGCCATGAAATTAAAAGACGCTTACTCCTTGGAAGAAAAGTTATGACCAACCTAGATAGTATATTCAAAAGTAGAGACATTACTTTGCTGACTAAGGTCCGTCTAGTCAAGGTTATGGTTTTTCCTGTGGTCATGTATGGATGTGAGAGTTGGACTGTGAAGAAGGCTGAGCGCTGAAGAATTGATGCTTTTGAACCGTGGTGTTGGAGAAGACTCTTGAGAGTCCCTTGGACTGCAAGGAGATCCAACCAATCAATCCTAAAGAAAATCAGTCCTAACTATTCATTGGAAGGACTGATGCTGAAGCTGCAACTCCAATACTTTGGCCACCTGATGAGAAGAACTGACTCATTGGAAAAGACCCTGATGCTGGGAAAGATTAAAGGCAGGAGAAGAAGGGGATGACAGAGGATGAATTGGTTGGATGGCATCACTGACTCAATGGACATGAGTTTGATCAAGCTCCGGGAGTTGGTGATAGACAGGGAAGCCTGGCGTGCTGCAGTCCATGGGGTCTCAAAGAGTTGGACATGACTGAGCAACTGAACTGAACTGAAATTTGCCCATTCTGGCGATTTCATATAATGGAGTCACACACTACATGGCCCTTTGTGTTTGCTTTCTTTTAATTAACATAATGTTTCTGAGGTTCCTCCATGTTGTAATATGTGCCAGTAGAGTTTTTTTCTTTTCTTTCTGGTTATTTTTCCATTGCATTGATAGACTACCTTTTGTTCATTTCTCATTAGTTGATGGACATTTGTATTGTTCCCAGTTTGGGGCTATTATACATTATTTTGTTTTTAATATTCATGTATTAGTCTTTTTGTGGGCATTATGTCTTAACTTCTCTTGGGTAGATTCTTAGGATAGAATCAATGGGTTGTTTGTTAAGCATATGTTGAACATTTTAAGAAACTGTCAAACTGTTTTCCGAAGTGGCCGAATCATTTTTCATTCCTACCAGTATTGTATGAGGGTTCTAGTTCATCACAAAGAAGCTAACGCTTGCTGTCGTTTGTCTGTTGATTGGAGCAAATCTATCTGTGTGTTGTGGTAGCTCATTGTGGTGTGAAATGGACTTTTATGCAGGTCTTCTCGCAGCTTTTAACATAGCCATGTGAATTACTAGTCTCTGAAAGAAAATGGTGAATAGAGTATACACAATGTTTCCTAAACTCATTTTCTCATGAAATTCTTTTTTCCTTTAAATGAGCATAGCAAAAGGCCTAATGTTCTGCAGAACACATTTTGGGAAGCATTACATCATTTGATTGTAATATTTTTAGCTTTGTTCTCTGTGATATTTAATTATGGACAAGTGTTTACCACATGATGATTTTGAATCAGGTGGCATAGATGCAGAGGTTAATAGAATGCAAGAGTTAAAGGAGGATGCTTAAGAGATTTGCGCTGGGCCGTTTTCGAGAAGCAGTGGTTTTCCTGAATAACTAAATGTCAGTTTGTTTTTCTCTGTACTTGGTTCCCTAGCTCAGTCCAGATGGGCCTCAGATCTCAAGTGGAGTTCAGCAAAGCTCAAGCTGAGATCCTGGCCACATTTTCCTTATCAATGCTCAGATAATAATCGTAACAACAACAACAATGATAATAATTCAAATTTATGTTGATCACATCTGTGCCAGGCACTGTGCTAAGCAGTCTTCGTGAATTATCTTCTCAAATCCCCAGTGTGGGTACTAGTATTTCAGCCACTTTACAGATGAGTAAACTGAGGCACAGAGTGACCAGTAGCTTGCACACAGGTAGCAAGAAGTGGCAGAGTCAGGATCTGAACCTGGGGCCTTGGCACTTGGGCTGTGTTCTTGAACCACTCTGCTATATATCCTGCATGCATGCTTGCTAAGTTGCTTCAGTTGTGTTTGACTCTGTGAGACCCTAGGGATTGTAGCCCAACAGGTTCCTCTGTCCATGGGATTTCCCAGGCAAGAATACTGGAGTGGGTTGCCATTTTCCTTTCCAGGGGATCTTCCCAACTTAGGGATCGAACCTGTATCGTTTATGTCTCCTGCATTGGTAGGTGGGTTCTTTACCACTAGGGCCACCTGGGAAGCCTGGTATATATCCTACCACCTTCCTGGTGGCTCAGCTGGTAAAAACTGCAGTGTAGGAGACCTGAGTTTGATCCCTGGGTTAGGGGATCCCCTGGAGAAGGGAATGGCTATCTACTGCAGCATTCTGGCCTGCAGAATTCCATGGACTGTATAGCTCATGGGGTCACAAAGAGTAGGACACGACTGAGTGAATGACTTTCACTTCACCTTTCAAAAAGGCAGATCATCCTGAAAGAAGATTTTTGCTTGTCTTAACTGCACAGCAGTTGTAGGATTTCCAGTCCAGAATTTGCCTCCCTAGAGTCAACATCATCCTAGTTGCCCTTGCTGTTCCTTCTCACCTGCCAGGAAATACATCACTCGTTCTCCTGAGAACGTCTCCTTGTGTTATCCTTCTCTTCCTGTCTGAAGGCCACCTCCTTTGTCCAGGCCTAACCTGACCTCTGGGCTATTCACACACATACAAATGCACACACACATACACACAAAACTTCTACTTAGTTTCGTTGTCTCTGGGTTTTCACTTAAAAATCAGGATTTGCATCCCCACCAGCAACATCTTTCCAGATTCCCGCTCTACACAACACACCACTCTTACTCACTTCAACAACCACCTTTAAGGCTCCTTTGTTCAAAGGATAATTCCCAGTCCCTGAGCAGGGCATTCAGACTGGTTGCTATTTACTCCCCAGTCTATTTCCTGTGATTGCCCCTTTTGGATCCTCTGCTGTGGGCGGGTGCTTCATTGCTGCCAGAACAAGTGAAGCCATGCCTAACTCTGTGCCTTTGCTTCTCCCTGTCCTCCAGCCCACAGTGCCCCCTTCTCTGTTGTTTGCTTTCTGAGCGCTTGCCTGCCCTTGGAAGGCCCCTAACCTCTAGGGTGCTATTTCGGCAGAACTCAGCCTATGATGATCTCTCCCTTCTCTGAATCCCCTGAGAGAACTACAACCTGGGACATTGGTCATCTGTCCAACCTCTTCAGCCTCAGTCTTATTTATTGTAAACTGAGTGTAAAAACAGCCCCTGCTTCATAGGGTTCTTGCTCTGGTTGGAAGATACTACAAAACTTAGCACTGTACCTGGGTCAAAGCTACAAAGGATCCAATAAGTGAAAGATAATGTTATTGATAATCAAGATTGTCATTTTTATGATGCATGGTGCTTTGTGTTGTTTGACTGTCTCATGAGGGGTAGACCTCTTGAGAGTGGGGATCAAGTCATGTCATACCTAATGCACTGCCTTAAGCACCAAGGATCCTGGGGAATGTTTGTTGAGAATGGGCGAACAATCTTGAACCTGGGAATCAGAAGCTCAGTGTCAATCCTAGCTCTGTAGGCAACACCATGCGTGACCTTGAGTTGGCCCTTTGGACTCCCAGTTTCTTCCACTGTGTACCATCCCTAACATGCTCTTTGAGGCTGGCTTCAAATCCAAGCCCTGATGTTGATTCTCTGTGTTACTTTGGGCACATTCCTGAATCCTCTTGGCCCTCAGTGTCTCCATCTGTGAGATGGAGAGAATAGCACTGCTTCTTTATTGGCTGTGAGGATAATGAGATAATGCTGGTAACATGCTTATCTTAGTAGTTGCTCTTCTGGTTGTTTTATATTGCTGTTTAGCTGATAAACACTAGACTTGCTAATGTTTTCAAATGTATGTATTTCCTGGTGTTGCCATAACAAAACACTATATATTGAATGGCTTAAACAAAGAAGTTGATGGTTTCAAAGTGCCACAGTCTAGAAATCCAAAGTCAAGGTGTTGGTTTTGATCAGTCCTGATGAGGGGGTTGACTCCTTCTGAGGGCTGTGAGCCATGCCTTTCTCCTACCTTCTGGTGGCCTCAGGCATCCCTTGTCTGGTCGGTGGTACCCTTCCTGTGTCTCTGCAGCATCTTCTCTATGCGTGTCTGTCTCCACATCTAGATTTCCCCCTTTTATAAGGTCACCAGTCATCTTGGATTAGCGGCCACCCTAACGACCTGATTTTAACTTGTTTACCTCTGTAACAATGTAGTTCCTAAAAAGGTCATATTATGAGGTTCTGGAAGCTAGCGTTTCAGTATACCATTTTTTCCCAACTCAACCTGTAACAGAGAAAATGACTAATTATTGTATTCTCTAGAAAATACTTTGCTGAGAAAATGAGTTGGCATTTCTCAATGAAAGAGGAGAAAACCCACAACACTTGACAGTGAGTCTTCCCGACTTCACGACACCTGACATTCACAGCGGTCCATTTAACTGGGTATGATGAGAGGAATTCGTTTTGACAAAGATCTGCTTCTTTCCACAAAGTGAGTCCCAGGACCTTTGCCCCAAGTGGTATTTCCCACACGTGCTTTTGGAATTGCATATCTATCATTTTTGGTTCATGACATTTTTGCAGAACCCCCAGGATGAAAATAGCACACCAGATCTCAGGCAGTTGGCATCCTCTCTCCATTTTTTATAGCACTCTGCTAAGCTCTCATGCTGTTTATGTGTGATTTATATTCCTCCTGTGGTCCTAAACAGATATAATAAAAACAGATTTAGAGTATTAATTTGACATGGTTCACTCTGGCATGGTCTAATACAAATTTATTTATCTGTAAGATAAAGATATAGGCACAGTTTTCTTCTCTTTCTGACCATTGTAGGAATCAGGGATAAAGGATGTGGTACATTTAGCACAGTTTCTGGTGCCCAGGGGACATTGTTAAATGGTGGTTGCAGACCTTGTGAGCACGGGGTTATAGGGACGTGATTAGGACAAGGTCTGCTGGGCTTCCCCAGTGGCTCAAATGGTAAAGAATACCTGCACCGTGGGAGACCCGGTTCCATCCCTGGGTTGAGAAGATACCCTGGAGAAGGCAATGGTTACCCACTCCAGTATTGTTGTCTTGAGAATTCCGTGGGTAGAGGAGCCTGGCGGGCTACAGTCCATGGGGTTGCAAAGAGTCAGGCATAACTGAGCGATGGAGCATGCGTACATGCACACATAATATTTCACTGCTGGGCATGGAAATCAACAGATGGACCCAGTGATCTGAATTGGGGTACAAGGTAAGGTCTTGGGTCTGATAATACTGGGTCCTGGTTCCCAGAATTGGAGCTAGGAAGAAAAAAGAGCAAAATAACATCAATGTTTAAATAGGTTGCTCTATTAGAAATGGATAACCAACAAAGTCCTACTGTATAGCACAGGGAAACCTGCTCAGTGTTATGTGGCAGCTGGATGGAAGAGGAGTTTTGGGGAGAATGGATGCATTTGTGTATATGGATGAGTCCCTTTCCTGTCCACCTGAAACCATTGTAATATTGTTAATCAGCTAAACTCCAGTGTAAAATAAAAAGTTTAAAAAAAGCTTAAAAAGTGCTTACCAAGCAAGTCTGACACTATCCTGAGCACTTTATGCACAACCTTATGAGTTAAGTACTGTTGATTATCTCCAGCTTACAGATGAGAACATTGAGGCTCAGAAACATGTGCACGATCACACTGCCACTGCGTGGCAGGATGGAATTTCAGACACAAGCCAGCAGCTATTCTTACCTATTTAAGGCAAGTGCAAGGACATCAGAGTAGCCCTAGAACCACAACGCTGAGTATCAAAAATAAGCTGAGCCTTGGGAAAAATGGTCCTAGATATTTCTTAGCCATACATTTCTAGGTATAAAATTGCACAGACACTTCTTGACAGTTAGAAAACCTGGTCTTCTTATAACAGAAGCTGAACTGTAATAATCCTGCCCTGTTGCCAAAAGCTTGATTAATTCTAACAGAAAATCCATAACACAAAATCATCTTGTATTGAAAAACTTCTTGCCCACTTTACATTTCATTCTTGTATTAATATAAGACTTGACCCCTTTCATGGGTTAATCAATGCTTCCAAGGGCTCTCTGACCACTGTTCTTTCTCACTGATTTGAGTCAGCTCATTCATTTGATATGAATCTGATGTCTAATCAAGATGTCCCCCACCTTACACATGAAACCTTGGCACTTAAAAATATATTTGTTCAATTCTGAGAGTAATTTGCTAGAATTTCTACATTTCATAACAGCCTTTTCTTTCTTTCACTCCAGAGCATAACCTTCAGTGGCAGAACAAATCAGGCCAGTCAGCAAGCTGCCAAGTCCTGTGGGCTCCTTGTCAAGGAGAACAGCTGGACCCATTTCTAATCAACGTTCAACACAGCACCTTTGGATTGCTGAAGGAGACTAGGCCAGACTTTGAAACTTTTCAAAGACTTCCAGTAGCCACTGAATGCAAAAGACAAAGGGTGTCACATTCACCCAAGAAGTCTACATTTAAACGTCTGTACCTTGCATGGATGATGGTTATTGAAACAGCCCAAACCTCTATCACAGTGAAAGGAATATAGCTCAAGAGGCAAGCAGGCAGTCCCAGACCCGAGGAATGGATGACTACAGATATCAGGACAACTATGAGGGCTATGCCCCCAGTGATGGCTACTATCGTGGCAATGAGTCCAATCCAGAAGAGGATGCGCAGAGTGACGTCACAGAAGGCCACGATGAGGAAGACGAGATCTACGAGGGCGAGTACCAGGGCATCCCTCACCCAGACGACGTCAAGGCCAGGCAGGCCAAGATGGCGCCCTCCAGGGCAGACGGGCTTCGGGGCCAGGCAGACCTGCTGGCCGAGCGGATGGAGGACGAGGAGCAGCTGGCACACCAGTACGAGACCATCATTGATGAGTGTGGCCATGGACGCTTCCAGTGGACCCTCTTCTTTGTTTTGGGTTTGGCCCTGATGGCTGATGGGGTGGAAGTGTTCGTGGTGAGTTTTGCCCTGCCCAGTGCCGAGAAGGACATGTGTCTCTCTAGTTCCAAGAAAGGAATGCTTGGTAAGTAGAAATTTTCAGAGCTCATTCTCCTTGTGGCGTGAAAATCTGAAGCGGGAAAGAGCGGTATAGTTTGTATAGCACCTGTCACTCTTAGGCGTCTTAAATCTACCATAATATCCTTGCAGCACTATCATTTTACATCCATTTTGTCATGAAGATGTTTTTATCTCAGAGGAATAGGCACAGGTTTACAAAGCTGATAGATATTGGAGCTTAAGTTCCTACTGAGAATTGTCTGACTCTCAAGACTTTAGTTCTTTTTTCCAAGTCTTTTTAGAAAAAATTGAAGTACGGCTGATGTACAATATTATATAAGTTACAGGCATACAATATAGGGATTCACAAATTTTAAAGGTTATACTTCCTTCTCCTCCTCCCTGAGAGTCTGATTTCTCTCTTCTTTATATTAAATCATCTTCCATATCCAAATAACAAATTCGTTTTGTGTGTGTGCGTGTCTCTTCCACTCAGTCCTCCTCTCTGTGACTTTCCAGACTCCATTAGCATCCGCTCCTGGTTTCTCTTGTATATAAGTGTTAGTGGGCTGAATGCCCGTGTGTCTTGGCGATAAATGCTGGGCTGAGCCACCCGCAGAGCCCCTGCAGGCTGTTGGGAGCCACACTGAAGCACAGATGGAGTCCGTGGGACGGAGGAAGGGAGCTTGGCAAATCCTTGATGAGACTAGCACCATCAGAGCCAAACTTCAGATATCAGGGCTTGAGGCACAGAGAATTTTGTGAAGTTAAAGAGAGTGTGGGCATAAACAGAGTGGCATAGAAGAGATTCATCAAAATATAGACAAGGGCTTGTATTGGTCATTAAATGTCCTACAAAACATATTCATTCTCTAAATTCACCGTCCATACAATTGATTGTTTAGCAAATGTACAGTTTCAGAGAACTTACCGTGAGTCAGGTTCTTACTCACGACTGAAACACTTTAATCGTTATGACCCTCAAGAACTCAAAATCCATCCAGCAATTTAGTTCATTCATTCAACAGATATTTCTTGTTTGTGTACATGTTTTAGTCTTTCTGCTCCAGTCCTGGAGAAAAAATATTGAACAAGGTAGATGTTGTCCTTGCCTCTCAAAGAACTTACATAAAGTAGGACAGCTAGGCATTAACAGACAGAGAATTATTTGATTATGGTAAGGAGGCATGCTTTCCAACATTTTGTGCCACTCTGGCCCCACTGCTTGCTTTAGAGCAGGGACTGACAAGCGTTTTCTCTACAGGTCTAGATGGTCTCTGTCGCCACTGCTCAACTCTGCCTCTAGCACAAAAGAGGCCATAGACAATATGCAAACAAATAGGCACAACTGTGTTCCAATAAAACTTTATTTAGAAAAAATGTAGCAGGCTGAATTTAGCCTGTGGGTTATAGTTCATTGGCCCCTGATTTACAGCCACAATAAACAGGACTAGGATAAAAAATGGAGAAAACATCTGCATAAAGAACTGTCCCTGGAGGCTTTTAAAAATAGTTTTATAGACTCACAGATGTAGTAAATAGATTTGTGGTTGCCAAAGGGAAGTGGGGGTAGGGGGAGGGAAGGAAGGGGAGTCTGGGATTAGCAGAGGCAAACTGTTATATATAGGATGGATACATCGTAAGGTCATACAGGGAACTATATTCAATATTCTGTGATAAGCTGTAACGGAAAATAATATGAAAAAATACCTATCTATATATAGAGAGACCTATATATCTGAATCACTTTGCTGAATAGAAGAAATTTACACAACATTGTGAATCAGCTATACTTCAATAAAACTTTTTAAAAAGAAACATACAGGCCACTATCCCTAATAAATATGTGTGAAAAAAAAATCAGCCTTAAAGAAGAAGTAAATTCTAACGCAAGCTACAACATGAATGAAACGAGTTACACTAAGTGGAATAAACCACACACACCCACGTTTTATATTTATTCCTGTTTAATTAAAGTTAAAGGGACCTTTAAAATTATGAGATCTCTGTCAGGTATGGCTATCAGGGAACTAAAAGAGACCAAGTGTATACAAACAAAAGAAATGACTCAAGAAGCAAGATGTCACCCAGAGTTTTTATATTATTATTATTTTTATCAGCAAAATTTTGCTGTCTCTTCAAGTTTCAATAGACTTTTTTAAAAGGGCAAAAACAAAATGAATCCCAACCCCCTGACCAAACAAAACTGTTGCCTGTTGATCTAAACATTTCCAAGACCATTACTTTGTTTTGTGGAACAAAACAGGTTTCAACTGACACCCTGGATTCCTATTAGTCCAAACTGGCATGTCAGTAATGATTTCATGCCCTCTTGGTCTCTCCACTACCCTGGTACCCGACAACCTCATTAACAGCCGACTCTCAGGGCAAATGCTGGGAATCGAGGAAACATGGTCCCAATCTGGAGAACCCACGTTGTGAAGTTTTGCTTTCAGTGTTTACAATGAAGATGCTATGACTCAGCCCAAGAGGGGCAGGAAGACCCCTGACAGAGATGGACTCCCATATGAACTTGTGGGGCCCTCTTAATGGGTCTAGGGAGGTGGGTGACTGGATAGTCTCATCAGGCTGGCTTCTCTATGCATTTTCTCATGTCAGCTTCATAGTCACCATAATGCTTATAGGAATTTTTGTCCCATTTGTACATATCAGGAAGCAGACTCAGTGAGCTGTATTCGATGACACATAGTAATTGCTGGAGCTGGGCTTTCAACCCAGGTCTTTCTGAGTTTAGGATCTGTGCTGATTCTGCTATACCATACAGCCTTTCTTTCATGCATGGTCTTTGGGAAGGAGGTCATGCCATGGGGAAGACTTCTCTCCAGTCGTCAGGCACCCCATAGGGTACCTGAACACCATGAATTTCTTCCAACAGAGAGGTAGCATGGTGTGGGGAACGTTGTCAGTGTGGACACTGGTGTCCGTCAAGGTTTTGGCAACTGGCTTTGTCATTTATCTTTCCTGGCAAGTGACCTTGGGCAAGTCATCACTTCTTTAATAATCAATTTTCCTGTATATGGAATAGGGTAATGATACATCTGTTGCAAGGATTATATGAGATAAAGCTGGTAAGCTCCATGCCCACTAAACTACTGTTAGTTCTTGTTACTTTGTATTATTACAATCTCCCTGAAACATTTATTGGAGAAGGCAATGGCACCCCACTCCAGGGGGAGCCTGGTGATTGCCGTCTATGGGGTCACACAGAGTCGGACACGACTGAAGCGACTTAGCAGCAGCAGCAGCAGCAGCAGCAGTAGCAGCATTTATAGTGAGTTTCAGTTCCCTGCTGGCTCAGTGGTAAAGAACCTGCCTGCCAAAGCAGGAGATGCAGGAGACACAGGTTTAATCCCTGGGCTAGAAATATCCCCTGGAGAAGGAAATGGCAACCCACTCCAGTACTCTTGCCTGGGAAATCCCATGGACAGAGGAGCCTGGTGGACTACAATCCATGGGGCTGAGAAGAGTCAGACATGACTGAAGCAACTTAGCACAGTTGCACTGAGATCATGGAACAGCCTGGACCCTGCAGCCACGTGGGCCCGGCCTCCTCCAATTCTTAGGAGAGTGACTTTGGGAATTACTTAGCTACTCTGTGCTCAGTTTCCTTCTCTGCAAAATGGAGCTGCTATGGATATCTTACATCATAGGATTTTTGAGGACTAAATGAGTTTAATGCATTTAACTTGCCTGAAATTGTGGCTGCCCATCATAGGTGCTCAAGATATTTTAATTATTATTGCTAAGATTGTTTCTTTCTTTATTTTTTAAAATATAAATTTATTTATTTTAATTGAAGGTTAATTACTTTACAATATTGTATTGGTTTTGCCATACATCAACATGAATCCGCCACAGGTATACACGTGTTCCCCATCCTGAACCCCCCTCCCTCCTCCCTCCCCATGCCATCCCTCTGGGTTGTCCCAGTGCACCAGCCCCAAGCATCCAGTATCATGCATTGAACCTGGGCTGGCGACTCATTTCATATATGATATTATACATGTTTCAATGCCATTCTCCCAAATCATCCTACCCTTTCCCTCTCCCACAGAGTCCAAAAGACTGTTCTACACATTCTAAGAAATAATTGTGCTTAGTTGCTCAGTTGTGTCCAACTCTTTGTGACCCCATGGACGGTAGCCCGCCAGGCTTCTCTGCCCGTCGGGTTTATTTATTATTTATTTGGAACGCTCTGGGTCTTAGTTGAGACTTAAGGGATTTTCTTTGTGGCACACAGGATCTTCCGTCTTCCTGGTGGCATGTGGGATCTTTAGCTGTGGCATGTGAGATCTCGTTCTCCTACCAGGAATCAAACCCAGGCCCGGCTTCATTGGGAGTGCAGAGTCTTACCCAGTGGTCCACCAAGGAAGCCCCTGTTGAGGTTGCTGTCTGTCATTACTAAGTTGATTGCTTGATCATGGTGACTCACCCAAATTCAGGACTCGATTTTCTTAGGTGCATCGCACATTCCTTTCACCCAAGATTATTAATAGTAGGTTTTGAAGATCAAGCTTCCCTACCTAGGCTGGTGAAGAGACCTTTTCTTTCAGGTGCTAAGCTAGTTCTTTCTTTCCCCTTCCTGGTGTTTTTTCATAAGACAACTTTTTAGAGCAATTTTAGATTCACAGACAAATTGAGAGGAAGGTATTTAGATATTTTGCTTATGTCCCTGCCCCTACATATGTATAGTTTCCTCCTACTATCCATATCCTCTTCTGGAGTGTACATTGTTACAACTGATGAACCTACATTGACACATCTTATTCACCCAAAGTCCATAGTTTATTTTGATTAATACCTTAGGGTGCAATCTTGGTGTGATACATTCAATGAGCTGGACAAATGTATAATGATACATAGCCGTCATTATAGTCTCTTAAAGAGTATTTTCACTGCCTTAAAAATTCCTCATGTTCCACCTATTCATCCCTTCCCTCTTCCCCCATTTCTGGAAACCACTGATTTTTTTTTTTTCTTTTACTGTCTTCATAAGGTTCTGCCTTTTCCAGAATTTCGTACAATTGGACTCATATAGTATGTAGCCGTTTCAAATTGGCTTCTTTTGCTCAGTGATATGCATGCAAGTTTCCTCCCTGTCTTTGGATGGATTGATAGCACATGCCTTTCTAGGGCTGAATAATATTCCATTATTTGTATGTACCACAGTTGTATTTATCCATTCGCCTACCAAAGGGCATCTTGGTTGCTTCTGACTTTTGACAGTTGTGAGTAAAGCTGCTATAAATGTCCATGTGCAGGTTTTTGTATGGATAGTTAGTTTTCAGCTCCTTCGGGTTTCAAGGTGTGTGATTGCTGGATTGTATGGGAGGAATAAGTTTGGTTTTGTAAGAGACTGCCAAACTGTCTCCTAAAGGGGCTTTACCATTTTGCATTCCCAGCAGCATGTATAAGAGTTGCTGTTGCTCCACATCCTCAGCAGTATATGATGCCTTCAGTGTTCTGGCTTTGGTCATTCTAATAGGTGTGATATGGTATCTTGCTGTTTTAACTTGCATTACTCTGGTGACCTATGATGTGGAGTGTCATTCCATATACTTATTTGCTATCTGTATACCTTCTGGATGGCTTCCCTGGAGGCTCAGCAGAAGGAACCCGCCTACCAATGAAGGAGACGTGGGTTCAGTCCCTGGGCTGAGAAGATCCCCCAGAAGAGGAAATGGCAACCCTCTCCAGGATTCTTGTCTGGGAAATCCCATGGTACAGAGGAGCCTGGGGGGCTACACGTCCATGGGGTCACAAAAGTGTCAGACATGACTTAGTGACTAAACAAGCATACCTTCTTTGGTGAAGTGTCTATTCAGGTCTTTGAAAGTGAAAGTCGCTTAGTTATGTCTGACTCTGTGTGACCCCATGGACTGTAGTCCGACGGGCTCCTCTGTCCATGGAATTCTCCAAGCAAGAATACTGGAGTTGTTAAATTAGGTTTTTTACTTTCTTATTGTTGAATTTTAAGAGTTCTTTGTAGTTTTTGGATAACTGTCTTCTATCAGATGTCTTTTGCAAATATTTTCTATCAGTCTGTGAGCTGTCTTCTCATTCTCGTAACTCTCTTGTTATTAAAAAAAAAACAAAAAAACAAAAAAAACTGGAGGAGTTGCCTGTGGGCTAGTCATTAGGATTCAGTATTTTCACTGCCCTGGCCCAAGTTCAATTCCTGGTGGGGGAACTGAAATCTCTCAAGCCATGTAGTTCGGCCAAAACAGAAAAAGGAAAAAAGACACTGAAAGTGATGCCTCTAGACGTGACCCTAGCTAATGTTCCAGGGAAAGAATTCAGAGGGAGAACTCCTCCCACTCCCAAATTCAGACCTCAAATTGTGAACTATTTTGTTATTTTTCTTCTTGGAAATGGATGAATCCATTCAGAAGATAAAAGAAGCATCCCTAGGCCAGGTAACAAAAATATCTAGGCACTGCTGTGCCACTTTGCTGAGTTTTTAGAAAGATGAAAGATGAACCCTTCCTTCAAGGGCTGTGTTTTAGTGGGTCACATCTAAAACTGTCTCATTTGGGGAAGAGAAAGCCCCATGAAAAATGTTAGCATTCAAGGCTCAGCCCTGTTCTTTTTCTTTTCTTTTTTTTTACAGTTTCAGCAGTTGTTTCTTTTTTTTTAAATTTATTTTTAATTGAAGGATAATTACAACATTGTCTTGGTTTCGGTCATACAACAACATGGATCAGCCGTAGGTGTACAAGAGCCCCCTCCCTCTTGAACCTCCTTCCCACCCCATCCCAGCCCTCTAGGTTGTCACAGGGCCCCAGTTTGAGTTCCCTGAGTCATACAGCAAATTCCTACTGGCTGTCTATTTTACATATGGTAGTGTATATGTTTCCATGGTAATCTCCCCGTTCCTCCCACCCTCTCCGTCCTCCCCACACTTGCCATGTGTACAAGTCTGTTCTCTGCGGCTGCGTCTCCTTGGCTGCCCTGCAAATCGGTTCAGCAGTACCATCTTTCTAGATTCCATATATATGTGTGTTAATATACGATATTTGTTTTTCTTCAGCCCTTTCTCTTATGAAGCGGTTAGTCTCCTTTAAGACAGGAAGAATGCATTCATCTGTTAATTAAATTCGTTCTTCTTATTTTTAGAAGGATCACTGAACATTTCCATGTCGTATTCCCTTGTGGCAATGCGAGGCGGGCAGGTCCCAGCCCTCAGTGAGCTTTGCTCTAATGGTGAAAATAAAGTTCACACGAGAAACACAGAATACCAAACAACGCTTTGCAATTAAGCAATGCCGTGTTCAGTGTTATCCCTCTTATTCAGATGTGAAGGAACAGACAGTGTAAGGGACAGAACCTGAGGCTGACAGGCTGCAGAGTTCAGTGGCTGTTTCTACATCCGCTCTTCTGTTCCGTGGCTGTGTGTCCTTGTGCTGATTTTGGAGTCTTCTTCTCAAAGACTTCCATGGTTTTAGGTGGTTGATGAATGAACCTATACTTCTTTTTAATCCCTTTTAGTTACTATTTATGTATTTTCTGGTTATATATAGGAAAAAAAATCATTTAAAAAGCCTTGAATATAGGAAGTTAAGGACTATCTGGCATGACATTTTCTTTTTCAAATGACATTGAATTGTTGCCATCTCTAATCCTTATTTCCTTATAGCTAGGACAGTACGTACTATTCATGACACACGAAACAAACCAACAGAGTCCTTCTCTGCCTGAATTTGGTAAATTACCACCAAGGTTCTCCATAATTGTAAAAATACTCCTTAAGCTGGAACTGTGGGTGATTCCCACCTTCATGCTGATCAGAAGAAAGAGAGCCCTGTTTTTAGGCACAGTTCCACCTTTGCCTTCAAAATTTGGATTTCCTAAAAGGGTCTGGTTGCTCTGTGGGTACTTTATTGGCCGTTAGTTTTTCTTGCGATCAGCAGTGGGAAGGCTCAGGGAGTCCTGCAGCTTCAGACAGTGATTTAGAACCTAATAGGGGACCCCTGGGGCTTGATGTCTGTATGAGCTAAGGGAGGACATGGAGCAATGTCAGATGGAGTGGATTCATTAGAATAAATTGTGCACTGAATTTCCATAGCGGCTCAGAGATGGATGGATTACTCTACTGTCATGAAAGATTATCCTTTAATTGTTTTATATGCAAATTCATAGTGAGCATCAGGGCAGAACACCTGATTTATGAGCCGCTTTATCTTTAGCCCTGAATTCAGAGTGTCAGTTCCTAAAAGGTGAGGCCGCCTATACCCTAGAGCCTGGCACACAACATGTGCTCAATAAGTACTTACTTAGTCACAACATGTGCTCAATAAGTACTTACTTAGTATCATGGAAACAAACACTCATGATGGTGAAATCCACCACTAGAAATTCTCATATAATCTTTTTGTGTTTGATTGTATCACTTGTCTTTATGATTTTTTAGATCATGGAATTCTTTAGAATAGGAAGAAAACCAAGAGCTCCCTTAACAGAGTCCACACTGATTGCCATGTTTAGGAATGTGGGCTTGATAGCACAGTCAATGGAAGAGCTTTTAATGGAGAGCTAGTAAATGACTTCGAGGAAGAGAGTGACAAGCTGGTTTAAGATGATGACTCTACTCCAGTGATTTTGGTACTGGGCATGGTTCTAGGGGAACAGAATCTTAAGGATATGTTTACTGAATTGATTTTGGAGCTTCTGGAATCAGCCCTGTGATCCAGTTAGATTGGAAGGCAGCATTGACTCTACTTCCTTTGGCAAAGAGAGCACTTCTGTGTTTACAGCATGATGTGGCCATAGGGATATACAAAATTTCATTGGCTACTCCTGTTCAGATACTTAAGAGAGACAAGGATCTGGGTGACCATTTTTGTTAGACTAACATTTTTGTCAAATTAATGAGTATGAGATTGGCTGGTTGCTCCTAATGTCGTTGACAATGTGGGAAAAGAAATGAATGAACTCAAGGCTCAAATTCCCAGCACCAAGCACTGCATAAGTGGCTCCAGATCTTCTGTGTCTGCCCTGAAGGAGACGTTTATCTCCCGAGACTGCTGACAGGCAAACCCAGAATCTCATCCTCTAAGTGACTGGATTGCAAGTGCAGAGCTGAATGCCCAGCCTCACAGAGTGTCTACTGTTGATAGGCAAGAAATGAGATCCTGGAAGTTGCCATGGGGATGTATGGGAAGACCCCGATGAAGCTGAGGGCACTGCACTCCTAAATTTTGATGAGTCTTCTTCAGTAGAAGCAGCCTCTCCACCTATGTTAACCCTGCTTTGATGAGGAAGCTGTAATTGCCTCCCTTGTGGCAGCTGCCTTGCAAGACATTGTTGATTCTCCTGAGGACCTCAACCCCCTCTTTTCCTCTGGACTTGTATAACTAGACTCAAGTTGCTGCAGGTCCCTAAAAGTGAGGGTCAAAGTGAGACCCATGAAGAAGTCTTTGCATTGCATGCATGCTCAGTCGTGTCCTGACCCTTTGTGACCCCATGGACTGTACCCATGGGATTTCCCAGGGAAGAATACTGGAGTGGCTTGCCATTTCCTTCTCCAGGGGATCTTCCTGAGCCAAGGATTGAGCCTGTGTCTCCTGCGTTGGCAGGCAAGTTCTTTACAACTGAGGCATCTGGGAGGCATCTCCTCTATGAGGAGGTCTGTTACACTGCAAAAGAACTACTTGGTTTTCTAATTTACACAGAAGTGCAGGAAACACGTGTGGGAATGGATATTAAGTGTGTGGGGTAATGGGGAAGGAAAATAAAATTGAATTGGGCTGCATTAATTGATAATGGACCTGCTAAACAGAAATTCAGCATTTAATATTGAAGATTGAGGAGTTAAAAAGGGCTCTACCGGTTTGGTTAGTTGGGTGGCTAAAACATGGACCAGACGCTGGGTCACAGTGTATGGACTTGAGTGCCAGACCTGCCTAGGCTTCATGTAGAGGAAGAGATTCAAAGGCTTAGGGAGATTGGAATGTTAGAATGGATTTGTCATTTAAAACCTCTGCACCCATCTTGGGAGGGTCTACAGCATATAGTTTTCACTGTGTCTATGAAATAAATTTGTGAGACCACCTCCTGACATTCTTGAAGAGCTCTATGATCATTGTTTTTTTTTTTTTTAATAAGATAAGCGATCTTTTTTAAAATTTGGTTTTTAATTTTTGGTCGTGCTGGGCCTCTGTTGCCATGTGTTGGCGTTCTCTAGTTGCGGCGAGTGGGGGCTGCTCTTCCGTGTGGGCTTCTCACTGTGGGGCTTCTCTTGCTGCGGAGCACGGGCTCTGGCGGCAGGGACTGCGGCAGCTGCAGTACGCACACTCAGCAGTTGTGGAGCACGGACTGCGTTGTTCCGTGGCATGTGGAATCTTTCCCGACCAGGGGTCAAACCTGTGTCCCCTGCATTGGCAGGCGGATTGTTATCCATGGGACCATCAGGGAAGTCCTCTGTGATCACTCTTAAATGCAAGCCAGACCTCAGAGTGGGCACTTCAGCCGCTGCAGTGAAGAACCTGAGTGCAGGGGGAGTAATTGGACCCTGGGTGGCAGGGGTCAAGGGGCAGCACTTAACCACCAAAGTCAAGGTGGGTGTGATTGCTGTAATGGACCACAGAGTCAAAACAGTGACCGGAATAGCCCGACTCTTGGAGACTGAGGTATTCCCAGAAGTGAAATACATAGGAAGCTTACTAAATTCTTGTTTGATCTGTATAAACAGAAAGATTCCAGGTCAAGGGAGCAAAAGTCTAACCTGTCTCAAAAAAACAGTCACAGTTCCTCAGTCATTTCCCAGGTTTGAGCCAGTTGATAAGCCCCAAATTCATGAATGAAGGGGAGGCTGGGTCTCCTTAAGGAAAGGATCACAGTACCCTTGCCCCAAGTTTATACTGGTTAATCTTTCTCCCAGTTTCTCCCAGGGGACTTCTGGCTTTCTACCAGGATGATTGTGCATTGGGGAAAAGGAAATAATCAGATCTTTTGAGGATTACGGTATCTGGACTGACACTAATTCCAGGAGATTCAGAACATCACGGTGGTCTATCAGTCAGACTAGGAACAATGGAAGTCAGGTGGTCAATGCAGTTTGGGCTCAGGTCCATCTCACAGTGGGCCTGGTAGGCCCCCAAATCCACTCTGTGGCTATTTCCCCAGTTCTGGAATGTCTAATGGGAGGGGATATATTTAGCAACTAGCAAAATCCCCACATTGATGAAGAATGAATTGTCAGATGGGAGAGCTGGCTGAAGGTTATTGGAGTAGTCCAAGGGGAAATATGCAATTCCTGGACTATTATGTAGAGGAAATAGTAGAGGCTGTTTGAGTGTTTTGAAAAATTGAGATTTTTATGTGGAGCTTTAAAATATTTCTGCTATAAGCATCAGTTTTTCTTATTTAATTTATTCAAGGAAGAAAACAGATGACTTATGCAAAGAGGACAAGCTCTCTTAACTTCAAGAGGTTTACATTTTTACACAGCTGGTTGTGTTTATTATAATAAGATCAGTGAATTCATAGTCAGAGGGTTGACTATTACAAAGCTAGTGAGTAAATTCAATTTTCTGTAACAAACATACAATGAAGAAAAACAATTTCCTCTAAAACCAACCAACCCACCAGCTAATCAACCAACCCCAAAATCAGCATCATAATTTCAAGATGAAAAGTAATTTCACAGTTAACCATTGGGGGTTAAGAAAACCCTTGCAAAGAGAAGGTCTTGAAACAAAATCATTATCTTTATGATGTCGGCTACATGTCAAGTATGGATTTAGCTTTGAGTGAGGCACTTTTCCCACTTGTCTCTGCTATTTTGTGTGTGTGTGTGTGCTTTTCAACTAAGTCCTACATCAAAGGATAGAGCCTACCTCAGTCTGAAAACACTTGTGTCAACAACTGCTAATTATTAACCACTTGTTCAAATTTACAGATCCTGGATTTCTACTCTGATTTTAATCAAGATTGAATCAAAGCTATTTGGAGTTCTGTGTGTGTTTTACTTTTACATGGAGTAAATAGCATTGTATAAAGAAAGAGGGAGAAGGAATAGAAGGAGAGAAAGGGCAAGAGGGGAAGGGGAAGGAGGGGAGGGGACGGAGGGAGACTAGGAGGAATCCTTAGATCTCAGGGCTGTTGGGAGAATTGAGTGAGAGTGGTAAAGAACCCGCCTGCCAATGCAGGGGACATAAGAGACACGGGTTCGATCCATGGGTCAGGAAGATCCCCTGGAGGAGGGTGTGACAACCCACTCCAATATTTTTGCCTGGAGAATCCCATGGGCAGAGGAGCCTGGGTGCCTACAGTCCACAGAGTCACAAAGAATTGGACACGACTGAAGCGACTTACCATGCCCCTGTGCTTACTGTCCAGCTCAGGGTCTGCACACAGTATGTAATCAATTAATACTCATTCTGTTCTTGTGATCCATCTCCAACAGATGATGTTCTGCTTCTAACTTGTTTGAACTTTTATTGTAGCAAAGATGTCTCAGTACATTCTGTCTACATTGCTTGCAGAACATCTTTGGCCATGATTCCTTCAAAGATTTGAAGGACATTTTTTTTCCTCCACTGTTGTAAGCACACTCCTCAAGATCTAAATAAAAGATGTTTGCTAGCTAATGGTTTACTAATTTTGGGAATAAAAATATATTTATTAATTTATATGGATTCTTCTATATTTGCCCCTAACATGGGAAACTTTAATGAACTAGAAAAAGTCCACTGAGCTCTAAACCCACACTTGTCATTGTTTTTCAGTCGCTGACTCATGTCCACCTCTTTGTGATCCCACGGACTGCAGCACTCCAGGCTTCCCTGTCCTTCACTGTCTCCTGGAGTTTGCTTAAATTCACGTCCGTTCCGTCGGTGATGTTCTCATACCATCTCATCCTCTGCTGTCCCCTTCTCCTTTTGGCTTCAGTCTTTCCCAGCATCAGGATCTTTCCCAATGAGTCTGCTCTTCACATGAGCTGGCCAAAGTATTGGAGTTTCAGCTTAACTCACATACTTGAAAATACAATCTTCAGATCGTGGAAAATACAGCAGGAACAAGTGGGAGAAATCCTTAAGTAACCTGTTATATCTACTAGGAATGGAGGGCAAGTTGCAGGGTCAGGCATGGGCTGGATTTATACACATAAATACATACATGTCCATATACCTAGCTCACTCTGTACATGTGTGTGTATTGTTGTTGTTTAGTTGCTAAGTCATGCCCACCTCTTTTTGACCCCCTGGACTCTAGCCCACCAGGCTCCTCTGTCTATAGCATTTCCTGGACAGGAATGCTAGATTGGGATGCCATTTCCTTCTCCAGGGGATCTTCCCAACCCAGGGATCAGACCTGCGCCTCCTGTATGGCAAGCAGATTCTCTACCACTGACCCACCAGAGAAGCTCCAAGTATGTGTATCTATATATATAACCAAAAATGACTCCAGATCTTGCAAAATGTCCCCTGGGGGCATGAGATCACCTCCAGTTGAGAACCAGTGCTCCAGGTGAGTGGTTCTGTACTCTATCTGCCCTTTTGCGTCACCTGAAGAGCTGTTAAAAAAAGAAAAAAGCAACCAAGCCCTGTCCTAGAATAATGCTGTCAGAGTCTCTGTGGGTGAGGTGTGGCAGAGGGTTTTGGGATCACCATCAGCGGTCTGGCGATTGTGTTGTGCAGCCAGCATAGAGAATTAGGCAGTTGACCCAGAGACTCAGGGTCAGCAGGAGCTGCTGGTCGTCAGGGTTTGCGCTTACTGTGCTGTGTAGGACTTCTCCCCAGATGGCTTCCTTCTTGTGTCCGTGGGGATGGATGGGATGTTTGCACACATCTTGACCAGCAGGGAAAAAAAAAATGGGGCTGTACCCAAAGACCTTGCTTACATTTGCACAGTGCTTCATGGGTTATCAGTGATTTTCATAGATACTCGCATCTGATCTTTAAATGACGCTGTGAGGCAATCAGAGTGGTAATCCCCAGTTTACAGGGTGAGGGAAGCGCTGCTTGGAGACCTTAAGTGATACATGTGGTTGCTAAGGTAGGCCTCTTGTCCTGTGTCGTCGCTCACTGCCGCTTGTGTTCACTATGGGGGACTTTCTAGCAATGAGGTTGGAAGGTTTATTTTCTCACGAATGGATTTCTTCATAGAAAACAAAGAACTGATGCTAAAGGGTCCATTATTTCCCAGTGTTGATGCAAACTCTGTTACCCTGCTTTTAAATCAAAAGCAAACTATAATAATCATGCTACTACCACCAGCAATAGTTACAATCTGATAAACTCTTTTGTACTGGAATGCGTGGGTGCTCAGTCATGTCCAACTCTTGTCAACCTCATGGACTGTAGCCCGCCAGGCTCCTCTGTCCATGGGGTTTTCCAGGCAAGAATACTGGAGTGGGTTGCCATTTCCTTCTCCAAGGGAATCTTCCTGATCCAGGGATCAAATCTGGGTCTCATGTATTGCAGGAAGATTCTTTGCCAACTCCCCACCAGGGAGTTACAATGCGATGAACTTTTTTGTACTGTGTGTTAAGTCGCTTCAGTCGTGTCTGACTGTTTGTGACCCCATGGACTGTAGCCCGCCAGGCTCCTCTGTCCATGAAATTTCCCAGACAAGAATGTCGGAATGGTTGCCATTTCCTCCTCCAGGGATCTTCCCCACGTGGGGATTGAACCCGTGTCTCTCACATCTCCTACACTGGCAGGTGGGTTCTTTACCACCAGTGCCACCTCTTTTATACTAAGTATTTTAAATATGACATTTCTGATGCTTGGAACAGCCTACAAAGGAAGCATTCTTTTCATCCTTTTAAAGAAAACTGTTTTTTATTTTTTTTTGGAAAAAACAGTCTCTAAGAAGTTAATGAAACTTGTTAGAACTAGTTATTGACGGCTCTAGGAGTTGAAACCAGCTATGTCTGCCTCAAAAGCCCATTGCTTCTCCTCTACCTTGCCTTTCCCTCTGTGGAACATGTTCCTCTGTGCCTGCTGCATATGTAACCTTGAGCAACCTTTATGCAAAACGCATCACTCTGTTAAGATGCAGTTGCCAGTTAGGCACTGGTCCTCCATCAGTGTGCTGGAGTCAGTCACAGTGTATTTCTGTGGGAGGGAGGGTGAGGTAGTCCATGTCCCAGCCAGGATCAGGAAGGCAAGGGACCTGAGGTGATCGGATACTTAGGCACCTCTGTCGGCCCAGAAGAGGCCACTATATTGCCGAAGCACCTCACTGCCATCCTCCCATGAAAAGGGTCCCAAGAAATGCTCCAGAGCAAGGGAGCTCTGGAGGCACCAAGAGCGATGGAGGCACCAAGGACCTCTCCACCCTCGCCCTGCCAGGAATCGCATCAGAAAGCGTAGAACATCAGAACTTGTGGAACATTTTAAAAAGGCACCCACGTTTTTCAAGGGAACAAGGAGAAATATTACATCTTACGGAGCATTTCTCATGACACTGCTGGCCAGGAGCGACTGCCATACACCTGTGATTCATCATGTAACTGAAGACAGACAGTGTCAGTCCAGTCATGCTTGATTGAATATTCCTGTTTCCAGCTCTATATAAGAATTGACTGTAATACATAAGTATTTTTATTATAACTCAACCCATACATATACCACATATGCCATGCATCTGCATGGAACATTTCCTAATCCTTGGTGTTCTGTTTTATTCTAATATTCAGGTTTTATATTTTGAAAGAATGATGCACATCAGGAGTCTTTATATGAAAGAATTTTTTTATTGCCTTTCCTTTATTTTCTTGTAAGGGCACCTTCTTAGTTACTTCTGCAATGGATTCTCTTCATATAAAATTATTATGTTGATTGTATCAACATATGGCATATGCTAAAATAAATTTCTTAGAGAGATGTTAATCTTTTCTGTGACTGAATAACAATAATAAATAGAAAATTAGAAATTAAAAAAACACAAAACATTGACATCCAATGTGGAGTTCATGACTGTACAGCTATAATGCCCTTTTGCAGGCCAGTGGCTGTAAAATCTCTCTGTATTTTTAACAACACAAGCCCAGATAAGTTGGTTTTTTTTCTTTGCAACTGATTGAATTTTAATTTCCAGAGAGTCTCAGATATTAGCAGGGCAGGGGAGAGATATGGGAGAGTCAGATAGATGATCTTGGGAATGTAACAGCTTTTGACATGTCCTCTGGGATCCATGAGCAGACTGAATGTAAATGCCTTTCTCTCCATGGGGACTGGCCCAGACTGCTCAAATATGCAGAGTGAGCATCTTTTGTTTCAACACTGGAGATTTTGCTGACTCAGAGACATACATCAATCTCCATTGGTGACGTGCAGCAGTTAGCCCAAAGAAGTCCCATCCTTTCCTTGGCCTCTCTTCCTCACCTCTCCTTCGGTCCTAAAAAGGGAAGTCTTATAATCTGTAACACAGGGTATAAGGCAAAAGCCATTACTTACAACCTTATAGTATTTAGAAGGAGAATGGATAAAGGAGAACTCTGGACATGCCCTTTCTTTATTTTTTAAAAAATTTATTATTTATTTGGCTGTGTTGTGTCTTAGCTGAGGCAGGTGGGGTTTTTTATTTGTATTGTGTGAACTCTTAGTGGCAGCATGTGAGATCAAGTTCCCTGATCAGGGATGGAACCCAGGTCCCCTGCATTGAGAGCGAGGATCTCAGCCACTGGACCACCAGGGAAGTCCCCCTGCAGGATTTTAGTTGCAGCTTTACTGGCACTCTTTTCATTATAATTCTTGGTGACTTCCATAAGCATTTTCCAATGTCCTCGTTTCTTTATTCCTTAAGGTCTTCTGCAATGATAGCCCCCTCCCAATCACTTACTGTCCTGGTCTTACCCTGCTAAGTTGCTGCTAAGTTGCTGCTAAGTTGCTTCAGTCGTGTCCGACTCTGTGCAACCCCATAGACAGCAGCCCATCAGGCTCCACTGTCCCTGGGATTCTCCAGGCAAGAACACTGGAGTGGGTTGCCGTTTCCTTCTCCAATGCATGAAAGTGAAAAGTGAAAGTGAAGTAGCTCAGTCATGTCCGACTCTTAACGACCTCATGGGCTGCAGCCTATCAGGCTCCTCTGTCCATGGGATTTTCCAGGCAAGAGTACTGGAGTGGGGTGCCATTGCCTTCTCCTGCTGCTGCTGCTGCTAAGTCGCTTCAGTCGTGTCCGACTCTGTGCGACCCCACAGATGGCAGCCCATTGGGCTCCCCCGTCCCTGGGATTCTCCAGGCAAGAACACTGGAGTGGGTTGCCATTTCCTTCTCCAATGCATGAAAGTGAAAAGTGAAAGTGAAGTTGCTCAGTCGTGTCTGACTCAGCGACCCCATGGACTGTAGCCTACCAGGCTCCTCCGTCCATGGGAGTTTCCAGGCAAGAGTACTGGAGTGGGGTGCCATTGCCTTCTCCGTGCCTTCTCCTAGGTGTTATTATTATCAATGACCCCAAACCCTCCAAAAATCCCAAAGTCGGTACCCGCTTCTGTCTTTGTAACTCACCTTATCCAGTTTTCCAACTCTCAGAATTGTTCAACCTCAGGACAGCAACACCCTGTTAGTCTGTGTCTCAGCACACTCTTGTCCTCACCACATTCTTCCCGGGATTTTAGTTCTGCGGTGGAACCATAACCATTCCCTGCACAGACCGTCGGTTTCTTGTGCTTCTCTAGTCTGTCGCATTCACCAGCTCTGCCTGCACCTTACTCTTCGTGAGTCTGGATCCCGTAGCTGAACGCGGCTGGTGAGCTACACAGCACGTCGTCCACTGGCCTCACTTTAAATTCATCGTCAAGGACCTCAAGGGGGCCCTTTGCCACCAGCATCATCCTTCATTCCCTGAACCACTCACTTGCCCACGCTCCTTGATGACTGTTTCGTGCCTCACCCTCTGCTCTCCAACTCCCAGCACGTCCTCAGCGTAATGAACTCAGTGCCTCTTTCACTGAGAAAGCAGAGGAGCGTCCAGAAAGGGCTCCCACAGTGCCCACTGCCACATCAGCTTCCTAGCTGCCTCTGGTCTTCCCCCTTCCTCCTGTGGCCGTGGACGAGCCGTGGGGCTCCCCTGTCCATTCCCAGGCTTCATGCCCCTCCCCTTTCACTTCCCCAGGGTACCACTTTCATGATTTTCACCTTCCTCTCCCTCCCTGACTCTTTTCTCTGGAGTCATTCCCATCAGTGCACAAGCACGCTACTGTTTCTCTAATTCTGACTCCACACACATCTCTTCCGTTTTTAGTAAAACCCACTAAGTCCAAGTCCACACTTCCCATTCTCACTTGACTTTGAGCAGAAGTTAGTCCCCAACGCTTCAAAAGACTGTTCTTGTCTAGATTACCCCCACGTGGTCCAATCTCAGTCCTCCGCGTTCCTGACCTGCCGGCAGCCACTGTAAGAGGTGATCCCTCTGCCTCCTTGATGCACTGTCTTTGTTGGACATCTGGGATATCCCTGCCTCCAGTTTTCCTGCTGTTCCACTGGCCACTCCCTCTCATTCTCCACTGCTGGTTTCTCTTTATTTTCCGGACCCTTTAACACTGGAACATGTCAGTACTCAGCCAGAGAAGGTCCCCTCTCTCCCTACTCTTTTGGAGATCTGAAATGCCGGGCTGGATGAAGCACAAGCTGGAATCAAGATTGCCAGGGGAAAGATCAGTAACCTCAGATAAGCAGATGACACCACCCTTATGGCAGAAAGCAAAGAGGAACTGAAGATCCTCTTGATAAAAATCAAAGAGGAAAGTGAAAAAGCTGGCTTAAAACTCAACATTCAAAAAACGAAGATCATGGCATCTGGTCCCATCCCTTCATGGCAAATAGATGGGGAAACAATGGAAACAGTGACAGACTTTATTTTCTTGGGCTCCAAAATCACTGCAGATGGTGACTGCAGTCATAAAATTAAAAGATGCTTGCTCTTTGGAAGAAAAGCTATGACCAACCTAGACAGAATATTAAAAAGTAGAGACATTAGTTTCTCTCATAAAGAGAAACCAGCAGCGGAGAATGAGAAGGAGTGGCCAGTGGAACAGCAGGAAAACTGGAGGCAGGGATATCCCAGATGTCCAACAAAGACAGTGTATCAAGGAGGCAGAGGGATCACCTCTTACAGTGGCTGCCGCAGGTCAGGACAAAGGTCCGTCTAGTCAAAGCTATGGTTTTTCCAGTAGTCATGTATGGATGTGGCAATTGGACAATAAAGAAAGCTGAGCATTGAAGAATTGATGCTTTTGAACTGCAGTGTTGGAGAAGACTCTTGAGAGTCCCTTGGACTGCAAGGATATCCAACCAGTCAATCCTAAAGGAAATCAGTCCTGAATATTCATTGGAAGGACTGATTCTGAAGCTGAAACTCCAATACTTTGGCCACCTGATGCTAGGAGCTGACTCACTGGAAAAGACCCTGATGCTGGGAAAGATTGAAGGCAGGAGGAGAAGGGGAGGACAGAGGATGAGATGGTTGGATAGCATTACTGACTTGATGGACATGAGTTTGAGCAAGCTCCGGGAGTTGGTGATGGACAAGGAAGCCTGGCATGCTGCAGACCATGGGGTTGCAAAGAGTTAGACAGGACTCAGCAACTGAACTGGCCTGAACTGGCCTAATCTCTGCTTCATATGTCATCCATCCTCTTGAATTTATTATAACATTTTAGAATATTTATGTATGCATTCAGCTGAGTCGGGTTTTAGCTGCGGTAAGTGGGCTCTTTTGCTGCAGCTCACAGAGTCTTCAGTTGTGGCATGTGGGCTTAGTTGCTCCGTGGCATGTGGGGTCTTAGTTCCCTCACCAGGGATTGAACTCACATCCCCTGTATTGCAAGGCAAATTCTTAACCACTGGACCAGGGAAGTTTCTTGACCCTACCTTTAAAATACATCCAGAATCCAGCCACTTTTTACTGCTTCCACTGCCACTGATCACCCTGCCCCAAGTGGTCACTGTCATCCACCTGGGTTTATAGTGGCCTCTAACTGGCCTTTGTGATTCCATCTATTGGAGGGAGAGACCCCTGTGGATGGGTGGCCAGGGAAGCTTTGGCCTGGACTGTGGGAAGGAGCCAGCCATGCAAAGAGCTGAACATGCCAGATGGAGACTCAGATGGGAAAGAGCATCACTTGTGTGTGCATGCTAAGTTGCTCAGTCATGTCCAAATCTTTGCAACCCCGTGGACTGTAGCCCTCCAGGCTCCTCTTCCATGGGATCTCCCATGCAAGAATACTGGAGTGGGTTGCCATTTCCTCCTTCAGGGGATCTTCTCAACCCAGGGATTGAACCCAGATCTCTTGCATTGCAGGCATTGCTGGCAGATTCTTTACCCTCTGAGCCACCAAAGGTAAAGAGAAAAGAGTAACTGTCATAAGAATAAAAAAAATTAAGAGGTCTGACCCATGAGATACATTTTATTTCAACAAAAATGTGAATACTCACTTTCCTAACATATTAATATTAAAACCTGCCCAGATCTCTGTCACATAGGATTCTCAAACAGTGGATGAAAATAATTGTTTGGTTAGCTCAGTTCAGTTCACTTGCTCGTCGTGTCTGACTTTTTGTGACCCCATGCACTGTAGCCCACCAGGCTCCTCTGTCCATGAGATTCCCCAGGCAAGAATCCTGGGAGTGGGTTGCTGTGCCCTCCTCCAGGGCACCTTCCTGACCCAGGGATCAAAGCTGTGTCTCATGTCTCCTGCATCGACATGTGGGTTCTTTATCAGTAGCAACACCTGGGAAGCCCACAGTCACATAGGCTCTTATTTAAAGTGAGAAAGAGCATGTAGGCAAACACTGGATGTTCAAAAGATATACAGGCATAGTCACTAGGGTCTTATTCTTATATGAGCTTGTCTCCAGGTAAAACCACCAAGATCCGTGCAAGAAATCTTCCCTTTGGGAAGACCTCAAGGCAGAAGTTCTCAGTGAGATTTGCTCATCCCTCTGGCTTTTGCTCCAGCCATTTTGAGTAACCAGTTATGCCACTGAAACCATGAGTAAACAAACCGGCTGTGGGGATCGCCACGGGAGTTTCAGACTTTAAACAGCACATCGTAAATCTCATTGCCCTTATCTTGGCCATGAGTCAGAGCCAGACCTCTAGGTGTCCCAGACAGAAAGACAGATCTTTTCCAGTCCCAGCTGTAAATCAACTCTGCGCTAATATAGAAGCTAATGTTCTTTGAAGACAAGGTGGCCTGTTCAGAGTCATTGTATCAAAAAGACATCCAGGTTTTGGAAGGTTGTGAGTTTGACCTCTGCCAACAACCAGCCTCATCACCTTCTGACTCTTTTGTGTAATGCTCGGTCTGCTGTTCCCTCTCCAACCATCTTCCATCACCCAACCGTCTGCTTATTCTAGGGTAGCCAAGTTTGCCCCCCACCCTCCTTCCCGCCATCACCTTGCCAGAGTTCTTGCTGTGGCCTTTCTCTGGCCCCTGCCCTGTTCTACCACTTAACTTGTGTCCACCTATTTATTTCAGCTATATTGCGAGTGTTTTTGAAGCAGAGGACTGGGCTGGGCTTATTTAATCTCTATGCCCTCTTCCCATACTCACTGACATGTAGATAGAGGGGTTGAGCAAATTTCGGCATGAAGATTGTAGTTTCTTTTCTTGATTTTATGTCAGCTATTCCCGTCTTTGGAGAAGGCAATGGCACCCCACTCCAGTATTCTTGCCTGGAAACTCCCATGGACGGAGGAGCCTGGTAGGCTGCAGTCCATGGGGTTGCTGAGTCAGACACGACTGAGCGACTTCACTTTCACTTTTCACTTTCATGCATTGGAGAAGGAAATGGCAACCCACTCCAGTGTTCTTGCCTGGAGAATCCCAGGGATGGCGGAGCCCAATGGGCTGCCGTCTGTGGGGTCGCACAGAGTCGGACACGACTGAAGCGACTTAGCAGCAGCAGCAGCATTCCCGTCTCAGCTTCTAATTCTCAGCCATGTGCTCAGTCATTCAGTTGTGTCCAACTCTTTGAAACCCCGTGGTTTCAAAGAAACCCTCCAGACTCCTCTGTCCATGGGATTTCCCAGGCAAGAATACAGGAGTGGGTTGCCATTTCCTCCTCCCGGGGATCTTCCCAGCCCAGGGACTGAACCTGAGTCTCCTGCTTCTCCTGCATTGGCAGGTGGGTTCTTTACCACAGAGCCAAAATACTCTACTGTTAATAAGCCTACTGTGATTCTCCTGGACTGGTCCTGGGTGTCATCAGGCACATTGTTCCACCCTCTGGACGTGAACACAGTGGCAGCCACAGCTGGGCCGTGGTGGAGTGGAGGAGGGGTTGCGAGTCTCATGGGGAGTGGTCACAGCTGAGACGCTCAGGGTCCCCAGGAGAGCTGTCCGAGGCGTCACACCTCTACAGCTTTAGCCCAGGTGACGCGTCTTCTCCCCTGCACGGAGAGGGACAAAAGGAAACCTCTGTTTTCTAAGACGGCTCTAGTGTCGGGGGATGTGAACAAGGCAATGTTGGGATTCTCACAGCATCCTCAAGGAATATTTCTTAAAGCCTCTTGCTATCAGCCTGAGAGGCGATTAAGGGACACGCCAGGTACCCCTTCGCCCCAGGGCTAGTCTGAGCCCCGGGCAGAAACCTCACTGGTATCCTGAGTGTTTTCTGTTACTGTTGCTTCCACCATGACTGTAGACCTGTCTTCTACTCACCAAAGACATGGCTAGGGATCTGGGGCCCGGGTATCCTTACCGGCTCAGAATATTGTCTTGTGGCTTGAGCTTGGTTTTGCATCACCACCTGGGATGATGGAGTCTCTGGGCTGCCTTGCAGGGTCTTTAATTTCCCATAAGTATGGCTGGAAAAAGAACCTCTTCCTGGGGTTAGACCTTATCTATGTGCTTCCCCAGTGGCTCAGCGGTAAAGAATCCACCTGCCAATGTGGGAGACCTGGGTTCAATTCCTGATCCAGGAAGATCCAGGAAGATCCCGCATGCCATGGAGTAACTAAGCTCATGCCCCACTGCCGCGGCCAGCACAGTCAGGCAGCACCACCTGTGGGGAGGATGGGAAGGAGAACTCCCGCTAAAGAAAAGACAAGGAGACAGAAAAGATGGGGTTGAGAGGATCAGACCGCTTCCTTACGCATTGTCTGATACCAACTTTATTGAGCATGCAGTATATATAGGATAACAGACATGATTTATGACGTTTACTAGGCTACTTTGATCTAGTTAATCGATCACCAGTCCTTCATCTTTGTACAAAGCACAATACCTAGTTATTTGAAGTACGATAAGCGCCAGTGAGCAGAACATGGTTACCTAGACATCTTGGAGACATAAGGTTGTAAACACATTTATCAGGGGTGGCGGGACAGAGAGCTCAGGACATGCCTGGGCTGCAGCCCAGGACAAGCCATGGGGCCCTGCGATCACGCTTGAGCAGCTCCCAGGACTTAACCCCTCAGGGGCAGTCCCCCGCACCCCACAACTATTGAGCCTGTGCTCTAGGGCCTGGAAGCCACAACTACCGAAGCCTGCAGGCCCTAGAGCCTGCGCTCCACAACAAAAGAAGCCACTGTAATGAGACGTCTGTGCACCACAGCTAGAGAGTAGCCCCCACTCACCACAACCAGAGAAAAGCCTGCACAGCAATGAGGACCCAACACAGACCCCCCAAAAGATTGTGAATCACTATTAAAATCTATATTAAAAAGACCTTATCCTTACGCTACGCTACTGTAACAAGTGTCCCTGTCCCTCTCCAATCCACCTGCAGACCCTACCTCTGGGTCTGTTGGCCACATCCCGATCCTAGACCTTCCAATACAGATGATTCTGCTCTTCCATGGGATTGTGGCTTCTCTATAGCCGAAGGACCAAGCATGAGTGATTGCATTGCATCCTTAGGCAGAGCAACACATGCCTCCAGCCCTGATGTCCTCGTATAGTATTGATGCATCTTTTCTCACGGACTGCTCCATCATTGGGTTTCCCTGGTGCCTCAGGCAGTAAAGAATCCACCTGCAACGTGGGAGACATGGGTTTGACCCCTGGTTTAGGAAGATCCCTGGAGAATGGTATGGCAACCCACTCCAGTATTCTTGCCTGGGAGAATCCCCATGGACAGAGGAGCCTGACAGACTATAGTTCATGGGCTCAGAGAGAGTTGGACATGACTGAGCAGCTAAGCACACTCCATCATTTGGGGCACACAATTCATCATTTGATGAATCACCCAACTATAAACCTGGATTTCTTCCATCAGATATGGGAACAGTTTACTTAGATATAATAATTGTGGGACTTCCCTGGTGGTCCAGTGGTTAAGGGTCTGCCTGCCCATGCAGGGGACATGGGTTTGATTCCTGGTCTGGACAGATTCCCATATGCTGTGGGGCAACTAGGCCTGTGCACCACAACGGTTGAGGCCCGTGCCCCCCACTGGAGGTTGTGCTCTGCAACAAGAGAAGCCGTCACAGTGAGAGGCCTGCACGCTGCCACTGGAGAGTAACCCCGAGACCTTCGACTCCTTGCAACTAGAGAAAAGCATCATTTCCAAATATCTTAGTGACCTTTTGGAGAGGTCCAGTTTTCAGCAGACTGTTAACCTACTTGCCTTCAGTAGGGCAAGTTAACCTACTTCCAAAGATTCATTCACTTGCGTTTATCTGACACATAAAGTGCTGGGGTTCCCAGGTGGCGCTAGTGGTAAAGAACCCCACCCGCCAACTCAGGAGACAGGAGATGTGGGTTCGATCCCTGGGTGGGGAAGATCCCCTGGAGGAGGAAATGGCAACCCATGCCAGTAGTCTGGCCTGGAAAATTCTATGGACTGAAGGAGCATGGTGGGTTACAGTCCGTGGGGTTGCAAAGAGTGGGACATGACTGAACACTTGCGCACAAAGTGGCGGGGGAGTTCACTGCAGTGACTGTCAGGTTGGTTTCCACTAGACCAATCGTTAAGGCCAGACTTTTTCTGTGCTAAGCACTTAGACTCAAGACAAAGTATTTACTCATCCCAGAAGTTTCCAAGCATTCAGATGTCATATAAACAAAGCACTTGGCCAACTTATCCAAGGCATCTGATTTAATAGGGGTGTGCACATAGATATCTTGATGTTCTTCCATGCCTTAGTAGCAAAGTGGGACTTCTCCTGGGGATTCCCTTATATATTCAATCTTTATCACAGCTAACACTGACTTCCAGACCCTCGTCCAAGAGAAAATTACCCTTCAGGAAAGTATATTTGGTTGAATAATAAAGTGGGATGGCAATGGTTCCATTTGGAGAGGCTGATTTTTTATTCCTTCAAAGCATATGCATGCAGTCAAATAAATATTGGAGTGGTTGCAGAAAAAGGGAGCTCAGAATTTTCCTTGGATATTAAAGCATTTAATTTCAATGCATTCAAGCAAAAATAAAAGAAAGAGAGAGAAATGCCTTCGCTGTTCTTGTTTAATTGCTAAATAAAGAAGATTATTCTGCAGGGGGCTCTTCTTTTCCATCACATTTCAGCCAGCACAATCTGATTGTTTATTTCCTCAACCTGCTGCCTCTGGGGCTGAGGATATATTCTGGCAGTGTGAAGAGCACCTCTAGAGACAGACATTGAACTAATAAATACATTGGAGCAAATGGACATAAGTTCTATAAAGGAATGGTAGTAGGATGTGGAAGGACCAGCAAAGATGACAGAATTTCCTTTGGAACAGGACAGGAGCCAGCAAACTGTGATTTGTGGGCTACACTCAATCCCCTACATATGACCCTTCAAACTGTGAACTTTCAGAGATGTGAACATGCTTTCCATCAACATCAGGCATGAGTGACACGGCAGCGTGCCCTCCGTCTCCTGCTGCTGATGGCCCCTCAGCTCTGCCCTCTTCCACCCCCTCTCCCTCCTCCATCAGGAACTCTTCTGGCCTGTTCACTCCGTGCCAGCCCCTGCCTGCCAGCTGTTGTGCTGTAGCGCTGTGCTTTTCAAGGTCCTGCACTGTAAGAGTACAAGTGTTTTCTTTATCTCTGTGTTTGTTTCTTATGTGTTACTTGTGTGAGAAGCATTATAAACCTATTACAGTACAGTTTATACAGCTCACTGTGTTAGTTGGTACCTAGGCTAACTTGGTTGAATTTGTGAACAAATTGGATTTATGAACGTGCTTGTGAAACGGTACTTGTTTGAACGTAGAGGACTTGTTGTATTTTTTTGTTTTTACATTTTTAAAGGATTATAAAGAAAGAAAAGAAGCATATGTCACAGAGACCACAAGATATCTGTAAAGTAAATTATTTGCAAGTAAAATATTTATTGTTTGACCCTTTAGAGAGAAAGTTTGATGAGTCCCAGTTTGGAACATCAGGCTTGTTTCTCTTAGGAGATGATATTTAACTTGGGAACTTTAGAAAGAGAATTGGGCCAGAAGAGATGTCCCCTGCCAAAGTCTTGTTAGAATAAACTTGAAAAAGCTCTTGTCCTAAAAAGCTTTTTATTAGAATCTGGCTTCCTTTCCAGGTGAGGAGACAGGGAGGTACACTTAAAGGGCATGCTACTATAAATACGTTTCTTCTGCTTGTCTTGATCCTTGCTGCAAATTCTGATGTATGGTTGGTTTGATTTTAAAATATCACCAACCTATTGTCATTTTTCCATTCCCATGGCTTTCTCAGTTCCCAGCCCCATTCTAAGCTGGACTGCTCATAGCAACAATAGCAACTTTGATCACTTATGCATTTATTTTTTTAGGTCTGTATTTGAATAGTTTTGGGGAGGGAGTATAATTGCCTCACAGTGTTGTGTTAGTCTCTGCTGTACAGTGAAGTGAGTCGGCTATAGGTATGTGTCTGTATATATCCCCTTCCTCTAGGACCGCCCTCCCACCGCCTGCCTCTCACCCCACCCCTCCAGGTCATCACAGCGCGTGGGGCTGAGGCGCCCTGTGCTTTGTAGCAGGTCCCCACTAGCTGGCTCTTTGGCACATGGTAGTGTATATATGTCAATGCTACTCTCCCAGTTCATCCCACCCTCCCCTCCCCCCGCCCATGTCACCTAGACAGAAAAGAAATAAGGAAACACAAGTTTAAATGACACAATAGACCAGATAGATTTAACTGGTATTTACAGGTAATGCATCACTTTTGAGTCAGGCATCCTGCTACATATTTGCAACCCACTGTCTTACAAAATCCTAATAACTCTGCAAGATAACTCTGTGTCTGAATTTTACAAAGAAGGCGCGGTGGTCAGAGAAGCTGGGTGCAGTGCCTGCGGTTCTGCTGCTGGTTGTCCATGGAGCCAGGACTGTGACATGACCAGCTGGTGTCATGTGTGAAGACTGGCCTCTTCCTTTTATGGGAACTTATCAGCATGGGCTCCTCCCTCTTCCAAGGAAGGCTATTACATTTTATTTGCCAGTTGAAAGCCCTTCTTACTCACCCCATTCCATTCCTTTCACTTCCATCCTCCCTACTCTGAAAGCAGCAATCTTTTTGTTTGCTTTAATATTTATTTATTTGGCTATGGCATGTAGGTTCTTTAGTTGCAGCACATGGGATCTAGTCCCCAGACCAGGGATCAAACCCGGACCCACTGCTCTGGGATCACGGAGTCTTAGCCACTGGACCACCAGGGAAGTCTTTGCAATCATGGTTTTTAATTATCTCAAAAACTCAGTGTTATTAGGGGTGACATTGCCTTAAAATGCCACTGAGCTTGTTGAAGGAGGGTAGACTTCTTAACAGCTTTCTAACTAGTCCCTTATCAGCTTCATGCTAAAGTAATTTTTGATAACTCCAATGCACTCTAATTTTCCAGATTTATTGTCTTAACTTTTTCTGTGGAAGACAGATTTTTAAATGAGTTTAATAGCAGAGCCATTTCAGAGGCATTGTGAATTTTCTATTTTTCTTCTCCTTGGATAAGCTCATCTTTTTTCCTTTCTTCCTTTTCATGGCCTCCCAAGACAGCGCAGAGGAGGAAGAACTTCTACCTTTCTAGGTTCAGTGACAGGGGGCCCCTGATTTAAACTAACAAAAGACAGATTAGCAAGAGAAATACAAACAGACTTCATTAGCATGCACAATGCATATACTTGTGAGTACCTCTAGGGATGGTTACAGTTGGGATGGTTACAATTTAGATAGCATCTTCACAGAGAACAATACATTGTAGAGAAGGAACAAGACAAAGAAAAAGGGTCTTAGGCTTCCAAGAGTGGTAAACTGTGGTAAGGTAAACATATGGAGAAAACCATTAATAATACAGAATTGTTTTAAGTGATATTTTCCCTCTTTGTCGTGTCTTTGGGTTGATAAGACTCTCCGATGATTTAGAGTCTAAGCCTGCTGCTGCTGCTGCTGCTAAGTCACTTCAGTCGTGTCTGACTGTGCAACGCCATAGACGGCCTGTCTGCTTTTAGGCAAATGTAGGGGAGGTCAGGGGCTTCTCTAGTGGCTCAGTGGTAGAGAATCTGCCTGCAGTTCAGGAGACCCAGATTGGACCCCTGGGGCGGGAAGATCCCCTGGAGGAGGGCATGGCCACCCATTCTGGTATTCTTGCCTGGAGCATCCCATTGACAGAAGAGCCTGGCAGGCTATAGTCCACGCAGTTGCAGAGTTGGACACGACTGAACAGACTAAGCAACAGCGGAGAGCAAGAGCTTTTCCTTTTTTTGCGAGTCTGCTCTTTCTCAGCTGTCTTCTGCTTGAAACACTGCTTGTATCAAAATGGCACATCTGGAGGCCCAATATCCTGGTTCCCTGCGACAGCATTCTGAGAAGCTCTTCTTGTTCTTTCGAGTTCCTGCTTTGGCTTGGACAGTGAGGTTTAGTAGCAAAAGTACCGGGCTCGGGTCCAGGAGACCAGAGTGTGTGCAGGGCCAGCAGAGAGCCTCCGTGAATCCCTGGCCTTCTCTGGCACTCAGCCTTCTCACCCAGTACCGCATAGGCATTGAATTCAATGTCTAATTTCTAAGATTCATCAATTTGCCTATGTGTCTGAATCTGTCAGGGTATAGTCAGGAGACAGAAATTATGCCAGTTATTGGAACAGAGAGAATTTAATGTAAAAAAAACACAACTATTAACTGAGTAAGTATAAGTGAAATGTTTATAGAATGTATACTGAAGTAGGGATGGCAAGAAGGAATAAATTGGAATTATGATAACTTAGAAACTGAGAGAAAGCATTCCCATGCGGTTATAGCTCAGATCTCTGGAGAGGGTTCCTGGCTGACTGGTGCTGTGTGAGGGGAAGGGAGGCAGGATGTGGCTGGTTCTGCTTTTAATAAATTAATAATAAATTTAATAATTTTATGACACATTTAAAATTCTTTTATTTTGTCTTGGAGTCTGACTGGTTAACAATGCTGTGATCGTTTCAGATGGATAGCAAAGGGACTCAGCCTTACATATTGTTTAGTTCCTTAGCTTAGTCCCTCAGTCGAGCCCATGGACTGTAGCCTGCCAGGCTCCTCTGTCCATGGGATTTCCTAGGTAAGGATACTGGAGTGGGTTGCCAGGATTGCCATGCCCTTCTCAAGGGATCATTCCGACCCAGGGGTCGAACCTGCATTTTGGGCTTGGCAGGTAGATTCTTTACTGCTGAGCCACCTGGGAAGCCCAGCCATCCATATACATGTGTCCATTCTCCCCCGAGAACCATTCTCCAATGGTTCTTCTTATTGGATTCTGCTGCTGCAGCGGAAGGGAACTGCTGCAGCCAGCATGAAACCGTGTCGCTCAGGTGAAACTTGCAGGAGCAGAACGCATAGGTCCTTGCCCCTTCACCAGCCTTTAAGCCTCCCTCTAGTGCCCCCTACTGGCAGGGCTTGCAAAGCACATGTCATTTGTGGACAATGTAGGGGCTGGAAGGGTGGCTTTGGAGCTAAGAGGGAATAAGCTCAATACCTGGCTCAATGTTTATTGCTGAGATTGCAAACTGGTGGCCCTGCAGCGACTTAGGGCCACATCTGACCCATCTGTCCTGTGTGACAAACGTTTAATCATCCATTCATGTTTGGTTTTTTGCTTGTTTTTTGCTTTTTCACTATTCCCCCAACATTTTTACAAAAAATTTCAAACATATAGAAAGATAGAAATAATTTTACAATATACACTTATATACCTACTACTTAGATTCTACAATTAATATTTTGCTATATTTGCTTCATTGTCTATCTCTCCACAAAACTGCCTTTTTAAAAATTATTTTCTATTTTTTAAAATATTTTTGGTCACTCTATGTAGCACAGGGGAATGTTAGTTCCCTGGCCAGGGATGAAGCCCACACCCCCTGCATTGGAAGCATGGGGTCTTAACCTCTGGACTGCCAGGGAAGTCCCAGCACAAACCTAGCTTTTAAAAATTCCAGTTATAAGATGCTTATAAAAGACATATCTAAAGCAAAACAGCATAGAAAAGTTAAGAGAATTCAAAAGTCATTTGGTTTTACCCAAATAATTTGAAAATGTATGTCCACACAAAAACCCACCCACTGAAGCTTATAGCAACTTTATTCATAATTGCTCATACTTGGAAGCAACAAAGATCTCCTTCAGTAGGTGAATGGATAGACCATCAGTGGTATAGCCATACAGTGGGATATTATTCTTTGCTTTGGGTTTGTTTTTATAATCTGACAATCTTCTTCCTGTGAAACCCACAGAATTTCATCTTTCTCTTTTTATATTTTTTACAAACAAATGAATGGGAAGGCAGCTTGGAGGTTGCATGCTCAGCTGACTGTTAGTAATCCTGTGGACTGTCACCTGCCAGGCTCTCTGCCCATGGGTTTTCCCAGGCGAGAATACTGGAGTGGGTTGCCATTTACTTTTCCTGATCCAGGGATTGAACTTGTGTCTCCTGCATCTCCTGCACTGACAGGAGGTTCTTTACCACGGTGCCACCTGGGAAGCCCAGCTTGGAGGTTAGCTACTTCAGTAATCAGTTTGCAGATGTGGTGGTCAGGCCCGTGGAGGGTGAGAGGATGTTCTCAAATTATGCAATAAGTGAACAAGATCTTTGGGTTCTGGGGACCAGGATTCTCATCGCTAGCCCTCCCCGTCTTTCCCTGAGGGTGGGTGTACCCTAGCCTCTCACTACTCAGAGTGTGGTCCATGGATCAGCAGCACCGGTCTTGCTAGAAAGGCAAAACCTCAGGCCTCAACTCAGACCTACTGAACTGAGAATCAGAATCTGATATTAAGAAGATCCCTCTGTGATTCGCGTGCACAGTGAAACTGGAGAAGTGCTGAAGATAGCNGGTCCATGGATCAGCAGCACCGGTCTTGCTAGAAAGGCAAAACCTCAGGCCTCAACTCAGACCTACTGAACTGAGAATCAGAATCTGATATTAAGAAGATCCCTCTGTGATTCGCGTGCACAGTGAAACTGGAGAAGTGCTGAAGATAGCTTTATTGAAGTAAGAGAAAAAGAGAACTTCTTCTGGACTCTGGTGTTTTTCTGTGGGGTGAGGCCAGGGTATGGGGTGTATGCATGCATGCTAAGTCGCTGCAGTCGTGTCCGACTCTGTGCGACCCTTTGGACAGCAGGCCACCAGGTTCCTCTGTTCACGGAATTCTCTAGGCAAGAATACTGGAGTGGGTTGCCCGTTCCTTCTCCAGGGGTATATAGATGGGTTCTTACCAAATGTCCTGATCATTCGTCTGATTCTTGTCTCCCCTTCTAAACTTGTAGGCCCACAGGCATGTAGAGAGCACATGTGCATGCAATCATACATGTGTGTGCATGTTCTCTCTCTCTCACACACGTACACACTCTGCGCCATTCATGAGCTGGCCTTGGTCCTCACCAGCCCCAGTTCCTCGCGTGTCCCATGGTACTGCATTCTGTTCACACGGAACTCCTTGCTGGTAGTTGCCCACGCACATCAGGGGCTGTTTCTGCCTCCCTGTCTTTGCACCTGCTGTCTGCTCCTGCCTCCGATATATCCCATCAGCAAGGTGGAACCTTTTGACTAGATGGACCTTTGTTGGCAAAGTAATGTCTCTGCTTTTTAATATGCTGTCGAGGCTTGTCATAGCTTTTCTTCCAAGGAGCAAGCATCTTTTAATTTCATGGCTGCAGTCGCCATCTGCAGTAATTTTGGAGCCCAAAACAATAAAATCTGTCACTGTTTTCATTGTTTCCCAGTCTGTTTGCCATGAAGTGATGGGACCAGATTCCGTGATCTTATTTTTCTGAATCTTGAGCTTTAAGCCAACTTTTTCACTCTACTCTTTTACTNCAGTCGCCATCTGCAGTAATTTTGGAGCCCAAAACAATAAAATCTGTCACTGTTTTCATTGTTTCCCAGTCTGTTTGCCATGAAGTGATGGGACCAGATTCCGTGATCTTATTTTTCTGAATCTTGAGCTTTAAGCCAACTTTTTCACTCTACTCTTTTACTTTCATCAAGAGGCTCTTTAGATCTTCTGTACTTTACTTTCTGCCATAAGGGTGGTATCATCATATCTGAGGTTATTGATATTTCTCCTGGCAATCTTGATTCCAGCTTGTGCTTCATGCAGTCCAGCATTTCTCAAGATATACTCTGCATATAAGTTAAATAAGAAGGGCGACAATATACAGCCTTGATGTACTTCTTTCCCTATTTGGAACCAGTCTGTTATTCCATGTCCAGTTCTAACTGTTGCTTCTTGACCTGCATACAGATTTCTCAGGAGGCAGATTAGGTGGTCTGGTATTCCTGTCTTTTTAAGAATTTCCCACAGTTTGTTGTGATACACACAGTCAAAGGCTTTGACATAATCAATAAAGCAGAAGTACATGTTTTTCTGGAACTTTCTTGCTTCTTCAGTGATCCAGAGGATGTTGGCAATTTGATCTCTTGTTTCTCTACCTTTTCTAAATCCAGTTTGAACATCTGAAAGTTCACAGTTTAAGTACTGTTGAAGCCTGGCTTGGAGAATTTTGAGCATTACTTTGCTAGTGTGTGAGATGAGTGCATTTGTACAGTAGTTTGAACATTCTTTGGCATTGCTTTTCTTTGGGATTGGAATGAAAACTGACCTTTTCCAGTCCCATGGCCACTGCTGAGTTTTCCAAATTTGCTGGCATATTAGTGCAGCACTTTCACAGCATCATCTTTTAGGATTTAAAAGAGCTCAGCTGGAATTCCATCACCTCCATTAGCTTTGTAATGTTTCCTGAGGCCCACTTGACTTCACATTCCAGGATGTCTGGCTCTAGGTGAGTGATCACACCATTGTGGTTATCTGGGTCATAAGATCTTTTTTGTATAGTTCTGTGTATTCTTGCCACCTCTTCTTAATATCTTCTGGTTCTGTTAGGTCCATACTGTTTCTGTCCTTTATTGAGCCCATCTTTGCATGAAATGTTCCCTTGGTATCTCTAATTTTCTTGAAGAGATCTCTAGTCTTTCCCATTCTATTGTTTCCCTCTATTTCTTTGCATTGATCACTGAGGAAAGCTTTCTTATCTCTCCTTGCTATTCTTTGGAACTCTGCATTCAAATGGGTATATCTTTCCTTTTCTCCTTTGCCTTTAGCTTCTCTTCTTTTCTCAGCTATTTGTAAAGCCTCCTCAGACAACCATATTGCCTTGTTGCATTTCTTTTTCTTGGGGATGGTCTTGATCACTGCCTCTTGTACAATGTCTCGAACTTCCATCCATAGTTCTTCGGGCACTCTGTCTATCAGATCTAGTCCTTTAAATCTATTTGTCACTTCTGCTGTATAATCATAAGGGATTTGATTTAGGTCATACCTGAATGGTCCAGTGGTTTTCCCTACTTTCTTCAATCTAAGTCTGAATTTGGCAATAAGGAGTTCATGATCTGAGCCACAGTCAGCTCCTGGTCTTACTTTTGCTGACTGTATAGAGCTTCTCCATCTTTGGCTGCAAAGAATATAGTCAGTCTGATCTCAGTGTTGACCATCTGGTGATGTTTATGTGTAGAGTCTTCTTTTATGCTGTTGGAAGAGGGTCTTTGCTATGACCAGTGTGTTCTCCTGGCAAAACTATGTTAGCCTTTGACCTGCTTCGTTTTGTACTCCAAGGCCAGATTTGCCTGGTACTCCAGGTAGTTCTTGACTTTCTACTTTTGTGTTCCAGGCCCCTATATGGAAGAGGACATCTTTTTTGGGTGTTAGTTTTAGAAGGTCTTGTAGGTCTTCATAGAACTGTTCAACTTCAGCTTCTTCAGCATTACTGATCGAAGTATATACTTGCTACCCCATTATCTATTCCTGTATAACTCAGTGGCTTAAAGCCACTGTATCATCTGCTTTGCTCATGGAGCTGTATTTTGGGCGGGAATTCCCTCCTTCTCCTTTCCTTTATTCCTCTAAATATCTATTTATTTGTTTGACTGTGTCTGGCCTTAGTTGCAGCACATGGGATCTTCATTGAGGCTCATGGACCTTCTAGCTCGACTCACAGGCTTAGTTGCTTGGGCCATGTGAGATCTGAGTTCACTGACTAGGGGTCAAACCTGTGTCTCCTGCATTGCAAGGGAGATTCTTAACCACTGGACAATCAGGGATTCTAAACCACTGGACCCCCTTCCTCCCTTTCAATATCTCTTTCTTTATTCCAAGTGTTTACTAACCAGGTATCACGAGACCAACACAAGTCATTTGTTGGCTGAATGGGATGCTGGAAAGTCTAGGCAGTTGTTCAGTTGCTTAGTCATGTCCTCTTTGCAACCCCATGGACTGCAGCACACCAAGCTCCCCTGTCCTTCACTACCTCCCGGAGTTTGCTCAAACTCATCATGTCCACTTGAATGGGTGATGCCATCCAGCCATCTCCTCCTTTGCCACTCCCATCTTCTCCTGCCCACAGCCTTTCCCAGCATCTAGGCAGGGAGTTGCACTAAAATGAGGCCAGCCAAACTTGGAAGCTGCACATACCCACCTGGGGAAAATAGTTCCCTCTCTGCTCTGGTCTAGAAGCCTGAATTAATTACCAAGCATAAGGAATGACGTAAAACTCCCCTGTGAACTGGGCTGGTGGTGACCTCCCAGGGGCCTATCTGGGAGGGGAGAAGAAGGGCAGGGCATCTCATATGTGGGGCTCTGGCCATGGGTGTCCTGGGGGAGGCCTGGTCGGGCAGGGGCAGAATTTGGGACTTTTCTGATTGGTTAGGGCATCAGATGCTGGTAGGAAACTAGCATGGACCAGGCACCAAGCCAGTCTTGCAGACTAGTATGCCTGGTGAGAGTAACAGGAAAGCTCCAGCCCAACCCAGGCACAGGACCCAATTCATTCTTTTTAAAAATATTTATTTACTTTTATTTTGTTTATTTTTGGCTGTGCTGGGTCTTCATTGCTGTGAACGGGCTTTGTCTAGTTGTAGCGAGTGAGGGCTACTCTCTATTGAGGTGCGAGGGCTTCTCACCGCGGTGGCTTCTCTTGTTGGGGAGCACAGGCTCTAGGCAGGCACGTCAGTACTTGCTGCACACAGGCTTAATTGCCCCAAAGCATGTGGGATCTTTCCAGACCAGAGATCCAGCCAGTGTCCCCTGCATTGCATGGTGGATTCTTAACCACTGGACCACCAGGGAAGCCCCCAATTCATTCTTGATAGAGATGGGTCATGGCCACAGAAGATGGTTTTAAGACACCTTCATCAATGAGTAAGGCATTGAGACATAACACTCAATAGCTAAGAGCTGAGCAAGATTAAGTCTGCCAGGAGCCAGATGCTGAAAGCCCTTGGCCGGTCAGGGCTGAGTCAGGCAGATAAACTCAGAGTCTAGTGGGAACGCTAACCAGACATCATTACAATACAACATGACCCAGGCCTGAGCAGGGTTTGCAAGTCTTGGCTCATTTTCTCAAACACAAATGTCAATGACCTAATAAAGTGGGAGATTGCTCACTATATTTTCTAAGCTGTGGGCTGGGAAACTGGTAAAATAGTAGTGGAGAAAAACCTTAGGCCCAGGAGCTAAGGTACAGCAATTTCCCCTAGACATCCCCACAGCTGACTCACTGCAGGTCTTTGCCCAAATGTCCCAGTTCCCCGAGGGATCTCTGAACCATCTTGTTTGGAAATGTCACCTCCCATTCTGATTCTCCCTGTCTCTGCCTCCGTGTTATTTTTCTTTGTATCACTTTCAGCAACCCACTTACTGTATATTTCACTCACTTACTTATCATCTCTTTTCCCAACTAGAATGTAAGGGCATGAAGGCAGGGATTTTCGTGCGTTTGTCTCCTGCTGTATTCCCAGTAATGGAAACATGGGCTAGGTCACTTCAGTTGTGTCCGACTCTTTGTGACCCCATGGACTGTAGGCTGCCAGGCTCCTCTGTCCATGGGATTTCCCAGGCAAGAATACTGGAGTGGGTTGCCATGCCCTCCTCCAGGGGATCTTCCTGACCAGGGATCGAACCCGAGTTTCTTATTTTTTTGCATTGACAGGTGGGTTCTTTACCGCTAGCATCACCAAATAGCACTTAACTAATAACAGGCATTGAATGAATGTTTGTAGACTCATAGGTATGTTCCCTTGATTAATGTCATATATGGAAGGGAAAAAGGAAATGGCTTATTTCATGGCTTTGAGTTGTATAGAGGCATGTGAGTGAAGGAAATCCTAGTTAGTGAAAACCACTGACAGCACCAAAGTTATCTTCTTTTCATCTCATAAAATAAAATAATAAAAGAAGGAAACCTGCCACTGGGAAGATAAAGCAGAGCGTAGTTCCATTGCTCCTTTTGGGGACCTCCCTTCAAGTTGATTAAACAGCTAATGAAGATTTTGGCTGTACATGGGCCCTTCCCAGCACACATCTGCCTAAATAAAGCGTCTACGGGTCAGGAGAAGCTTCCTAAAAGATAAATGATCTTCTTCATCTGATTTACAATCAAGGTTGAGCAAAAGGACACTTACCTAATTTGTATTCAGGATTTCCACTGTATGAAAGACGTTCTCCAAAATTTCCTTCTTGGGTTTAGTATAAACATATCAATATATTCTTAGCAAGTCGTTGATAAATAGTAAGTATTCAGTTTTTAGTTGGAAAGAATTATCTGTGTGCTTCCAGAGACCTGCCACCCCTCTGAGGATGCTGGTTTCATTGGAATTCCATAAATGTGTCTACAACAGTGTATTTATATTACTATATCTTAAGGTAACTGATGGGGCTTCCCCAGTGGGTCAGTGGTAAAGAATCCACCTGCCAATGCGGGAAACCTGGGTTCGATTCCTGGGTGGGGAAAATCCCCTGGAGGAGGAAATGGCAAACCACTCCAGTATCCTTGCCTGGAGAATCCCATGGACAGAAGAGCCTAGCGGGCTACAGTTCATGGGGTCAGAAAGAGTCAGACACGACTGAGCGACTAAACCACCACCAGGGTAACTGATTGTATTACAAAGCACGTAGTAGTTATACCTATTGGAGAAAGGATAACACATGGTTGCTCTCTTCTACATTCTCCTGATAAATCTCAACATTTAAAGTAATTACAGTCCAATAAAAAAAGAAATCTGAACATTGGCTGTGGCTTGGAAAAGGCCCTTCCTGGGTGTTTAATAAAATAAACCATCTTGTTGGTAGTTGCTCTTATCACTCTCGTCTCGTCTTTTCCCTCCCAATGGCCCCCATACCGGCCTCACCACACTTTTTCCTGGGAAATTTGTCTTTAAGCATAACCCCACAGGTAAGGACATTTGAGGCACTGCCACTTTTTTGTTTAAAAATAAAAATGACAGAATTTCCTTCAGCTGCACATTACGCATTTCAAAGAAAGGTACATCAAACCCAGTTCTGGTTATCTATTTTAGCACGTGTACATATGTGTCAACCTGGCGAGGCTGTTATTTTCTGAATAGCATTCCTCAGAAGTCGCATTTGTCCAACATGTCTAATTTGCCGCCGACATCTGTCACACTCCACCTTTTATGTCTGTGACACAGAATTTCTAGGATGCGTTAAGATGAGCATCAGGTTTTCTAAAACATCGTACGGTCTCTAATCTCTTGTCTCCTCTCTCCACCCTCCCTTCTCTCTTTCTCTTTCTCACAGGGCTGATAGTCTACCTAGGAATGATGGGGGGAGCCTTCGTCCTGGGGGGCCTGGCTGATAAGCTGGGGAGGAAGCGAGTCCTCAGCATTTCCCTGGCCATCAACGCTTCCTTTGCTTCCCTCTCCTCCTTCGTACAGGGATATGGAGCTTTCCTCTTCTGCAGACTCATCTCAGGCATAGGGTACGTAATCACAGAAGTTCAGCCAGCCCCTCCTGCCCCCAGACCAGTGGTCCATCCATCCTGGTACCTTGCCTCTGAGTGGTTTTCCAGAAAACCTTGAACTGAATTCTGCTTTTTAATTTTTGGCTGTACCTCACAGCATGTGGTACCTTAGTTCCCAAACCAGGAGTCGAACACATGCCTCTTGCAGTGGAAGGCGGAGTCTTAACCACTGGACCACCAGGGAAGTTCCTGAATTCTTGTGTGACTTCCAAGATACTGTGTTAAGGTTGAATCTTAGAAAGGGGTTAGGTTGCAAAGTCAGTGTATACGGTCAAAAGAACCTAATGCTGCCTTAGGCTGGTCTTTTGAATTTACTGGGTTGTTTCACCACTTGGCCCAAGGGCGGGACAGGGCAATTGGGTTCCTGGTCTGACTGTTTTTAGTGTCTGACTTGGTTCTTCCTTTCTGGCGTTTTCTCTCTGCAGTATTGGGGGTGCTCTGCCCATCGTGTTTGCCTATTTTTCTGAATTCTTGTCCCGGGAGAAGCGAGGGGAGCATCTCAGTTGGCTGGGCATCTTCTGGATGACCGGTGGCATCTATGCATCTGCCATGGCCTGGAGCATCATCCCGCACTATGGTGAGTGCAGAAAGCTTCAAAGGGCCGAGGGGCCTTTGTTCCCAGACACCTGCATCCGAACAGCATTTCCTGTCCTCAGCCTTAATGCCACACTCTCATACACAGTTCCTGAGCACAACCTTGCTCTTTCTAAGGAACTTCCAGCACTGGAGACACATTGCTAATGTCAGTACACGTCTGCCTAGAAATGATACAGACTACCCTCCCTCTCTTCCCCCTCCTTCTCTCCTTTCCTCTCTTTTACTTGAAGGGATTTCAACTTTCATCTCCAGCACTCCTCCTCACCACAAATTAGGCTCCATTCCCTTCTCCAGGGGATCTTCCTGACCTAGAGATCGAACCTGGGTCTCCTGCATTGCAGGTGGATTCTTATCATCTGAGCCACCCAGGAAGCCCTTTAAGGCAAACTTCATCTCCAGTTCTCCTCCTCACAATGAGTTAGGCTCAGTAACTCCTTTTTATAGACGGTGTAGCAGAGGCCAAGAAGTTGGTGGCTCGGCCAGATTGATGACCTGGCCTTGGCATGACCTTGGATCCTGACGCCCCCTCCTTCGCAGCGCCGTGCTCTCATGCGTTTTCCATTTTACTTCCTGCTGGCCCTCTTTTGGTTGCAGACATGGAGCAGCCCTTACAGACAAGGTCTTGCTTTCAGCCGAGACAATTTTATTATCTTGATTAATTGCGAAAACTGGATTTTCTGGACAGAGACTTGGCAACATTAACTTCCAGTATTGGATTTTATTAAGAGTAAAGTAGGAAGAAGGCAGCAGTTTTGAATTTGATTATGCCTTTGGAGTATCCTGGGTAATGCCATTAACATCCTTCAAAATTATTTTTGGCAAACTACAGATTATGGGTGTAGGTTTCGCCATCATCTAGAATCCTACAGACCATAGGGAAGAGGAGACAAATGCCCCTGACGTTAACCAACACTTCTCCACCCATTCCCCTCCTTGGTGTGTGAGTGTGTGAGTGCGTGTGTGCGCCCGTGGGTGCGCGTGTGCGTTTATTAAAGTACAGTTTATTTGCAATGTTGTGTTACTTTCAGGTGTACAGGAATGTGAGTGAGTTATTCTTTTTCAGATTCTTTCCCCATATAGTTTATTACAAAATATAGAGTATGGTTCCTATGCTATATAGTAGGTCCTTGCTTCTGCTGCTGCTGCTAAGTCACTTCAGTGGTGTTCGACTCTGGGTGACCCCATAGACGGCAGCCCACGAGGCTCCCCCGTCCCTGGGATTCTCCAGGCAAGAACACTGGAGAGGGTTGCCATTTCCTTCTCCAATGCATGAAAGTGAAAAGTGAAAGTGAAGCCACTCAGTCGTGTCCGACTCTTTGTAACCCCGTGGACTGCAGCCCACCAGGCTCTTCCGTCCACGGGATTTTCCAGGCAAGAGCACTGGAGTGGGGTGCCACTGCCTTCTCCGTAGTAGGTCCCTAATGGTTATTTAATTTATATATAGTAGTGTGTGTATGTTAATCTCAAACTTATAGCTTATCCCTCTCCCACTTTGCCCCCTGGTAACTGTTAATTTGTTTTCTGTGTCTGTTAGTCCGTTTCTGTTTTGGAGATCAGTTCATGTGCGTCATTTTTAGATTCTGCATATAAACAATATCATAAGATAATTGTCTTTCTCTGTCTTCACTTAGTCTGATAATCTCTGGATCCATCCATTTTGCCGCAAATGGCATTATTTTATTATTTTTTATGGCTCAGTAATATTCCATAGTGTGGCTTCCCTGGTGGTTCAGTGGTAAAGAATCTGCCTGCAATATAGGAGCCTCTGGAGATGATGTGGGCTTGATCTCTGGGTGGGAAAAATACCCTGGAGGAGGGCATAACAACCCACTCCAGTATTCTTGCCTGGAGAATCCTATGGACAGAGGAGCTCGGTGGGCTACAGTCCATAGGGTTGCAAAGAGTCAGGCACAACTGAAGTGACTTAGCATGCATGCATGCAGTATTCCATAATATATATCACATGTTCTTCATCCGTTCATCTGTCCCATGGGCATTTAGGTTGCTTCCATGTCTTGGCTACTGTAAATGGTGCTGCTATGAACACTGGGGTGCATGTAGCGTTTTGAATTGAATTTTCTGCAGATAATGCTCAGGAGTGGGATTGCAGGGTCATATGGTAATTCTATCTTTAGTTTTTTAGGGAACCTCTATACTGTTCTTCATAGGAGGATGTACCAATTTGCATCTCCACCAACAGCATAGGAGGATTCCTTTTCCTTTAGGCATGCTTGTTTTAAACCTAAACCTCGCTGTTGTCTGTTCTGGGTTAATGGAGGCTTCAGCATTATATTTTTAAGAAGAAGCAATCTTCTTGGATTGGTGTAGTTTAGGAGATGCTGGGTTTATTAACCTGAGAACCTGATCAACCCTGAAACCTCAGTGGTTTAATACCAAAGATATTTCCCCCTCCTTCAAAGCTGGCTGGTCCTTCTGATCTGTGGGCAGATCTGCTCCTCAGTAATCTTAGGGCTCAGGTTCCTCCCAGTGTGTGCTCTCCGCTCTTCAGCATGGTTCAGGAAAACAGCATGGGGAGTTGCATGTGGGTGCTTTTGAAGGGCAGGGTAGGAAGTGGATCACATCCTCTTTGCTCACATCTCCTTGGCCCCAAATCTGTAATGCAACCACACACTATGGCAAAGGACACCAGGCAGTGTAACCTAGCTGTGTGCCCTGAAGCTGGAGGAAATGGGTTTGAGACCATATCCCACCGGATTTTGTATTAGAAATAGGGAAAGAAATGTGAACAGAAACAATGAAATAAAGAGTTGATGTTTTCCAGGCAATTCTGTTCCCATAGGCAGTTCTCCCTGGAGAAGGGCATGGCAACCCACACCAGTATTCTTGCCTGCAGAATCCCATGGACAAAGGAGCCTGGCAGGTCCATCAGGTCACAGGTGGACACGACTGAGGCGCCTAAGCGCACACGCAGGCAGTTTTTCATAATTTTAGATACAAAACTGTATTATTCTCCATATTAGGCTCTGCATTCTACCCTTCCCCCAAAGGCACACTTTAATTATCCAGGCTGTTGGTTACATGGGTCCAAGGAATTGCTTTTGTCCTTGCTATTAATATAATATCATTTCCCCTGGTTATTGGTCCAAATGTGTTAACAGTAAGAAATTATTTCTACATATAAATTGAATTAGAAAAATTTTGCTGGGAGGGGAACAAATAGATTCTGGATAAAAGCTAAGTCAAAATAGCGGGGCTCTGTAATTTGGAACAAGTCACTCTAGTTTGTCCAGGCTTGGTTCCTTCATCTATAAAATGAAGTGAGAAAGAAGCAAAGGGAATTGACTCTAGAGATCTGATCTGTGCCAGCCTTAACAGCCAGCAGTTCCTGGGATGCAAAGAATGTCGAGAAAATTTTGGAGATGATTCTAGTACTTGGGCTGGCTTCCCACCAAACTGCATTAGCCATTCTAGCCCTTTTTGCAGACTGCTTGTTCTGTAAGGGGATCGCCCCCACAACCAACCAATGAGCAAAGGTTCTTGGCTTCACTCTGATTGGATCAGCTTAGGTCATATGCTCACCTCAGCCAATCACTAAACTCCAGAGGATGCCAGATACTGAGGGTTCATATACTTCATTCCCCGTCCCTGGCATTGGGGGTGGGGTCAGTCCCACCCAAACCACAAGTCTGCATCCCAGTGGAGAAGGACTGGAAAGATTTTGTGAGGTGGGTAGCAGCCTTCAGCAGTCACTACAAACTGTGTCATTTTTTCACTTTACTTTACACACTAACATGTGCCAGTGTCTGGGTGTCTGGTTTTTAAAGAAGCAATAAAATAATTCAGGTTGGGAACTTGTTGATCAAGACTGAATGGGATGCCCATGGCAGAGGGGCCATAAGGCTGCTGGCTGATAGCAGAGCTTATGCTTAAATATCCTACTCCAAATGGACAGGATATTTTCCTATTGTATGCTTTTGTGGACTGCAAGGAGATCCAACCAGTCAACCGTAAAGGAAATCAGTCCTGAATATTCATCGGAAGGACTGATGCTGAAGCTGAAACTTTAATACTTTGGCTACCTGATGCGAAGAACTGACTCATTGGAAAAGACCCTGATGCTGGGAAAGATTGAAGGCAGGAGGAGAAGGGGGTGACAGAGAATGAGTTGGTTGGATGGCATTACCGACTTGATTGACATGAGTTTGGGTAAACTCCGGGAGTTGGTGATGGACAGGGAAGCCTGGCATGCTGCAGTCCATGGGGTCACAAAGAGTCAGATATGACTGAGTGACTGAACTGAACTGAACTGATGCTTGTATGAAATCTGTGGCTTTTACATGCCATTTAAAAATGGCCTCTTGGATGATTAGGCTTGAAGGCTTGAAATGCACATTTACTTGAGGGCACACCATCCTAGAAATATAGTAGACTAGAATCACAGTGTAACAGGAGTGACTATTTATTTTAAGCCTCATTTTACCAGGACCAGATGTTTTGTCCACAGTGAGCCAGTTATTTGATGATATTTTTTAATAGACCTAAGACATTAATCCTCTAACATCACCTCCACTCAGCAGGGACAAATGCAAGGGTGATCCAGAAAGGAGACTGAATGTTTGTACGTAGCTTGTACAAGCCATTTAATTGCTTTTGCTGGAATGAAATGATGGAAGGTCTGGGCACCAGGAATTTGGGTGACGGAGTCATTAAGGAAGAAAATTACAAAGCTCAGAATGTTTTTCTGGGAAGTCATGGGCACAGCCCTGAAAAAAGTGGCTATATTGTGGAAGATTAATTCCCCCTGTAGTCAGCAGCACCAGCTGTTTGTGAGATCCTAATGGAGAAAAAGTAGGGCAAGCTAAAAGATCAGTGAACAAGACGATCCACGTCTTCAGATTAGCAGTTGTTCCATATATTTGGAAGCAGTTCACTATTTAATTTTATTTAATTTAAGGCCCCAAAGGTGTGCCTAATGAAGTGCACGTTACTAAGTCACCGTAAAAACCAGAGAGGCATGAGGGAATAATGGATTTTGGATAATTTGCACATATTATCATTAAGAAAAAAATATCCCTCTGAGGCAGAGTACTTTCTAAACATACCTGTTCCTGTTCTTCTCTTGTTACCCACCTGAGTTGGATGGCTCTGTGGTTATTGGTAATTACGCCAGATGGTTTTTGAACATGAACTGAGAATGTGGAAATCTTCCGATGGTTCTGTCTTCCTCTTCCAGTTGTCACTCCCAGGGGAAAGGAAAGGCTTTTTAATTAAAATTAAAATAAACAAGCAAACCCCAGTGATATGGGAAGGAGGATGGGCTGTGCATAAAGATGTTTGATTCTGATTGAGAAGGCTGGATGTATTCTGTGTATTATCTTCTGTGGCCATTGTTTAAAAGTGGCCACAGTCCCATGTTTTTCCACCTGGGATTCTCTCTGGCCAGTCCTTCACTCTGCAAATAGAGTTGGAAATATCTGCAGAAACAAGAGATATTAGTTAGGAGTCTCTGGCAAGTACAACAAATTGAATTGCAGTGGTAAGTAATAGACTTCAAGACATAAACCTCCCACCTCTGGAGTTAGCCATTTAGTGTATTTTTCAAGTAAATGGAATAGAGATTTTACAGCAGAATAATGTTTACCCTTTGAACTTTAGAAATCACTATATTTATTTATAAAGTTAGGTCTTTTTAAGAAATGCTATTGGGGGACTTCCCTGGCGGTCTAGTGGTTAAGACTGCCTTCCAATACAGGGGGTGCAGGTTTAATCCCTGGTTGGGTAGCGAAGATCCCACATGCCTTGAGGCCAAAAATCCAAAGCATAAACAACAAAATTCTGGTAAAGAATCCACGGACAGTGCACGAGACCTCAATTTGATTCCTGGGTTGGGAAGGTCCCCTGGAGAAGGAACAGCCTTCCCCCTGCAGTATTCATGGGCTTCCCTGATGGCTCAAATGCTAAAGAATCTGCCTGCAAAGGGGGAGCCCTGGATTTGATACCTGGGTTGGGAAGATCCCCTGGAGGAGCACATGGCAATCCACTGCAGTATCTTTGCCTGGGGAATCCCATGGACAGAAGAACCTGCCAGTCTACAGTCCATGGGGTCGCGAAGAGTCGGACATGACAGAATGACTAAGCACGGCACAAACAACAGAAGAAATATTGTAACAAGTTCAATAAAGACTTTAAGAATGGTCCCCATCAAAAAAAAAAAAAAAAAAAAAAAAAAGAACCTTAAAACCAAAACCAGAAATGCTGTTGGAATTGTCTTCAGAGGTTGTTTTGAATGGCATGAGGGAAAAAGAAAACAGTTCTTTTGCTGATCTTTGCTGATATTCATCCATTTTACTCAACATCTTTGGTACTAAATGTCATGTAACTATTTCTAAACAAATCAAAGCTACCCTCAAAGAAGGTGAGTTATTATTGATTGCTGGGGAGCTTTCACACATAGTGAATCTGTGGAAATACCATTAGCTGCATTCTACAGCTGTGAAAACTCACCAACATAACAATAACGATGTGAGAAAGCCAGGATTTGAACTCTGACCTATGTGACTGCAGAAGTCCAGGCACTTGCCACTGTGTCATTGTTCCCTGAAACAGGGAAATTTGCTACTTATAAAGATGTTTGAAATAACGTTTTGTAGATTCTGAAGGCAATTTCCAAGAATGAGTTTTAGAAATACTTTGAATATAATGAAAGCTGAGTTGGAACGAGTCACCTCTCTGTTTCAGTGATTATGAATTCATTTGAATGTAGAAGCTCAGTTTCTTAAAAAAAAAAAAAATAGTGTTATGGCTGACAGTGGTTTTCAAACTGTGGTCTTAAGCCCTGTGCTGTGGAACCACCCAGAGCTGGTGTTGCTCTTTGTCGTGGGTGAGAGTAATCCCCCATCAAAACCCTAGCTCACGTAAGGCCCTGCTCTGGCTCTCCTTTGTCTTCCCTGATGTCTCAGATGGTGAAGAACCTGCATGCAATGCAGGAGATGCAGGTTTGATCCCTGGGTTGGGAGGATCCCCTGCAGAGGGGCATGGCAACCCACCTCAGTATTCTTACCTGGAGAATCCCATGGACAGAGGAGCCTGGCAGGCTACAGTCTGTAGGGTTGCAAAGAGTCAGACAGGACTGAGGGACTAACACTTTCACTTTCCTGAAGGTCACTCTAAGACCAACTGTCAGAGACACTCTGACTGCTTTATTTTCAATTGGAGCATAGTTGCTTTACAATGTTGTGTTAGTTTCTGCTGTGCAATGAAGCGAATCAGCCATATCCCCTCCTTCTTGAGCCTCCCTCCCACCACCACCTCATCCCACTCCTCTAGGTCATCACAGAGCACTGAGCCGAGCTCCCTGTGCCATACAGAAGCTTCCCACTAGTTATCTGTTTCCGCAGACGGTGACTGCAGCCATGAAATTAAAAGACGCTTACTCCTTGGAAGGAAAGTTATGACCCACATAGATAGCATATTAAAAAGCAGGGACATCACTTTGCCAACAAAGGTCCGTCTAGTCAAGGCTATGGTTTTTCCAGTAGTCACGTATGGATGTGAGAGTTGGACTATAAAGAAAGCTGAGCACCGAAGAATTGATGCTTTTGAACCACATATTGGAGAAGACTCTTGAGAGTCCTGTGGACTGCAAGGAGATCTGATCAGTCCATCCTAAAGGAAATCAATCAGTCCTGAATGTTCATTGGAAGAACTGATGTTGAAGCTGAAACTCTGATACTTTGGCTACCTGATGTCAAGAGCTGACTCATTTGAAAAGAGCCCGATGCTGGGAAAGATTGAAGGCAAGAGGAGAAGGGGATGACAGAGGATGAGTTGGTTGGATGGCATCACTGACTCAATGGACATGAGTTTGGGTAAACTCCACGAGTTGGTGATGGACAGGGAGGCCAGGTGCTGCAGTCCATGGGGTCGCAGAGAGTCGGACACGACTGAGCGACTGAACTGAACTGAGCGTATATGTCAGTGCTCCTCTCCCAGTTCGTCCACCCTCTCCTTTCCCCTCTGTGCCACATGTCTGTCCTCTGTGACTGGGTCTTTATTTCTGCCCTGTGAGCAGGCTCATTTTTACCATATTTCTAGATTACACAACTGGGCATTAACATGTGATATCTGTTTTTCTATTTTCTGACTTACTTCACTTGGCATGATGGACTCTAGGTCCATCAATATCAATACACATGTCCCCGTTTCATTCCTTTTCATGGCTGAGTAGTATTCCACTATGAATAGATAGTACCTCTTTCTGCATTCATTTGTCGACAGACATTGGGTTGCTTCCACGTCCCGGCTATTGTAACTAGTGCTGTCTGTCTGGCTGCTTCTTCACAGGCTGGGGCTTCAGCATGGGCAGCAGCTACCACTTCCACAGCTGGAGAGTGTTTGTCATCGTCTGCGCTCTGCCCTGCACTGTGTCCCTGGTGGCCCTGAAGTTCATGCCGGAGAGCCCGAGGTTTCTGCTGGAGGTGAGTTGGTGCCCCACCCCATGCGAGGCTTGCTGTCCCAGCCCCTTGGTCCCAGGTTGGCTTTGACCTGGCCCGTCATTAAATCTGTCATGATGGTGGCCTTCCCCGGATGCGAGGACTGCCAGAGCTGGAGGGACAGAGCTCACAGAGTGCAGAGCAGTGGCACTGCTTCCCGAGTCTGGGTGGAGCTGGAGGGCACCCTCTTGAAGATGCTTCTGGTACCCATGCTCCCCAGAGGTCCTGATGACCTCCAGAGCTGCATGAACGGGACTTCCCTGGCAGTCCAGTGGTCCTCTCCAACGTGCTTCCACTGCAGGAGGCACTGGTTCAGTCCCTGGGCAGGGAACTAACATCCACATGGTTTGAGGCAGAAAACAAAACCAAACAACAAACAAAAAGCTGCATGGAGTTTTTTCCATGTTACAGCAGTGACCTGGGCTGTCGATCTTTCTCTGCTCTCTAGCCCTTCAAGACTCCTGTCTTTGCAGGACCTCTCTCCTCCAGGAGGTTGCTCCCACAGTCCTGTGAGGTTTCCAGCTGGACAGTGGTGGTGGAGGCTCTTGTGCTTGCAGCGGTCAGACGGGCAGGACTGGTGGAAGGGAGACAGGACTCCAAGGCCCTCACAGCCCCAGTTCTCAGAGTCCACTCTCTAGCTTCCTTCTAACTTTCTGCAGACTTTCTTGTTGAATGTCAGGGCAGATGCAGCAAAAAGTTTCTTTTTTAATCCAAGCATGTCTCAGAAGCTTTGATGTGTATTAGCTCTCTAGGACTGCTGTAACAAAGGTACACAAACTGAGTGTCTCAGAGTCACAGAAATTTGTTGTCTCCCAGATCTGTTGGCTAAAAGTGCCAAATCAAGGTGTTTGCAGGGCCACACTCCCTCAGGGGTCCTTAGGGCAGAGGTCCCCAACCTCTGGAACCTAGTGCCTGATGATCTGAGGTGGAGCTGATGTAGTGATGATAGAAATAAAGTGCACAATAAATGAAATGCACTTGAATCCTCCCCAAACCACCCTCCGCATCCTGGTCCATGGAGAAATTGTTTTCCATGACCCAGGTCCCTGGTGCCAAAATGGTTGGGGGCCACTGCCGTAGGGCAATGTTCACTTTGCCTCTTCCGGCTTCTGGGTGGGTTGCTTGCATTCGGGGTGGTCCTTGGCTTGCAGCTCTTTCACTCCAGTCTGTCTTGGTCACCACAAGGTATTCTCTCTGAGTGCCTCTAGGTCTTCCCTTGGGCTTCTTCTTCTAAGGACACCAATCATGTTGGATTAGGGGCCCATCCTACCCCAGTATGACCTCATCTTAATTACATCTGCAGCAACCCTACTTCCAAATAAAGTCACCTTCTGGGGGCACTGAGGGTTAGAACTTCAACATAGCGAAGTGGTGTGGGGGACACAATTGAACCTGTTATATGGTGGGTCTTGGCTTTAATCGTCCAGAGAGGATCATGGCCCCCACCTGCAGTCTATTCAACCTTAAAACTACAAGTAGTTACTCACAGCCTGTGATGATAATAATACCCAGCATTTATACCTCGAAGGCACAGCCTGATTACCCTTCCAGGATGGGCTGCGACAGAAGCTTGTCCTGGTTTTTCACAAGCCGCAGATTGTAACGTATCCATGGCCAACGGCCTAAGACGCGGGCATCAGCACCCTGTTGTGTCTGTTGGGTTTTCCACCTCTAATTAGCAATGGATTGTTCATGTCTCTCTCCTTGGTTTTACCAGATGGGCAAACACGACGAAGCCTGGATGATTCTCAAGCACGTGCACGACACCAACATGAGGGCCAAGGGGGCCCCGGAGAAGGTGTTCACGGTGAGTGTGTGGCCACCTGTGCCAGCCGGAGGGGGCCGCTCCTCTTCACTGCTTTGGTTTGCTAAAAAATAATTTTACTGCATAAGCACATCATGGAAAATTTGTCAAAAAGGAAATAAAACCCCAGATATTCTGCATCATAATTATTTTTTGTATTTTGATGGATTCCTTCTTGGTACCACTAATTGCTCAAAAATAGCAAAGGAAAAAACTAGCTGTATTCATACGGAGATAGCCAGATGTACCTATATTTACATATAAATATATATTATTTAAGAGCACTCATAGACATTTGTGTCTAATAGTATTCAGAATCATCCTTTTTTTAAGAAAATATTTATTTTAATTGGAGGCTAATTACAATATTGTGGTGGGTTTGGCATACATGGACATGAATCTGCCATGGCTGTACATGTGTTCCCTGTCCCAAACCCCCCTCCCCCCTCCCTCCCCACCCCGTCCCTCTGGGTTGTCCCAGAGCCCTGACTTCGGGTGCTCTGCTTCATGCATTTTAATATACATGTTTCAATGCTATTCTCTCAAATCATCCCACCCTCACTTTCTCCCACAGAGTCCAAAAGTCTGTTCTTTACATCTGTGTCCCTTTCCCTGTCTTGCATATAGAGTCGTTGTTACCATCTTTCTAAATTCCATGCATTAACATACTGTATTGGTGTTTTTCTTTCTGGCTTACTTCACTCTGTATGATAGGCTCCGATTTCATCCGCCTCATCAGAACTGACTCAAATGCATTCTTTTTTATAGCTGAGTAATATTTCATTGTGTATACGTACCACAACTTTCTTATCCATTCATCTGCTGATGGACATCTAGGTTGCTTCCATGTCCTGGCTATTATAAACAGTGCTGCGATGAACATTGGGGTACACGTGTCTCTTTCAATTCTGGTTTCCTCAGTGTGTATGCCCAGCAGTGGGATTGCTGGGTCATATGGCAGTTCTATTTCCAGTTTTTTAAGGAATCTCCACACTGTTCTCCATAGTGGCTGTACTAGTTTGCATTCCCACCAACAGTGTAAGAGGGTTCCCTTTTCTCCACACCCTCTCCAGCATTTATTGCTTGTAGACTTTTGGATAGCAGCCTTTCTGAGCAGCATGAGATGGTACCTCATTGTGGTCTTTATTTGCATTTCTCTGATAATGAGTGATGTTGAGCATCTTTTCATGTGTTTGTTAGCCATCTGTATGTCTTCTTTGGAGAAATGTCTGTTTAGTTCTTTGGCCTATTTTTTTGATTGGGTCATTTATTTTTCTGGTATGAAGCTGCATGAGCTTCTTGTATATTTTGGAGATTAATTCTTTATCAGTTATTTCATTTGCTATTATTTTCTCCCATTCTGAAGGCTACCTTTTCACCTTGCTTATAGTTTCCTTCATTATGCAAAAGCTTTTAAGTTTAATTAGGTCCTGTTTGTTTATTTTTGCTTTTATTTCCATTACTCTGGGAGGTGGGTCATAGCAGATCTTGCTGTGATTTATGTCAGAGAGTGTTCTGCCTATGCTTTCCTCTAGGAGTTTTATAGTATAACATTTAGCTTAAACTTTTCTTACACATGTGTATGTGTTAATCATTCAGTTGTGCCCAACTCTGTGTGACTGCATGGACTGAAGGGGCACAGAAGATCGACCTCTCAGAGTACAGGGTCTCCTCCTTCCTTTTCCCCACCCCCCTCCTCTTTTCTCCCTCTTTAGTCCCCTCCCCTCCCCTATCCCCTCTGTGGAATAAAACACATTTTTCTCCTTGACTCATGCAAAGAAAGTTATGTCTTTTGAGTTTGAGCCCATTTCCCAAGGATTTTCCCACATGTGAAGCAGTTTATTAATATGCAGTAATTATTCCACAATAACCCTGAACTCTCCTTAGAGGAGTCTTTGGGTAGATTCAGTTCAGTTCAGTTGCTCAGTCGTGTCTGACTCTTTGCGACCCCGTGAATTGCAGCACGCCAGGCCTCTCTGTCCATCACCAACTCCTGGAGTTCATTCAAACTCACGTCCATCGAGTCAGTGATGCCATCCAGCCAGCTCATCCTCAGTCGTCCCCTTCTCCTCCTGCCCCCAATCCCTCCCAGCATCAGAGTCTTTTCCAGTGAGTCAACTCTTCGCATAAGGTGGCCAAAGTACTGGAGTTTCAGCTTTAGCATCATTCCTTCCAAAGAAATCCCAGGGCTGATCTTCAGAATGGACTGGTTGGATCTCCTTGCAGTCCAAGGGACTCTCAAGAGTCTTCTCCAACACCACAGTTCAAAAGCATCAATTTTTCGGCGCTCAGCCTTCTTCACAGTCCAACTCTCACTGTCCACTTCCTTTGTGTGTCTGTCCCTGTAACTATAAATCTCCCTGACCTTCCACCTCTGTCTTGCCCTGCTTGTCCCATGCAGGACCTTACACAGGGTGGTTTTCCTAAGGTTGCCTCTGGAAGGATCACTTCTAAACTAACCACAGATTGATACTTTGTATAAATTAAATAACTAATGAACACCTGCTGTATAGCAGAGGGAATGCTACTTAACACACTGTGGAGACGCGAATGGGAAGGAAGTCCAAAAAAGAGGGGATATATGTGTATGTGTGACTTCCCAGGTGGTGCTAGTGTTAAAGAATCCACCTGCAATGCAGGAGCTGCAGAAGGCTCGAGTTTGATCCCTGGGTCTGGAAGATCCTCTGGTGGAAGGCATGGCAAACCATTCCAGTATTCTTGCCCAGAGAATCCCATGGACAGAGGAGCCTGGTGGGCTACAGTCCATAGGGTTGCAGCGTCAGATGTAACTGAAGGGACTTCGCATGCACGTGACTGATTCATTTTGCTTTATAGTAGAAACTAATACAACATTGTAAATCAACTATTCTCCAGTAAAAATTAAAGAAAAAAAATAAACCAACCACAGGGTTTCCTGACTGGGACCCCTTTTTAGAGAAGTGGTCTGACTTTCTCTTTTAACAACCCATTCTAACATAAACAGCTTACTTTTAAGAAATGAGATCTTTCTTGGCCTGAAAATCAATCAAAACTCCAAATTCCAAAGGTGAAACTGAGCCTTTCCTTTAGGACCAGAATTCCTCATTTCAGGAAGGGTGTGCATTCCAGAAGAAAGCTCAGGCAGGAATCAGTGAGCAGAGGGCTCTGAGACCTGGAATTTTGTCTTTCTCCAACATGCATGCCAGTCACCAAATCCTTGGGCATAAACTCTGTTTTTAGTAGTTTTCACCCCTCCACAGGAAAACGGAATTAGAAAGGTTATGGACTCAGTATTTCCATAACTAATGCCGAAAGCTCAGCTTCTCTGTACACAGGTGCCGAATCGAATCTCAGAGACAGTTTTGGATGAAGTAGAAATGAATAGCGTTATTGGTTTGTCAGGAAAGGGGGGGCTACAGCACGCTATTGCCCTCAGAAATATGTGTCCCAACTTGGGGAAGATAGTGAGAGGTTTCATAGTAATTGCTCAAAGAGGGTGTGATCAGCTCATGGACGTTCTTCTGATGGGTGATGGGTTGGTGGTGAGTTAAGTAGGAGTCAGCATCATCAACCTTCAGGTCTAACTAGTCTGGGGTCTACATGCTTGTGGGCAGCATATCATCATTAAGAGTTAACTTCTCTCACCTGGAGGGGATTTCAGGATCTGTAAAACAGCTCAAAGATATTATGTGTATCCACTGATGTGGAAACAGGACCTTGCTCCAAGGCTGCATTATTGTTTCTCCCTGATCTCTCATCCTTCCCTAATTGATGACTGCTTGGAACTGCCCATTGGAACTCAGGGAAGGTCATGGAGGCTGAATGAAATCAAATCTTTCCTCTAATCAAAGAAATGGGGGACATAGAAAGGCCTTATGCCCAGGAGCCCCACAGGGTCCTGCATTGTATCATGCTGATTTGATGATCATAATAATTATGTAGAAGTGGATGACTGGATGGGGCAGGGAAAAAAGGAAAAAACAAATGACAGGAAAGTGTTACTAACCTCAGACCACTGGGCTGTGGCTGGAGTCGTAAGTGAACACTCAGCCCCACTGGCCGGGGTCGCCTGCTCTGCCCCTGTGTGGTCCCCGCCATGGATGTATCACAGTGAACACACTCAGTGGCCTTGAGGAAGAGCGTCGGGCAGGCCGGACTCAGTGCCCATGGGAAGCCCTGGGTGTGGCCCTCCTCAGTCTGCCTTTGAGCTGATGGGGTTCAGGATATAACAGCCCCAGATTATGGCACCTTAGCGTATTGTATCTCATAAGCTGAAGGGATTGGAGAGAACAGCAGAAGCAGAAAGGTTACTCTGACCTCCCCTTGCTCCCCCTTCTTCCCTGAAACAGGCCATAAATCTCCCACGTGAAAGATGCTTTCCCTGAACCAGGAGGAAAGAAGACATTGTTTTCAAGAGCTATGGCTGTTGTTCCTCAGATGAAGAAGGCTATATAAACAAACCCTGTTAAACAAACCCTTATCATCCTAATTACTTCTTTACCATTATTCACCCAAATCCCTTTGTTTTGTCTGTTCTTCGCAAATTTACTGTTTCTAAGGCTTCGCTGGTGGCTCAGATAGTAAAGAATCCGCCTGCAATGCAGGAGACGTGGGTTCCATCCCTGAGTCAGGAAGATCTCCTGGAGAAGGGAATGGCAACCCACTCCAGTATTCTAGCCTGGAGAATCCCATGGACAGAGGAGCCTAGTGGCTTATTGTCCATAGGGTCACCTATGGACAAGAGTTGGACGTGACTGAGCAAATAACACACACACACACACACAGTATAAAAGCTTCCTGCACTGGTCACTTCTTTGGGACTTCATTCTCTTGTGAAGGCTCCCACAGATGCGTAAAAATTTAGTAAAATGTGGGTGCTTTACTTCTGTTAATCTTTTTCAGTTGTGTTATCTCAGTTGCAGCACTCGGAATCTTTCAGTTGAGGGATCTAGATCCATGACTGGGGATCGAACCCAGGCCCCCAGCATTGTGAGCACAGAATCTTAGCCACTGAACCACCGGGGAAGTCTCTACTCCTGTTAAATCTGTCTTTGCCAGTTTAGCTTCCAGACCCAGTCAGGGAGTCTAGGATGGAAGAGGAGAACTTTTTCCTCCCTTCAGGGCCCTGGCTTCACCAGCCCTGCTTGCTGCTTCACAAGCTTCCAAAATGTCCTCCTGGCAGGTGTCCCTAGGACACCTTTGCAAAGGAGAGGTGTTGAAATATTCCCTTGAGAACTGCTGTTCTGCAGGGCTGGGGTGAACACAGGTCATATTATAGTTTAGACCAAAGGAAAGCCAAGCATCCTACTTAATTGTAAATTAGAGTAATTGTGCTTGCAGCTGTCAACACACCCACTCCCAGATCCCTAGGGAATAGGGTGTTATTTTCCCCAAGAGGAAAGCAAAGACAAAATTAGCATTGTTTTTGATGGTACCACAAGGCATGTGGGATCTTAGTTCCTCGACCAGGGATGGAATCTGACAGAGCCCACTGCAGTAGAAGCATGGAGTATTAACTACCCGACCGCCAGGGAAGTCGCATTGAATGTGAATCGTAACGTATTTCCTGATTTGGGGTCAAGTTTCCCCTGGTGGCTCAGCTGGTAAAGAATCCACCAGCAATGCAGGAGACCTGGGTTCAATCCCTGCATGGGGAAGACCCCCTAGAGAAGGGAATGGAACCCATGTAACTAGTCTTGCCTGGAGAATTCCATGGACAGAGGAGTCTGGTGATTACAGTCCATGGGGTCGCAAAGAGTCAGACATGACCGAGCAACTGACACTTTCCCAACACTTCCACTCGGCCTCTTTTGGCTTCAGCTGTGTTCTTGCCTTGCCTGGGTTATCTAATAACAGGAAGATCAGTTCCAGCCAAGAGTCCCATGATGTGGGCCAACGGGGTTCCCTCTCCCATGTCCCTGTCTGGACCCAGCAATTGCAAAGCCACACACCGGGAATGGCAGCACCAGCTCAGGAGGCTCTGGTGTGCTTATAAACCTGCAATTTTAGGAAGAGCACCTATGCTTTCACTAGGTTCTCAAAGGGGTATCCAGCCCAGTCAAGAGTTTAAGAACCACTGTGTTCAAGGTTTAGAAAAATGAAGCCCTGCCATCCTGGGCTTGGTGCTGGGGAATTAAAGAACCACTTGTTTCTATTTCAGCAACTGCATTTTCCCGTGTGATATTCAGCCTCACTTCTCTCTCTCTTCCTTTGTCTCTTTACATCTTCAGTCCCTTGGTTGAAGAAAGAATGGGAGACACTCTTATGACTAAAGCCTTTTCTCCCCAGAAGAAAGATTTGTTGTAAGAGGTGCTAGAAACTGTTTTTGAATTTTTTGAGTAGGCTTTTCCATTTTCTTCTGATTTGATGTGTGAGCACAGACCTTGATAACTTGGCTAAGAGTCTGTGTGGTCAGAAATCTCCTTAACGTGATTGTTAGTTATAGAATTCAGTGGTTGTCTTAAACATGGATTAAACTGAAAATCACTGTCTTAATGAGTCAGGATTGCTCCTTGGAGCTACCTGCTGACATTGGACAAATGGACACTTTCCAGGGCTCTTGTGTTGCTGAGTCCAAGCTTGGTCTGCTCACCACACAACAGGCCAATAAATCGGGAGAGGAGGTGTTGAGGCAAGGAAGAGAGACTTTATTTGGAAAGTTGGGTGTCCAAGAAGATGGTGGACTACCATCTTATGGGGGTCTGGGTGCTAGTTTCTTTTATAGAATAGAGACAGAGAGGAGATGAGGAAGTAAAGTAAAAAGGCCATAAGTCTTGCAGAATATCTCCTGGCTTGGCCAGCCTCTGGGAGGGGATGTGTTCATTTCTCCTTTCCTGCAGCCATTCACAGGTGGGCAGGGTCGGGGTGTTTCCCTGTGAGCTGAACAAAAACACTTTAGTTTAAAGTCAGTAGAGGGGTGGGCTTTCCAGCTGGCTGTCGTGGTAAAGAATCTACTTACCAATGCAGGAGGTGTAAGAGACGAAGTTTCCGTCCCTGGGTCATGAAGATCCCCTGGAGAAGGAAATGGCAACCACTCCAGGATTCTTGTCTGCAGAATTCCATGGACAGAGGAGCCTGGTCAGCTACAGTCCATAGGGTCACAAAGAGTTGGACATGACTGAAGCAACTTAGTTTGCACGTAGAGGGGCAGAGTTCCCCAAGCAGGGAAAGCTTACAGCTGTAGACAGCATCCTTTTAATAACAAAAGCCACAGAAAGCAAAGGTTAAAGAAACCTATCCAACATGAAGTCAGATTCTGTTCTTCCCTGTTACACACAGCTTATTCCCACTCCCTATCTCTTTGATCTCCAACAGGAAAACCAGGGTTAGCAAGGAAGACTTAATTTCTCTTTTTAAAAAGTGAAGTAAAGTTGCTCAGTTGTGTCCGACTTTTGTGACCCCGTGCACGTAGCCTCGAAGAAGGCAATGGCACCCCACTCTAGTACTCTTGCCTGGAAAATCCCATGGACGGAGGAGCCTGGTAGGCTGCAGTCCATGGGGTCGCTGAGTCAGACACGACTGAGCGACTTCACTTTGACTTTTCACTTTCATGCATTGGAGAAGGAAATGGCAACCCACTCCAGTGTTTTTGCCTGGAGAATCCCAGGGATGGCGGAGCCCAGTGGGCTGCCATCTGTGGGGTCGCACAGAGTCGGACACGACTGAAGTGACGCAGCAGCAGCAGCAGCAGCAGCAGCAGCAGCAGCACGTAACCTACCAGGCTCCTGCGTCTATGGGATTTTCCAGACAAGAGAACTGGAGTGGGTTGCCATTTCCTTTTCCAGGGGATCTTCATGACCCAGGGATGGAACCCGGGTGTCCCACATTGCAGGCAGACGCTTTACCATCTGAGCCACCAGAGAAGTCCTTTTAAAAACAAATTGAGGTAACAATTGGCATGTAATGTTGTGTAGTTCCAGGTGTTCTGTATAATGATTCGGTATTTGTATACATTGCAAAATGATCACCACAATAAGTCTCGCTACCATCTGTCACCACACAGTTACAAAATGTTTTTTCTTGTGCTGAGGACTCAAGATTTACTTTCTTAGCAACTTTCAAGTAATGAATATAGAGTATTATTAACTATTATCAAACCAGTCCATCCTAAAGGAAATCAGTCCTGAATATTCATTGGAAGGACTGATGCTGAAGCTAAAACTCCTATACTTTGGCCACCTGATGCAAAGAACTGACTCATTGGAAAAGACCCTGATGCTGGGAAAGATTGAAGGCAGGAGGAGAAGGGGACGACAGAGGATGAGATGGTTGGATGGCATCACTGACTCAATGGACGTGAGTTTGAATAAACTCCGGGAGTTGGTGATGGACAGGGAGGCCTGGCGTGCTGCAGTCCCTGGGGTCGCAGAGTCGGACACGACTGAGCGACTGAACTGACCTATCACCATGCTCTACATTACATCCCAGGACTTATTTTATAGCTGCAAGTTTGTACCTTTCAACCCCTTTCTCCTGTTTTGTCCAACCTTCCCACACCCCTCCCCTCTGGAAACCACCAATCTGTTCTCTCTATCTATGAGCTTGGTTTTCTGTTTTTGTTTGGTTTGGTTGATTCTCCAAATATAAGTGGGATCATGCAGTACTTGTCTTTCTCCGTCTGATTTATTTCACTTGCCATAACATCCTCAAGGTCCACCCATGTTGTTATAAATGGCAAGATTTTATATTTTATGGTTGGTTAGTACTCTTGTATGTGTGTGTGTGTATCACATCTTCTTTATCCTTTCACTTATCAATGGCCACTTGGGTTGTTTCCATATCTTCACCTTTATAATAATACTGCAGTGAAGATGGGAGCACAGATATCTTTTTGATTTAGTGTTTTCATTTCCTTCAGATAAATATCCAGAAGTGGAATTCATAGATCATATGGTAGTTCTATTTTTAATTTTGGGGGGAAACCTCCATACTATTTCCCATAGTAGCCTCAGCAGTTTACATCCCCACCAACAGTGCAGAAGGGTTTCCTTTTCCCCACATCTTAATGGACATGTGTTATTTTTTGTCTTTTTGGTAATAACTATTTTAGCAGGTATGAGGTGATTTCACAGTGTGGTTTTAATTTGCATTTCCCTGATGATTAGTGATGCTTAGCATTTTTTTCACCTGCCTATTGGCCATCTCTATGTCTTCTTTGGAGAACTGTCTATTCAGATCCTCTGTCCATTTTTTAATTGGATTGTTTGCTTTTTTTTTTTTTTTGCTGGGAGTTGCATGGGTTCTTGATATATTTTGAATATTAGTCCCTTGTCAAATTTATGATTTGCAAACATTTTCTCCCATTCAGTAGGTTGTCTTTTCATTTTATTGGTGATTTCTTTTGCTGTGCAGAAGGAGGACGTAATGTCTTTTATTCTGCTGTATTTAAAAAATGTCTTACACAGGGCTTCCCTGGTGGCTCAGTGGTAAAGAATCCGCCTGCCGATGCAGGAGACATGGGTTTGATCCCTGATCCAAGAAGATCCCACATATTGTGGAGCGACTAAGGCCATGTGCCACACTATTGAGCCTGTGCTTTAGAGTCCAGAAGTTGCAACTACTGAAGCCTCGTGCCCTAGAGTCTGTGCTCCACAACAATAGAAGCCACCACAAGGAGAAGCCCACAGACCGCAATTAGGGAGAAGCCCTGACCTGCCACAACTGGAGAAAGCCCGTGCAGCACCAAAGACCCAGCACAGCCAAAAATAAATAAAATAATTAAAAAGTCTTCCAGAGCAAGCTTTCTCTCCCACACACACATGCACACACAGGCTGTTGCCTATGCAGGCTCTAGACTTCTCTGATGCTAATGCCTATTAAGGATAGACCTGTGAATTTTAAGGTGCAGTCAACTCTATTATGGGCAAGTAAGATATAGACAGGACCTCAGTGTATTTCCCAAAGCCATAACTGAGTGAAAAAGCTCTGAATCATCTGTCTGCAGTGGGACATATCTACCTGAGAAAGATTGCTAAGAGATGCTATGTACAATTTTGGTTAAGAATTACTGAACTAGAGGGTCACCTAAAGCTCCTCTAGCCCTAAGGAAGTTAATAAAGTCAGTTACAGTCAACTAAAAATTGAAAAGTCAAAGTAAGGTTGAGATTCTCTAGCCCGTCTTTGCTTCACAGGTTTCCAATATTAAAACTCCCAAGCAAACGGATGAGTTCATTGAGATCCAGAGTTCAACAGGAACTTGGTATCAACGCTGGTTGGTCAGATTCAAGACCACTTTCAAGCAGGTAAGTTTGGAGACCTGGGGTGGGTAAGAGGGAGGCTTTATGGTGAGCTGTAACGACAGTGGATGAGGAATAGAGATTCTGAACACGCCCGTCAACCCAAGGCACAGTGATGGGCAGGAAGCAGCATCTGGGTCCTAGCCCACTCCGACCTCCAACTCCTGTGAGCCCTGAACCACAAAGCGTCTAATCCTTAGTTTCTTTTCTTTGCCCTTCTTTCCAAAGGCAGAGATTTTGAATGTAGATACAATGTCTAGTCCGAGAAAGCACCGTTCTTTCTAGCACCTTCTTCTTCTTTTTTTGGTCTGAGTGTTATGTTTTATTCAGTGGGAATTTTTAGGACTTCAAGCCCAGGAGGTAGCAGCTCAAGTAACTCTGAGAGAACTATCCAAGGAGGTGAGGATGGGGGAAGCCACATATATAGGAGTTTTGCAACAAAGGGCAGGTAGTCTGACCATCAAAAGTTTATTGTTAATGAAAGAAAACTAGATATGCCAAGTTAAAGAATTTAGTGCTTTCCCATGCCTGGGAAGATGCAAAAGTCTGGGCTCACTGAAATTGTTCCTTTGATAGGCACCTCAGCTATCTGGGGCCATGTCCTTCCTGTGGTTTCACATCCTGAGTTTCCTCAGGGCTCACCATGGGGAGAGGCTGCAGTCTGGTGGCTGCGGAAAGGCAGGTATTGTTTTCCCTTCTGAGTTCCCTCAGGGTTCACCAGCTCGCCTTCCGGTGATGGCTGAAGTCACTGATGAATGTGACCAATATGACAGGCAGTATTCCACTTAGCAGTTCCCCCTCTTGGCCCAAAATTCAATCCATATTTGGGAGACATTTCAGGATCATTTTTTGTCCCACGGTGCTGGGAGTCTCATCCTAGACCAGGTGAAAATTCTTGCTGATGTGCCACTCCAGTGGCACTTTCTCTTTAAATCAGCTGTAGGAAGGAGGGAGTGAGTGAAAGAAAGGACCCCTTTAAGGTTTGTTGGTGATCTCCGAGAAAGTCTTTATGAAGGGCAAGGCCATTTCTCCAGAGAAGTGGTCCTGGGAGACAAGCCAACTGTCAAACACTCAGGCAGGCAATGGCCAGGATACTGAGCCTGGATAAACTTCTTGGTGCAGGGTGGTTCAGGGTTTGAAATAGCATCCTTTCCCATTGGTCGGGAGAGGAGCTCAGGGCTACTCAGCACCTTGGCATCCCCACTCACTGTGCTTTTGGCCACGTGCATCATTGTGTTCGTGGATGCTGCAGGACTGTTAGAGTGTGACACCAGCTAAGAAGAACAGAAGAGGGTTCCTTGTTCCTTGAGCAGAATTGCTGCCTCTGGAAGACATTGCTGCCTGTTCTCTCCATGGGTTCCTAGGCAATTTAATAGAGAATCTTAAAAAGGAGCTCTTCCAAGTCACAAGTTTCTGCCTTTAACCACCCATCTCTGCTGTGGGTTACAGGTCTGGGAAAATGCTCTGTACTGTGTGATGGGGCCCTACAGGATGAACACGCTGATTCTGGCTGTGGTCTGGTTTACCATGGCTTTAAGGTAAGTTCTGTCTTCCATAAGTTCATTAATTAATAAAAGGCTATGACAAACGTAGACAGTGTAGTACTGGAGAAGAGTGGACTGCAAGGAGATCAAACCAGTCAATCCTAAAGGAAATCAACCCTGAATATTCATTAGAAGGACAGATGCTGAAGCTGAAGCTCCAATACTTTGGCCACCTGATGTGAAGAGCTGACTCACTGGAAAAGACCCTGGTGCTGGGAAAGATTGAGGGCGGGAGGCCCAGACGGGCCACAGAGGATGAGATGGTTCGATGGCATCACCAAATTAATGAACATGAGTTTGAGCAAACTCCGGGAGAGAGTGAAGGGACAGGGAAGCCTGGTGTGCTGCAGTCCATGGGGCTGCAAAGAGTCAGACCCAACTTAGCAACTGAACTAAAAGCTCATTAATTTTCTTGTGCTTCCCATGCCTCATCTATACGTTGAGGGTTATCGTTGGTTCTAACTCATATAGAATCTGTGTCAGATTGGATGGTTTTGGCTATGACAGGCAACCAACTCTAGTGGCTTCTACAACAAGGAAATTTCTGATCCTTTTTAACAAGAATTCCATGGAGAGGCAGCCTCCAGGTGGGGATTCAGCCTCGGCTAGTTCTCATCTGCTAGCAAGATGCCTGCAACTGCTCTTGGCATCCTCAGACCTGGAAAAATGTCCCAACAAGGAAGAGGCTGCCTTTCTCTGAGATTGATTTTTTTAAAAATATATTTTTTCACTTGGTTCTGCTGGGTCTTGGTTACGGCATGTGGGATCTCTGATCTTCATTATAGCATGCAGAATCTTTAGTTGCTGCATGGGTGACTTTTTTTTTTTTTTAGTTGCAGCTTGCAAAGTCTTAGTTATGGTGTGTGGGATCTAGTTACCTGACCTGGACCCCTGCCTTGGGAGGATGGGGAGTCTTAGCCACTAGACCACCAGGGAAGTCCCTGAGCTCCACTTTTTAACATCAAGGAAAACTTTCTCATCTCTGCCTGTGGCTCAGATGGTAAAGAATTTGCCTGCAATGTAAGAGACCTGGTTCGATCCCCAGGTTGGGAAGATCCCCTGGAGAAGGAAATGGCAACCCACTCCAGTATTCTTGCCTGGAGAATCCCATGGAGAGAGTAGCCTGGTGGGCTACAGTCCATGGGGTCGTAAAGAGTTGGCCATGACTGAGCGACTAACACTTTCACTTCAAACCTCTCTCAGAAGCCGCCAGCAGACTCTCCCCACCCCCACATTATATTAGCCAAATGTGTGTCACATGCTTCAGGGCTAACCTAGCCACTGGTGAACGGTGTGTGATTTCCCAGTGACTCGATCCCCAGGTTGGGAAGATCCCCTGGAGAAGGAAATGGCAACCCACTCCAGTATTCTTGCCTGGAGAATCCCATGGAGAGAGTAGCCTGGTGGGCTACAGTCCATGGGGTCGTAAAGAGTTGGCCATGACTGAGCGACTAACACTTTCACTTCAAACCTCTCTCAGAAGCCGCCAGCAGACTCTCCCCACCCCCACATTATATTAGCCAAATGTGTGTCACATGCTTCAGGGCTAACCTAGCCACTGGTGAACGGTGTGTGATTTCCCAGTGACTTCAGACTGATCAGGATTTGCCTCTCAGCTGATGATACCCAGCTTTCCTGAGCATTGACACCCAAACAAAATCAACTTCCTGTTCCCAAGGAAGATGTAGGGAATGAATGTTGGGTCAGCAGCTGTCAGTGTCCTTGTGGATATTAAACAGAGAAGACAGAGAACCTTTGGGATAATATCCACAGCAATAAAGTAAATGAAATATAACGTGATTGATGATTAGCTGGCTCCTCTCTTAAATAGTAGTCTCTCACCCTAGTCATTTTATTCACCTCCAGATAACATGACTCTTCTTTCCGTGCCAGTTTTGGGACCCATTTATAGTGTTAAGAGGCTGTTTCCTAGCACGGATAAAGTGCAATTGTTTCTGGCACGTCAGTAAGTGCTCTCAGTAAATTGCTATCAACAACTAAAATCTTTTGGTGAGATTTTAAACTTTCATCTATGAAGTTATTTTGTTCACCACCACCCATGGCCGAAGACACATTCCCCTCAACCCAGGGAATTCAACTGGCTTTAATGACCTCTTGGATTATGGGAGGAATGTGGGAATATCTAACCAATATCTTTATTATATCTTGGTTAGATATCTTTTCAATATCTAACCAAGTGTCTTCCAATAGATCTTGATGGAGACCCAAACAATCTCTTTACCAAACAGGTAAAGGCAGAAGCAGATTGCTCACTTCCACTCGTCCTGTCTAAGCTGGACCAGAACACAGAACATTTCAGAAGCTAAAATGTAGACCCTTGGATCCAATTCACTGAAAGTTTTAGGATATTTCCTTATGTCTAATTTAATTTTGTCAAGTAGGTAATGACTTTCCAATGTTGGAACCTCAGAGAGATCTGGTCTCCCTTCCTTCCCCCTCTATTTACTCCCTTCTGCCTCCTCTATGTAATTATCTTTTATTTATCTATTTATCATTCTCGGAGAAGGCAATGGCATCCCACTCCAGTACTCTTGCTTGGAAACTCCCATGGACGGAGGAGCCTGGTAGGCTGCATCCCTGTTGCCAGATTGTTGGGAAGTTTTCAGACATTTGTTGTTGCAAACAGTGCCACAATGAGTCACTCTTTGTGGGCTTCTTTGTATTGGACAAGTTAATCAGTGGAATAGATTCCTAGAAATAGAATTATGGAGTCGAAAGGCGATAAATCCATCAGTAATTGTTGTAGGCACTGACCAATTTGCCTCAAGATGGTATTGCAAAATGCTGTCCTCTTCCCAGCAATGCATAAGAGCACCTGCTTACCTGCAGCCTCACCAGCAGAGTTTTTGCAAAGTTCAAGGTTTTGAGTCTGGTGGGCGAGAATGATAACACAGCGTGGTTTTAATTTTCACTTTTCGGGTTATGAATGGGGTGGAGCATCATTTTTGTATGTTTCATGGCCATTTTTTTGAGTTGGTGATCTTGAGATTTTAGGTATAAAATGTCATCTGCAAATACAGTTTTACTGCTTGCTTTGTAACTTTATATTCCTATGTTCTTTTTCTTGTGTAGCTGAGTTAGTTAAGACTAACTTAATTAACTGAGTTAGCCAACACTACAACATAGTGTTAAATAGTAGTGATGACATGGGTATCCTGGTCTTATTTCTTATGTTAGTGGGAGTGACCACAGTGTTTTCCCGATTGAAAGATCCTTCCTTTTGAGTTGAGATGTATTTATATATATTTTGGGCTTCCCTGGTGGCTCAGTCAGTAAAGAATCTGCCTGCAGTGCTGGAGACCTGGGTTTGATCCCTGGGTCAGGAAGATCCCCTGGAGGAGGGCATGGCAACCCACTCCAGTATTCTTGCCTGGGCAATCCCATGGACAGAGGAGCCTGGTGGGCTAAGTCCATGGAGTTGCAAGAGTCAGACACAACTTAGCAACTAAACCACTATATATATTTTTACATGCTAAGGAAGCACGCATGAATTTCTAATCTATTGGCAAGAATAGATTTTAATCTATTATGCATGTTGTTTTAATCAAGAATGCATGTTGTTTTTTTTATCAAGTGCCTTTTTGGCATCTATGGAGATGATCGTGACTTTTTTCCATTAGATCTATTTATATGAGTTATATTTTCTAATGAACCATATTGACTCATTTAAAATGGGCTTGATTTACATCATATTAGAAATGCAGACTCTGATGGTGTTGCTGCTCCAATATTCTTTCTTCTCTATTACAGTTACTATGGACTGACAGTTTGGTTCCCTGACATGATCCGGTATTTTCAAGATGAAGCGTACAAGTCCAAAATGAAGGTGTTTCACGACGAGCATGTGTACGGTGTCACAATCAACTTCACGATGGAAAATCAGATTCACCAACACGGGAAACTTGTGAATGACAAGTAAGTGCAGGATCGTGGACTTTCCTTAGATCAAGAGGAGTGTGTGTGGGTACTGTCTTGGGGAGGGAGGCATTGGCCAGATAAGAATTCAATATGGTGGTGACTGAGCTCTGAGACTGGTAGAATATCACTTTTTGCCTAGGCTGCCAGAGACTAGACAGTGCCCCCTGGTGGCCCTGTCTGTACAGTGCGGTCCCCCATCATCCTCGCTAGGGGTGATTGATCAAGGAGGGTCAACCAGGCTGTCTTGTCTGAGACCTCACACGATTATTGGTGATGCACAGAGAGCCCCACAATGATGCCTGCCTGGAGGGAGGGCCCAGAGGTCCGGCACCAACTCACAGCCTGATGGTTGAGCTTTTTCTTTGATTCTGGATGCTTCTTCAGCAGCAAGCCCAAGGCTAATATGACACTATTTTATGATATTCTTTCACCTATTATTGGCTTCCCCGACAGCTCAGTGGGTAAAGAATCCTCCTGGAATGCAGGAGATGTGGGTTTGATCCCTGGGTCAGGAAGATCTTACCTCCAAGTGTCTGTCGGCATGGCCCTTTGCCATTAAGAGCGTTGTTGTCCTTTGGGGAAAAAAATTAGAGCAGTGTTGAAAAAGTCCTGCCCATATCCTCTTCAGGGCTTTCCTGGTGGCTCACTGGTGAAGGGTCCACCTGTAATGCAGGAGACACAGGAGAGATGGGTTCGATCCCTGGGTCGGGAAGATCCCCTGGAGAAGGAAATGGCAACCCACTCCAGTATTCTTGCCTGGAGAATCCCATGGACGGAGGAGCCCGGCAGGCTACATAGTCCATAGGGCTGCAAAGAGTTGGACACAACAGCGTGCTTGCAGAGAGACCTCTTCTTCAGTCTGTTTGACTCCTCCTCTTTCTACTCCGGGAACACTGAGATGGATGGTCCAGACTGCTGGGCTTTAGGAATGCCTCCTTGAGGTTGCCTCCAATGGTCCCAAATGGGTCAGGACAGCACAAAGTTCCCTCCAAGCCATGTGATCCACTAAGCTGAGCATTTTCACCTCTGCTGTTTGGCATCTTGAATTATCCTTAGCAAGTTCACCGGGTCAGGGGAGGGCTACACCAGAAACCCCACAGCCCAGGCAGTTCAGTGTCGGTGATAGACGCTGCCCCCTAGTTCATGCACCTGTGCAAGAATTATCGCCAGGGATTCTCTCCTCCAGTGCCAGCTCCACTTTTCCAGCCCACACCCAGCTATGTGTCCAAGTGGCTGTGCCGGTTGACTCTTAGCCGCTGTGGGAAAGAAGTACGTGTCTGGATGAAGTCCAAGGAGGGGGCCTTGGGCCATCTAGTCCATATGTTACTGGCCAGACCTTAGCAAATGTTCTGCTATGTAGGATGAGAAAGAAAGTGTGACATGAAAAGAGGAATGTTATTTCTATAAATATAAGGCCTTTGAGGAAGGAACGTTAGGCATGACTCTCAGTAGACGTGGAATTCAGATTTTCAGATGATGTTTTAAAATCCTGAGGCTCAGTCACAAACATCTCCACGTTTACATGCCCGTGTGTGCACACACCCTCGCTGGGGACACTTGGGCCACTGGAATCTGCTGAGAGTGGCCACTCCAAGGATGGTAGTTCCAAGGCTGATGGTTGGTGGGGGATGGTAACTCCCCCTGGGATTTCTCACTGTCAGGGCTCTTCAGTATAAAGCCAGAGATCTTGCATTGGCATTGCCAAGGAAGAGATGTTGCCCTTCTTGGGACTTCCCTGGTGATCCAGCAGTTAAGAATCCTCCTTCCAATGCAGGGGACTCAGGTTTGATCCCTGCTCCAGGAAGTAAGACGCCTTGAGGCAATTAAGCACTAGATGAAAAAAAAAAAAAAAGCTTGTGATTTGTAGGAAGACCCAGCACAGGGACCCCCCGCCCCCCACCAAAAAAATGAAGAAGAAATGTTGCCCTTCTTTATTAGAATGCTTTGGAAGTGTTGAAAATAAGGGATGTTATAGATGGCTAGATGTCCCTCTGGTATGATGTTATTCCATGGAGGGACAAATTCATTAAAAGAGACTTCGTCTGTGAAGTTGCCTCTGTTCAGTGACACTCTGTTGTGGTGTTACTGTAGTGGCGATGGTGATGGCAATGATAACAAGGCTGATTAAGGCTGATTATTTTGTAGATAATCTCATATGTAGTTGTTCAGTCACTAAGTCGTGTCTGACTCTGTGACCCCGTGAACTGCAGCACACCAGGCTTCTCTGTCCTTCACGATCTCTCGGAGTTGGCTGAAACTCATGTCCATCGAGTCCGTGATACCATTTAACCATCTCATCCTCTGCCATCCCCTTCTCCTCCTGCCTTCAGTCTTTCCCAGCATCAGGGTCTTTTCCAGCTCTTTGCATCAGGTGGCCAAGGTCTTGGAGCTTCAGTTTCAGCATCAGTCCTTCCAATGAATATTCAAGATTTGTTTCCTTTAGGGATTGACTGGTTTGATTTCCTTGCTGTTCAAGGGACTCTCAAGAGTATTCTCTAGCACCACAGTTCAAAAAAAGATTAGGAATCTTTGAAACCTAGGAATTGAACGTGGGTTTGTTTGTTTTTCTTGAGTTATGCTGCCATCTGCTGGTCACAAACTAGAAAACACCTCACCTGTGGGAATCTTGAGCCTCCTGACAAGTTAAATTCTTCACATTCGTTAGCATTGTCTTCACTCTTACCAGTAGTCCCCTTTTGACTTTATCCACACTTTGCTGACTAAAAATTTGGGTAAAATTATTTACTTTATTAGCTACCACACATGGGGGAAGGTTACTTTTAGCAGGGAGAGCAAAGAGAAAGTCAATCGAGAAGAGAGAAGGTTGATTTCATGCATCATAGTGACATGCTACACACACAGTTAAAAGCTCTTTTTAGTGAGGAATTAGTAAAAATTTTCTTCATCTGCAGTGGGTGTGTTTCAGGGCAATAACGCTCCATGAAGCTGCCAAGGGTGGGAAATGTGTTAAACTGAGGAAGCAGCTAAGGTCTGAGGAAGGTCTGAGGAAGCAGCCAAGACTTGGGGGTCTAGGTTCCAAGCCTTGATGTGTCGGTAACTAGCTGAACCCTCTCTGACCTGTGCAAGCCTCTGATTGCACATCAGAAAGTCATAATATTGAGATAAAATGTCCATCGTGCTTCAGGGTTGCTGAAATGACTGTTGGTGTCGTTTAGTTGCTACGTCGTGTCTGACCCTTCTGCGACCCCACGGACTGTAGCCTGCCAGGCTCCTCTGTCCATGGCATTTCCCACGCAGGAATACTGGGGTGTGTTGCCATTTCCTTCTCCAAGGCATCTTCCTGACCCAGGGATAAAACTCATGTCTTCTTTACCACAGAGTCAGCAGGGAAGCCCACTACTAAAATACCTCAGCATGATTTAGAAATTTAATCTAGGTTCTGCATAGTTCTTATAGAGCTTCTTCCTGAACATTTCATGACTATGCATGCGTGCGTAGTCCATTGCTTCAGTCATGTCCAATTCTGTGTGGCCCCATGGACTATAGCCCTCCAGGCTTCTCTGTCCAGTGGGATTCCCCAGGCAAGGATACTGGAGTGGGTTGCCATGGCCTCCTCCAGGGGATCTTCCCTATCCAGCAATCAAACCTGCATCTCCTGAACTGCAGATGGATTCTTACCCACTGAACCACGTGGGAAGCCCATTTTACAACTAAATAGCTACTAAAAATGGGGTGGCTGTTCTTCCGTCAGACCTTTACCCACATTATTATTGCAGATCATCAGAAATCCTGTTGATCTGGGGATGTTTGAGCTGAGCTCTTTTATTAATTCTAACAGCCCTGTCGTCTGCCAGTAACAATTGCTTTGTCTCCTTTCTTTTCTTTTTCATTACATCATGAAATATATCAAATATACAAAGAACAGAGAATAACACAACAACCTTATTCAGAGCACCTAGCTTTGTAAAATCATAAACTATGCTGCACTGACTTTGGGCTTCCCTTGTGGCTAAGCAATGGCACCCCACTCCAGTACTCTTGCCTGGAAAATCCCATGGATGGAGGAGCCTGGTCGGCTGCAGTCCATGGGGTCGCTAAGAGTTGGACACGACTGAGCGACTTCACTTTTCACTTTCACTTGTGGCTCAGCTGGTGAAGAATATGCCTGCAATGTGGGAGACCTAGGTTCCATCCCTGGGTTGGGAAGATCCCCTGGAGAAGAGACTATCCACTCCAGTATAGGCTACCCACTCCAGTACCCACAAGGGCTTCCCTTGTGGCTCAACTGGTAAAGATTATGACTGCAATGTGGGAGACCTACGTTCCATCCCGGGGTTGGGAAGATCCCCTGGAGAAAGGAAAGGCTACTTGCTTCTGTATTCTGGTCTGGAGAATTCCATGTACTATATAGTCCATGGGGTCACAAAGAGTGAGACACGACTGAGCGACTTTCACACTGACTTCAGATTTTAATATAGATTAAACATCACTCACTCGGTTGCTCTTTTTGATGTTGTTTTTCTTCCTCCCAAGGAGTAATGATCACCGCGGTCATAAATTTGGTGTTTTGCATGCGTGTGTATTTTTATTCTTTCCCATGTATTTGTATATCTGTAAACACTGTACAGCCTTCTTTTTGTGCTTTAAGTTTTAGGTAAATATCACCCTTTGTTATAGATGTGAATGTATAATTCTCATACTGTAAATTTTACAATTAGGTTTTTTTGTTGTTATTTTTAGGCCATTTACTTCTTTTATTTTAAATATTTTTAATTGAGGTGTAGTTGATGTATAGTATTGTGTTGATTATAATGTCAGTGCTAATGGGTATCCTGACTTCAGTGGGGGTAATTTGGGTGTCTTACTTTGAAGTATGATACTTGCTATGTTTTTGATTGGTCTTCTTTATAAAGTTAAGGAAATTCTCTTTTAAGTATGCTGAGGGTTTTTATCATGAAGGCATACTGAATCTGTCACATGTTTTTCTGCATCTATTATGACAATCATATGGCTTTCTCCTTGGACCTATTAATATGATAGATTAATATTTTTTCTGGATATTCAACTGTACTTAATTCCTGGGATATATCTTGATCATTCCATGTGATTTTTTTAAAATGGCAATACATTGACAAATTTGATTTACTAATATTCTTTTTTTGTGTTGTTTAGATGTTTATAGCTGTTTTATTCATAACTGTCAAAATGTGGAGGCAACACATATGTCCTTTATTTTTTATTTTCTACAGAAAATTGTGCAAATATTTCAGATTGGTTTTCAACTTATTATTTTGTTAAGATTGTTTTCAGAGCTATTTAGGTTCACAGTGAAATTGATAGGAAGCCACAGAGATGTCCCATATACCATCTGCCAGAACTACCCTATTATCTAGCAATGATCCAAGATGTCCTTGTGTAGGTGAATGGATCAATCAACTGTGGTACATACTGGCCCTGGAATATTATTTAGTGCCAAAGAAGTAAGGGGTCAAGTCATAAAAAGACCTTGAGAAACCTAAATGCATGTTAAGTGAAAGAAACCTCTCTAAAAAGGCTGCATCCTTATGATTTCAACTGTATGTCATTCCGCAAAAGGCAAAACTATGCAAATCAGTGGTTGCCAGAGGTTAGGGGAGAGGGAAGTATGGATAAATAAGCAGAGCACAGTGAAAATAGTCTGCATGGTACTATAGCGATGGATGCATTTGCTAAAATCCAAGTGGCACTAGTTGTAAAGAATCTGCCTGCCAATACAGGAGATGAAAGAGAGGTGGGTTTGATCCCTGGGTCTGGGAGATCCCCTGGAGTAAGAAATGGCAATCCACCCCAGTATTCTTGCCTGGAAAATTTCACGGACAGAGGAGCCCTGGCAGGCTACAGTCCCTGGGGTTGCAGAGTTGGACACGACTGAGCACGCACATGTGTGCGCGCGTGCGCGCGCGCACACACACACACACACACACACACACAGAACTACTTATGTTCTATTTAGGATTTTTGCACTTAAGTGAGATTGGTGTATATTTTCCTTATACTGTTCTTATTGATCCTTGGTATCAAGGTTGTGTGGTGTTATGTGGCTGAGCCATGGTGGCTCAGACCATAAAGAATCTGCCCGCAATGCAGGAGACCCGGGTTCGATCCCTGGGTTGGGAAGATCCCCTAGAGTAGGGAATGGCAACCTACCCCAGTATTCTTGCCTGGAGAATTCCATGGACAGAGGAGCCTGGTGGGCTATAGTTTATGGGATCGCAAAGGGTGGGACACATCTGAGCGACTAACACCCACCCACACATACACACACACGCACCAAGGTTATGTAACCGAAAGTGGGGTCTGGCTGCTCACTGCTCAAAAGCCAATACAGAGTCCAGGTTGGCAGAAAGGAAAGTTTGCTTTCTTTTGGATGCCGGCAACTCAGCGTTGGGGCAAGGGGAGGAGGTGGACATCTGTCTGAAGGCCAAGCTCCCCCCACTGACCATCAGAGGGCAAGAGCTTTTACAGACGGAGGGAGGGGGCTACATGCAGAAACAGTACGGTCGGCTGACAGCCACCTTGAAATTGGTCATCAGTGGTCTGACCGGTGGTATCCTGACTGTTTTAAGTGCAGTTAACCTTCAGTTCCAGGATTGGTTTGTTTCCAGTTCTTTGAGGCCGATTCTTAGAATGGTGACAGGTCACATCACGGCTCCCCACCCGGCGGGGGCGTCCGCGTCTATAGACAGCTCACGCACACGGCTCGGAGTATGGCGAAGAGGCCTTGAGAGGGAGCTAAGGGCCCCTGACCACGCGTAAGGCTAAGCTATTATCACTTGCTCTCCTCTGTTTTCCTTTGTTTGTGCGTGTTTTCACTTCTCTGATGGGACTTTGGCTAAAGTTTTTCCACAGACAGAAGGCAGGCTGAGGACATGGGCGGCAAGGACCATAGTATCCTGCTCCTTTTCAGTTATACCCTCTTTTTAAAAATGTTCTAGGATCCGTGTAAAGAGACAGGGTGAGATATGGTGATTTCAGCACTTAGGTGGCTGTAAGCGCAAGAGAAGACGGAGTCAGTCAGTTGGATTTACAGGCAGATCCCCTGAGGCATAAGGATGTGTCCTTAGAAGGTCTGTTTGGAAGATGCAGCGCCGGTATTTCCCATCATATATGTCTGCTTCTCCATGTAACAGTATTTCAACCATTTGATGGCCATCTCCTAACTCTACTCCCTTCTTTCCCAGGCTACTTATAGTAAAGATACCGCTCATTTATAAAACCAAATACTAGCGCTGGAAAAAGTCATCTCCTCAATAATGTTATTTTAAAGATTTAAAAATACAAGCCTGAAATCTTTTAATGAGAGTCCTAAAAGCTGAACTCTATTCTTCATTTTTTGGAAGGTGGTGTCAGAGGTGACGTAAAAGCCTGATGCCTATGTGTGGAGAATTTAAGAAGTTACTTAGAGTTATACAGAGAATTTAAGAAGTTGTATAGAAATTATAAACAAAAGACCCTCTGTTTCCTTCATTCTTTAAGCAAAATGAGCCCAAGCATGTATTTACTGAAGTGATTTTCTTTTTTCTTAAAGATTTTTTTTTTAATGTGGACCATCTTAAAAGTCTTTATTAATTTGTTACAATATTGCTTCTGTTTTATGTTTTGGGTTTCTAGCCATGAGTCATGTGAGATGTTGGCTCCCTGACCAGGGATCGAACCCTCACCCCTTGCCTTGGAAGGCGAAGTCTTAGCCTGCCAAGGAAGTCCCCTGACGTTGACAGTTTTCTCATTCCTGCTTTGCCCCATCTCGGATTAGGACCTGATATGAGATAATGTGTGAGAAACTAGAGTTCCGGGTCTTTCCTGAAAAAGTTTCTCTTTTATTTCACTGTATGTGGAAGGCTTATTGTAGGATGGTCTGTGTGTATGAGCTTTGGGAAAATAGACCCTTTGTTTATTTTCTCTCTGAAAGGTGATATAAATGATGTGAAAGAGAATTTTACACTTAACAAAAAGTCAGTTGAAGGGTATACATTGTATATCATGCCTCTGTGCCTCAGCATATGCTGTTCCCTTTGCCTGGAATTCACTTGCTCTGCATCTTGGCTTGGATAGCTTTTATTTATCCTTAAGGAAAAGCCAATATCATGCTGTACCCAACTGTATCATAAGTGCCCGTCTGCAGTGATCTTGTGGCTTATCTCTAATCTTTAAAAAAAAATCTATATCTGGCCGTGCTGAGTCTTCACTGTTTTTCTTCATAGTCTTTCTCTAGTTGCGGCGAGTGGGGGCCACTCTTCGCTGTGTGCGTGAACTTCTGAGTGTGGTGGCCTCTCCTGTGTGGAGCACAGGCTGCAGGCATATGGGCTCAGTAGTAGCCTGAGGGCATGGTGGCTCCGAGGCAGGTGGAAGCTTCCCAGACCCGGGCCTGAACCTGAGTCCCCTGTGTTGGCAGGCAGACTCTTATTCACTGCCCCACCAGGGGAGTCCTGCGTATGTCTGAGCTTGATAGTTATCACGCCAGATTTTAATTGTCAGGTTTCTCGTTTCCCTCTTTAGTTTTGAGTTTCTTGAGCGTGAGCCCATTCAAGTCTAAATCATGGTGACTGCGTAGATGCGACTTCTGGCGTAGTTTAGATCACCTGGTGGTTGAAGCACCGGGCTTGAGGGTAACTGAAATAAAATGTTTGTAATAATAATTCCACCACAGGCTCTGGATCACCAATGGCTTCTGTTTCCTTAAAGGAAGGGTTCCACAAGCTACTTCTGTTAACTTTTCTTTCAGCCTTTGAGACCTCCTGAGTGAAGCATCTTGGACCAGTGCAGTATATAAATTAGAGATCGGAGGAGATGATTTATATAAAAGACTCATAAAATATGCCTTGGCCTTTTCTCCTTTTATCTCTCCTTTTATAACTTTGGCTTTTTATAACTCACTTGGAGATACATTTTAAGGTCTGCCGGTGTCAGACCTGTTATGATTTATGGCCCTTCTTTCTCACCCACCTTCGGCAGAACATTAAAATATCACTGGAGGCCACATCACCAGCCCATTACTGTATTAAAGAGAAGGATATATTAAGAAGGGCAAAGACCTGAGACAGGCTCCAGGAATAACTTTCCTAAGTAAATACAGTCAGCATACAAATTACATTAATTTTGAAATCAGAGCCATCTTCCTGTAACAAAAGGCTTAGTGATCAGTTTTTCCATAGAAATAGGAAGAGTTCAGCAGTAGCTTTAAATTTAACCCTAAGAAAAACTGTTGAAAACAATTTGGCTTTCTTGATCAGGGATTCTCACATTTCCTACAGTGTAATCATCTGGCATCTTCCTTTGGTGATTACAGTTCAAGAGGTGCAGGTTGGAATGAAGAGAACTCCCATCCTTCGTAATAAACTCCCATTTTATTCTTTTTTTTGTGCCTAAGTTATGTCAGTTTATTTTAACTTTTAAAAATTGGAATATAATTGCTTTACGATGTTGTGTTGGCTTATGCTGTGTAACCTTCAGTTCAGTTCAGTCGCTCAGTCGTGTCCGACTCTTTGCGACCCCATGAATCGCAGCACGCCAGGCCTCCCTGTCCATCACCAGCTCCCGGAGTTCACTCAGACTCACGTCCATCGAGTCCGTGATGCCATCCAGCCATCTCATCCTTGGTTGTCCCCTTCTCCTCCTGCCCCCAATCCCTCCCAGCATCAGAGTCTTTTCCAATGAGTCAACTCTTCGCATGAGGTGGCCAAAGGACTGGAGTTTCAGCTTTAGCATCATTCCTTCCAAAGAAATCCCAGGGCTGATCTCCTTCAGAATGGACTGGTTGGATCTCCTTGCAGTCCAAGGGACTCTCAAGAGTCTTCTTCAACACCACAGTTCAAATGCATCCGTTCTTCGGCACTCAGCCTTCTTCACAGTCCAACTCTCACATCCATACATGACCACAGGAAAAACCATAGCCTTGACTAGACGGACCTTTGTTGGCAAAGTAATGATGTCTCTGCTTTTGAATGTGCTATCTAGGTT
>SJYT01039518.1:429251-565941 GCA_006410635.1 Cephalophus harveyi
ACCTTAGTTGGCAAAGTAATGTCTCTGCTTTTGAATATGCTATCTAGGTTGGTCATAACTTTTCTTCCAAGGAGTAAGCGTCTTTTAATTTCATGGCTGCAGTCACCATCTGCAGTGATTTTGGAGCCCCCCAAAATAAAGTCTGACACTGTTTCCACTGTTTCCCCATCTATTTCCCATGAAGTGATGGGACTGGATGCCATGATCATCATTTTCTGAATGTTGAGCTTTAAGCCAACTTTTTTGCTCTCCTCTTTCACTTTCATCAAGATGTTTTTTAGTTCCTCTTCACTTTCTGCCGTAAAGGTGGTGTTATCTGCATATCTGAGGCTATTGATATTTCTCCTGGCAATCTTGATTCCAACTTGTGTTTCTTCCAGTCCAGCATCTCTCATGATGTACTCTGTATAATCTTATGTATACATAAATCCCCTGCCTTTTGAGCCTCCCTCCCACCCTTCAAGCTCATCACAGAACACTAGCTGAGCTCCTGTGCTTCACAACAGCTTCCTGCTAGCTATCTGTCTTACACATGAAAAGTGAAAGCATTAGTTGCTCAGTCGTGTCCGACTCTTTGCGACCCCATGGACTGTAGCCCACCAGGCTCCTCTGTCCATGGGATTCTCCAGGCATGAATATTGGAGTGGGCTGCCATTCCCTTCTCCGGGGGATCTTCCCAACCCAGGGATCGAAACTGTGTCTCCTGCACTGCAGGCAGATTCTTTACCACCTGAGTTCCCACAGGGTAGTGTATATAGACCAGTGCTACTCTCCCAGTTTGCCTCCCTATTTTATTCTGATGCAAGTGTTCTGGGGACTTGTTGAGAAGCACTGGCCCATAGGTTATGGTCCACGGGGTCACAAAGAGCTGGACACAACTGAGCACCTGAGCACCTGTAGCCGTTATAACAATTAGGTGGATGGCTGTGTGTGGTACCTGTCTATCTGTCTGTCCATTCTCTCTATCATCTATCTACCCTATCTGTCATCTACTATCTGTCTCTCCTATCATTTACCTGTCCCCTATCTATTATCTTTCGTCTGTCTATCTATCCGTCTTTCTAGTAAGCCATTGCTGTTATCAGCAATGGTGCAGTGAAGATCAGTGAGTGGATCTCTTTGAATGCATGAGCAAGTATGTGTATGACAACTTTGTAGAGGCGGTATTCCTAGGTCAAAGGGATAGTACATTTCAAATTTTGCAAAGCTTCTTTCCAAAGAGCCTGCACCAATTATGTTCAACAGTGTGGATGACATTGCCTATATTCCCCCACATTTTTGATGGTTGAATTTTAAAAGCAAAATTCTGAGGCGCTCATACATCTATTTCCTTTAAACCTTTCAAGACCAGGTACAGGATATTCCTATTTTTAAAGCTCCTAAACTGAGATATTATGAATATTTTCATGTCACACTATTTCATCTTTCCATGATTCTGATGCAGAAAGTCCATGAATCTGCTTTTGGGAATCAAAGATTGATGCCTAGAACCCCGTGTGTACCTGGATAAACATCAGCTCCCACAGTCCTGAGGCTCCTCTCTGTTTATAAATACACAGTGAAGAAAAGGGGAACTAGTTTGGGTTGAAAATAATGTGCTAGAACCTTTTAGTTTGCAATTCTTCTTCTTCTGCCTTTCTGTATTTTATGTTTGAGTCTCAAGTCTCCTTTTTTCTCCTGGATGAATCATTTGGGGGCTATTTTTTTTTCCCCATAGGTTCACAAAGATGTACTTTAAGCATGTACTCTTTGAGGACACGTTATTTGACGAGTGCTATTTTGAGGATGTTACATCGACCGATACCTATTTCAAAAACTGCACCATTGAATCGACCATCTTTTATAACACAGGTAAGAGCATGAACAGGGCGAGCTGAGTCTAGAAATTGTCTGACTGCTCAGCCATAAGCTTTAGGAGTAGTAAAGTGTTCACTGGTGTGTGTGCTGAGTCTTGGGTTCTTGCCCCAGGCAGGGCACAAAGAAGTTGCCTTGCCAAATCATTTAATCTGTCTGAATCTCAGTTTGATCACATGTAAAATAGAAATAGAAGCACTCGGCAAGTGTTCTGATCTCAACAAGACTGATGCTATATGCTCAGGGTCTTTGGTAGGAACCAATTATGACCCAGATTAAAAAAAAATAGCATTCCAAGAGGGTTACATTTTATGCCTGGAGTACATTCTTGAAGACCTAGCATAATTTGAAACTTATAAAATTCTCACGATAATACATGAAAAGGAAAGACTGCATCTTTTCAAGCTTCATGCATGAAATAATATAAGAATATCTTAAAATTACACCATTTCAGACTTCCATGATTAAAAAAGAATCACAAAATTCCACTTCTCTCTCACTCCTCATTATTTTTACTGCTCTCTTTATGAATTAATACCAAGTGAAGCTGGGTTACAAGGAAACTAACTGAGATTTACCAGGGGCTTCACCGATACTGTCTCAAGTAAGAAATGTACCAACATCCACATCTTACAACTAGGGAAACAGAAGCTTAAGCAACTTACATCAAGGCCACAGATAACAAGCGGGGGAAACTTGGCTTCATCCCTTAATTGTTAAGCTGTAAAGTCTGTGAGGCTTCCTCTGAAATGCTTGCATTGTGTCTGGATCAATGCTTTCTCCCTGGCATTGGCACCATGGCACAGTTTAATGCGAGAACATCTTTTTCTTCTTCATGACGCCAATCTCAAGCAATTCAATATCTGGTCTCTAAATATTCCTTGGTATTTAAATAGTCCATTATGGAACTTATCTTCCTAATTTATTTCTAGCCTGAACTTAAAAAAATATTGGTGAGTTTTGTACATTTCGCCTTTGGCATATCTTTCAAGTTTCAGTGATGCTTCTTTGCTTGCTCGCTTTCTCTTTTTTTCAATGTCATCAAGTACATATTATTTATGTAAAATATTTTAGGAGTTTCAAAGATAAAATCTGCTATTTCATCAAGGTTTTATATATATATATAATTCTATGAATATATGTGGGCTTCCCGGGTGGCTCAGAGGTTAAAGCGTTTGCCTCTAATGCAGGAGACCTGGGTTCGATCCCTGGGTCAGGAAGATCCCCTGGAGAAGGAAATGGCAACCCACTCCAGGATTCCTGCCTGGAGAAGCCCATGGATGGAGGAGCCTGATGGGCTACAGTCCATGGGGTTGCAAAGAGTTGGACACGACTGAGCAACTTAACTTAATGAATATATGTATTCATAGAATTTAGTAACACTTAAGCCCAAGTAACTTTATGTGTTTGTATACTTTGTATGTATGAACCATATATATATATATATATATGGGCTTCCCAGGTGGTACTAGTGGTAAAAAACCCTCCTGCCAATGCAGGAGACATAAAAGCCAGGTTCAATCCCTGGGTTAGGAAGATCCCCTGGAGGAGGGCGTGGCAACCCACTCCAGTATTCTTCCGTGGAGAATCCCTTTGGACAGAGGATCCTGAAGGGCTACAGTCCAAAGGGCCGCAAAGAATTGGATAACACTGAAGCAACTTAGCACGCACACAGGCACTATGTATATTTATATTTTCTCACATACCACAATAGATGTTCATACACACTACACATAATTCATGAACATATATTCGCTACAAATCGGCACACATTATATGTACACAGGTGCAATCAAGTCTGTACGTTCACACTTATCCACGTGTATATAGACACGGGCAACATAGCAATTCATTTAGTAGGGTCTGTCCTTACTACTCTTCTACATTTAAAAAAGTTATAAAACTTGTATATGATCATTGCAAAAGTTCAAACATTAGGAAGGACACAGAGCTGAAATAAGGCCTTGTTTCCATCTGACACTTGATTTCTGATAGTGCTTCATCTTTTTCCAGAGGAAGCTGCTACGTAACAGTGTCCTTGCAAACTTTATGTTTATTCACATAGGTAACATGTTTGTTTGTTTAAAAGTAAATTGATTATATGGCTCATATTGTTGTGACACTTGCTTTTTTAAACTTAATATGCCATAGATATGCACCGTCTAACGTGGTAGGTGAGTAAGAGCTCAGTTGGGTCCAACTCTTTGCAACCCCATGGACTGTAGTCGCCAGGCTCCTCTGTCCATGGGATTTCCCAGACAGGAACCCGCGCCCTCTTCCAGGGGATCTTCAGACTCGGGCTCAGCCCAGGTGTCCTGCATCTGCTGTATTGGCAGGTGGATTCTTTACCACTGTGCCACGTGGGGAGATTGGGATTTTGCAAACACTTGTAGTCACGAAACATCAGAGCTGGGAAGCAGTGGCTATCATTAGGTTTTCTTCTGACTTTACAGGCAGAAGCTCAGGGAGGTTAAAGAGGGCCAGCCACTGAGCCAGTTCCCAAACCCAGGTTTGCAGAGAGCCTATATAGTGATCTTTCTTCTAGAACAGCTGATGTTAGAAGGTACCAGAGAACATGAAACTGGTTCCAAAGCAAATGCTTATTATTACTTTTATAAGACTTTGTTTTTTTTAAGAGAAGCTTTGGGTTTACCACAAAATTAGAAGAAAGATACAGAAATTTCCATATGCTGCCGACTCACACACCATAGTCTGCGCCATTATCAACATCCCCGACCAGGGTGGTACCTTGGTTATAATGAATGAGCATCATCACCCAAAGTCCATAGTTCCTGGTGAGGTTTATTCTCTTTTGGCATAGTAAGGCTTTTGGTTTTAATTTTTAAGGTTTTAATGGAGGATAGCTGCTTTACAATGCTGTGCTGGTTTCTGCTGCACAGCAGTGTGAGTCAGCTCTGTGTGTGCATGGGTTCCTTTTCTACTGAGCCTCCCTCCCACCACCCCGCCCTCTAGGTCAGCCCAGAGCCCTGAGCTCAGCCTCCCGTGCCGTCCAGCGCTTCCCACAGCTCTTGTTCCATGCCTGGCGGCGTGTACGTGTCAGTGCCATGGCCCAGTTTGTCTCCTTCCCCCAACCCCCGGTCCACATGCCCATTCTCTGCACCTGTGTCTCTGTTCCCGCCCTGAGACTAGGTTCATCTGTAGCATTTTTCTAGATTCCACATACTTATTAGTGTGTTCATTTATGAAGCTGCTGCTGCTAAGTCGCTTTAGTCGTGGCCGACTCTGTGTGACCCCATAGACGGCAGCCCACCAGACTTCCCCTATCCCTGGGATTTTCCAGGCAAGAACACTGGAGTGGGTTGCCATTTCTTTCTCCAATGCATAAAAGTGAAAAGTCAAAGTGAAGTCGCTCAGTCGTGTCCGATCTTTGCGACCCCATGGACTGCAGCCTACCAGGCTCCTCCATCCGTGGGATTTTCCAGGCAAGAGTGCTGGAGTGGGGTGCCATTGCCTTCTCCCATTTATGAAGCACCTCCCACAAAAAAGTAAATCAAAATATAAAATTCCACACACTTCACATTTGTCTTCTTTCCTCATACATTTCTGCCCAAGCTTCTAAGTCTCAAAGTTTAGTTAGAGATAGGAACAGACTTCCAGAGCAATAGGCGGAGGGAAAGGTCTTTGTTCTTGGTGTTGTCCATTCAATGGGCTTGGATACATGGATAATATGCATCATCGTAACATCATGCAGAGTATTTTTACTCTACCAAGTCATCTATTTTCTGCCTAACCCCCACAACCACTGAGCCAATGGTGTTTATTTAGAGGCATGCTCAGGTTTCTGTGACCAGCTCAATCTGGACCCAATTCTCTGGTCATTTGCCTCTTATAACCTGGGAATCCTTGAAGGAGTACCCCAGGCAGGGTGGGCCTCAGTGTCATATTGTTGATACATACAGGGCTGTTAACTGGCTTGAAAGATGTTCTACTTACACAATTCCCTCAATGAATGTTCATTTCATTTCCCTTTGCTTAGAGAAACTTACACATGTTGTTACATTTTTAAAGATTTCTTGCTACACCTGTGGGAGAAGGCAATGGCACCCCACTCCAGTGCTCTTTCCTGGAAAATCCCATGGACGGAGGAGCCTGAGAGGCTGCAGTCCATGAGGTCGCTTAGAGTTGGACACAACTGAGTGACTTCACTTTCACTTTTCACTTTCATGCATTGGAGAAGGAAATGGCAACGCACTCCAGTATTCTTGCCTGGAGAATCCCAGGGATGGGGGAGCCTGGTGGGCTGCCGTCTGTGGGGCACAGAGTCGGACACGACTGAAGCGACTTAGCAGCCGCAGCAGCAGCTACATCTGTACCTTGCCCCCTGTTGTTATTGTTGTTGTTCAGTTGCTAAGTCATGTCCGACTCTGCAGTCCCATGGACGGCAGCATGCCAAGCTTCCCTGTCCTTCCCTATCTCCCAGAGTTTGCTCAAATTCACGTCCATTGAGTTGGTGATGCCATCCAACCATCTCCTCTGTCGCTCCCTTCTGCTCTCAGTCTTTCCCAGCATCAGGATCTTTTCCAGTCAGTAGGCTCTCCACATCAGGTGGCTAAAGTATTGGAGTTTCAGCTTCAGCATCAGTCCTTCCAATGAATATTCAGGATTGATTTCCTTTAGAATCAACTGGTTTGATCTCCTTGAAGTCCAAGGGACCCTCAAGAGTCTTCTCCAGCACCATAATTTGGAAGCATCTGTTCTTTGGCGCTCAGCTTTCTTTATGGTCCAACTCTCATATCTGAACAGGACTACTGGAAAAACCGTAGCTTTGACTATACAGACCTTCGTCCACAAAGTGACGTCTCTGCTTTTCAATATGCTGTCTATGTTTGTCACCACCACGTGTTACCTTGACTTTGTCTGAGTGCCAGGGGGTGGTGCTGCCTGCCCGAGGAAGGGGAATAACTCCAATCCCTGCCTCTGCCCCACATCTCCCCAGCACTCTCCCCCTCCCCCATCCCTCTTTCACATGAACCGCATGTTTCCTTCTCTCGGCAGACCTCTATCAACATAAGTTCATCAACTGTCATTTTATCAACGTCACCTTTCTGGAGCAGAAGGAGGGCTGCCATATGGACTTAGAGCAAGACAACGACTTCCTGATTTACCTCGTCAGCTTCCTTGGCAGTCTGTCTGTCTTGCCTGGGAACATCATTTCTGCCCTGCTCATGGACAGAGTCGGAAGACTCAAGATGATTGGTGAGTTGTCAGGGATGTAACACCTGTGTTCTAGTGGGCTAGGGCGGAGGCTTAAAGTAGAGGAAAAGCACTGGGATTTTCCTTTTTCTTTCTCAAGAAAACTTGCACAGGAAACCACGTAGGTAAGATGGATTCTGCTGGTATAGAACCAAGTCTGCAAAACCCCAGGGCACCTTGGAGATCTCTGAGATCCCTAGTCCAGGTCAGGCACAAGCCTTCATTTCCTGATTCAACAATTCTGTCACAGTTACGTATTCTGTTAGCACTTCAGTAGGATATTATATACGTCCACTGTACCCACTTTGTATTCCTCTTGGTGGAAAAATACACTAAAATGCTTTTAAATGAGCATCAATTTCATTTGATGATCTTAGATGAATCTTGTTACTTTTTATTATTTAATAGTAATAACATTCTAGGCTTTGGAGTTGGATAGGCTCATGTTGGAATCCTATCACCTAAAGGCTGTTTGGACATGTTCCTTTTCCTCTCTGGGCCTCATTTTATAGATAAGTAGACTTATGATGAGCTGGCAGGGGTTTGTGAGAATTTAACAAAATGCATCCAAAGCATCTGCTAGTGCTCAGTGCATTGCAGGTTCTCACGTCTGCCTTGCTTCATTCTGCCAGATTTGCAGCAGTTTGTTACCAAAACACAAGCCAGGCATGGTGAGCAAGAAACAAAATATATATACACCCTGCTGCTGCTAAGTCACTTCAGTCGTGTCCGACTCTGTGCGACCCCATAGACGGAAGCCCACCAGGCTCCCCCGTCCCTGGGATTCTCCAGGCAAGAACACGAGTGGGTTGCCATTTCCTTCTCCAATGCATGAAAGTGAAAAGTGACAGTGAAGTCGATCAGTCGTGTCCAACTCTTAGCGGCCCCATGGACTGCAGCCTACCAGGCTCTCCCATCCATGGGATTTTCCAGGCAAGAGTACTGGAATGGGGTGCCATTGCCTTCTGCCTCCAGAGCCAGGGTAAACGTGGGCCTTCCCAGGTGGCACTAGTGGTAAAGAGCCCACCTGCCAGTGCGAGATATGCAAACGATATAAGTTCAATCCTTGGGTCGGGAGTGGGAGGAGGAGATGGCAGCCCCCTCCAGTATTCTTGCCTGGAGAATCCCGTGAACAGAGGAGCCTGGCAGGCTACAGTCCATGGGGTCATGAAAGAGTTGGACACGACTGAGCGACTGAGCACAGCACAGGGAAAATGTACACAGAAGAATATGGTCAAGGGGCTTCCCTTGTGGCTCAGCGGTAAAGAATCCGCCTGCCGATGCAGGAGACACATGTTCGATCCTTGGTCCAGGAAGATCCCACATGCCCCGAGGCAACTAAGTCCGTGCACCACAGCTGTTGTGTTTGTGGTCTAGAGCCTGGAAGCCGCAACTACTGAAGCCTGTGCGCCTAGAGCCTGTGCTCTGAAACAAGAGAAGCCTCCGCAGTGAAAAGCCCTCACACCGCAATGGAGAGTAGCCCCTACTGTAGCAGCTAGAGAAAGCCCACACAGCACCGAAGACTCAGCACAGCCAAAAATAAATTAACAAAATTATTAAAGAAAGAATATGAGTCGAGGCCAGGGGAGGGGAGCAGACAGTAGGCTGATACACATGCCGTGAGTTCGGCCCCAGGGATGTAGTTGTCGGGAAAAATTAATTCCAAGATCCCAGCAGCAAGGCTCAAAGGACACAAAATAAATTGCAGAGTCTCTTTGTCAATAAGTAGTTGCATGAATATTTAGAATGGTGAGCCCAAGACATGCCTGTGGTTTCTGCTTTTTAATCTGGTCGAGAGGATGGTCGTGTCTCAGGCATAGCAGGTTGAGCTGGGTCCTCTTCCGCGACAGTGGTCTGGTTAGACCCAAAACCGATGTGGGAAGATGGTGGCTTATCAACTTCTGTGATGTCTGTGCCCAGCTCGGTGTCTGCCGCTGTCTCATGGCTTAGTCACGCTGTGGGACTGAGAGAACCAGCAAAGGTGACCTCTTTCCTGGTGAGCTGGAGGCACCAAGTTTTTCAGCAGAAGGTCCTGCAGGGCAGCGTGGTGTCAGAGCCTGGCAGCTGGGAGTCAGCTGGTGGTCTCGGCCGGCACTGGCTTTGTGAGTCCACCCGACTTCCTCGACTGCTCTGAGATTCTCTTCCACGATGGTTAGAATAATACCTCTGTTTGCTCCAGTGAGAGTAAGTGTGTGGCACTTCTGCCACTGGCCCTTTTTTTAAACTTTGGAAATATTAGTATGTAAGGAGCTAGACAAATAGCACGTTTCAAGCAGCCTCTGTGGGTCTGTGTAATAACAACATAGAGAAGAAAAACAGGTGACTGAAGCCATACATTTTTACTTGGCATTTGAACTAAATCACTTGGAGTGGCTCTGACAGGTCTATTTTTATGGGGAAAAACCCCCACAGTTTTGGAGAAGAAAAGAGCAATCTTCGTACAAGAAGGTGAATTTGTTCTTTCTTTTTTTTTTTTTTAAATGATTTATTTGTTTATTTTTGGCGGCGCTGGGTCTTTGTTGCTGCACACAAAGCAACAGGGCCTGGGCTCTGCTCTCCAGCTGCCCTGCACAGGCTTCTCGTTGGAGTGGCTTCTCTTGTTGCAGAGCGCGCGCCCTAGGATGCCTGGGCTTCAGGAGTTGTGGCACGTGGGCTCAGGAGTTGCATCTCCCGGGGTCTAGAGCACAGGCTCAGTAGTTGCGGCACATGGGCTTAGATGCTCCATAGTTTGGGGGATCTTTCTGGACCAAAGATTGATTCTGAGTTTCATGCACTGGCAGGAAGATTGTTTACCATTGAGCCACCAAGGAAGCTCTATCATAAGGTATTGAATGTAGTTCCCTGTCCTATACAGTAGGACCTTGCTTATCCATTCTGTATATAATAGCTTCAGGTAAGTAATATTTTTCCTAATTTAAAATTGTATCTCTTTGTTTTTTATTTTCCGCTATGCTGGTCTTTGTTGCTGCATGCGGGCTTGCTCTAGTTCTGGCACGCAGGGGCTACTCTCTAGCTGTGTGCCTGGCCTTCTCATTGCAGTGGCTTCTCTTGTGGCAGAGCATGGTCTCTGGGCCCGAAGACTCCATAGTTGTGATGGAAAAGTTTAGTTGCCCTGAGGCATGTGGGGTCTTCCTGCACCAAGGACCAATCCCGTGTCCTCTGCGTTGGCAGGTGGATTCTTAGTCACTGCACCACCAGGGAAGTCCCCAGGAAGTNTCTCTAGCTGTGTGCCTGGCCTTCTCATTGCAGTGGCTTCTCTTGGGGCAGAGCATGGTCTCTGGGCCCGAAGACTCCATAGTTGTGATGGAAAAGTTTAGTTGCCCTGAGGCATGTGGGGTCTTCCTGCACCAAGGACCAATCCCGTGTCCTCTGCGTTGGCAGGTGGATTCTTAGTCACTGCACCACCAGGGAAGTCCCCAGGAAGTGAATTTCTATCACAGGTCTTTTAAGTCCTAGGGTTGAATAGTGGATTCTGTGTCACCTCCTGGAGTAGCTGAAAGAGTTCTTGGGAGATGAGGGTGGGTGAAGGGTCGGGGGTGTGGGAGGGTTGCCCCTGTGGACGAGAATGGACCACCCCCCTCAACCAAGGGCGCAGGGAGGGCTGAGCACAGGGAGCAGGCGGGGCAGGGAGAGAGCACATATCCTTTCCTTCTCCATGAAGTCTCTTCTTATCATCATGAATGTATCCCAGCTGAAAATAAAGTTCTCCAATGCTAGCTAGTCATATACCCCAAACTGGATATCTGCAGCTAATATTTACCGTTCATCGTTCTTTATATGTTGTTCAGTCACTCAGTCATGTTCAACTCTTTGCGATCCCATGGATTGCAGCATTCCAGGCTTCCCTGTCCTTTACCATCTCCTGGAATTTGCTCAAACTCTTATCCCTTGAGTCAGTGATACCATCCAACCGTCTCATCCTCTGTTGTCCCCTTCTCCTCCTGCCTTCAAGCTTTCCTAGCGTCAGGGTCTTTTCTAATGAGTCAGTTCTTTGCATCAGGTGGCCAAAGTATCAGATCTTCAGCTTCAGCATCTGTCTTTCCAATGAATATTCAGAGTTGATTTCCTTTAGGATTGATTGGTTTGATCCCCTTGCTGTCCAAGGAACTCTCAAGAGTCTTCTCCAGCACTACAGTTCAAAAGCATCAATTCTTTGGCGCTCAGCCTTCCTTATAGTCCAATTCTCACATACATACATGACTATGGGAAAAACCATAGCTTTGACTATATGGACCTTTGTCTTTATATTTTTATCTTTTGCTGATGTCTATTTCATTTCTGAGCAAGACTGTTAAAAGCTCATACAGTGTTCTTTTTGTATGTTTAGAAAGAGGTCTGGTGTACAGAGTATCAACTGCTATATTCTCAGGGCCCAGTACCTACCAGGTACTCAATTAATGTCTCAGTGTGATGTGGAGTGACCTGTTTTGAAATTGCCTTTCCCAAGACCCTCGGACAACCCCCCAGTCGAGTCTGCTGGAGCATCATTTATCCTGCTTACTCTGCCACTGTGCCCTCTTCGGGCCAGAATTGTGCCTCGTTAACAGCAGAGAAGAAATTTTTCCTGATGAGCTCATTATTCCTCATTTATTCAATTTAATAAACATTAATTTGTCCAGAACAGTTCTCCACCAGGCTGTGTGGTCAGCAATGGGAATACGATGCTAATTGAGACAGACAGCATCTTTGTGCTTAAGGAACAAATGATCTGTTGGAGAGATAGACATAAACTAGAAATTTCATTCAACTAACTCTTAGGAAGTGCTTATTAGAGGTCAGATTTTGTTTCAGGCATTTTGTAAATATTAATATATTTAACCTTCACCGTAACCCTGTGATGGGGAAAGTGAGACAGCTCTGGGAGGTTAAGTGTCTCACTCAAGGTCACACAGGGGCAGCTGGGGTTGACCTCAGGCCTCTCCAAAACAAGGGGTATAAGGACTAATGATGAGAATAGAAGAACTGGGGACCAGCGGGATCTATAGTGGGAAGACTCAACATAGTTAATCCTAAAGGAGGTTAACCCTGAATATTCATTGGAAGGCCTGTTGCTGAAGCTGAAACTTCAGGACTTTGGCCACCTGATGTGAAGAGCCAGCCCACTGGAAAAGACCCTGATGCTGGGAAAGATTGAGGGCAGGAGGAGAAGAGGGGGACAGAGGAGGAGATGGTTGGGTGGCAACCCTGACTCAATGGACATGAGTTTGAGCCAGCTCCAGGAGATAGTGGAGGACAGAACAGCCTGACAGGCTACAATCCAGAGAGAGGGGGTGCAGGGGGGAGTCTCAAAGAGTCAGATATGACTTAGCAACTGAACAACAGCAATGGTTCCCTATCACTTGGTTTCTTTGATGATAATATTTCGTGTTCAATAAACATTGTACACCAAAGCCCATGGCTGGCCACCTTGAGCGGAGCATGCATGTTGATGATACAGTTCTCAGGGCACTTGTGGTCCAGTAGATAGCAGTCTCCTCCTGCTCTAGTTCTCTCCTCACTGTTGGAGAGAGGTTAGCATGCTATCCAGTCACAGCCTGTCCCTCCCCAGAATCAGCAGAATGCAGGTGGACAGTTACCATCGCCCAGCTCGTCAGCAGGGTTTGGCATTAGTCTCAGCGGCTCCAGGTCTGATGGTGAGGCTCCAGGCAGAGGCCTCCTCCCAACCCCCACCCAGGGAGGCACTTGCAGGGGAGGCCAGACCAGCCTTCTGGTTCTTTGGCAACCTAAAGAACTCCCTCCTCCAGGCTCCTGATCCCTGGTGGGGACTCCTCTCTGTTTCCCAGCTGGTTGTTTGGGACCTGCTTCTTTCCTTCCTTTCTGCCAACTATTCCCACTGCATTTCTAGATATACTCTTGATCCCTGCCCTGCACCCACTCAAGACTTCCCCAGCTCTTCTCGGCTGGATGTATTGAATTTGGGTAGGATGTGACATAGCCTTCTTTGAAGGGAATCTCTTGTCATTAACTGCATCACCCAGAGTCCTGGTGGGAAAAGGAATTTACCCAAGATAGTGCTGGTGAAGACTGTATGATGGAGCAGCATTTGAACGTGTGGGCAGGGTTATGGGGAGAGATGAGGTTGATGAGACACCCAGATACTAGTGACAGGGGGCAGCAGGCTCTATCTCCAGGGACAGAGGGAGGAAACAGCAGTAACTGAATCCAGGGAGAGCTAGAACTAAGGAGGAAGAGGCATCAGGGAGAAACTATAGTCCTGGAGGGATGTAACATTTGCCCCCAAAAGGGCTTATAAAGCAGGCTGGGAACTGGCATGAAATACCCCAAGCCCTTTCTCCTTGCAACTGACAAGGGAGCCAGCTGCAGGCATGCTGTCCACAGGGGTTAGCTTCCTGGGGCACAGGGCAGGGCTGAGGAGGGTAGTTTAGATATCTGGGATGCAGGTGGCATACGTAAGAATGCGCAGCGGGGCTCTTGATCAGATGTTCTTCTGTAGCCGGTGTCCAGTTGAACTTGAGCTCCATAAGAATGGAGTCTTTTAAAAAAAAGATGATGGGGGTGGGAGGTGGGAGGGCGATTCAGGATTGGGAACTCGCATACATCCATGGTGGATTCATGTCAATGTATGGCAAAACCAGTATGGTATTGTAAAATAAAGTAAAAATAAAATTAAAATAAAAATTGCCCTCCCCCCCCAAAAAAAAATAAAAAATAAAAAAAAGATGATTGCCTATGCTCTGTGACAGCCTGGAGGTGTGGGATGGGGAGGGAAGTCGGGGGAGGTTTAAGAGGGAGAGGGCATATGCATGCCTGTGGCTGATTCATGTTGATGCATGGCAGAAACTGTCACTATATTGTAAAGTAATTATCCTTTGGTTAAAAATTAAAGGGCTTCCCTGGTGGCTGGGTTGGAAAAATCCCTTGGAGAAGGCAAAGGCTACCCACTCCAGTATTCTGGCCCGGAGAATTCCATGGACAGTCCATGGGGTTGCAAAGAGTTGGACAAGACTGAGTGACTTTCACTTATACTAGTGGCTCAGCTGGTAAAGAATCTGCCTGCAATGTGGGAGTCCTGGGTTTAAAGATTTAAAAAAAAAATTTCATTTATTTATTATTTTTGGCTGCACTGGGTCTTTGTTGCCACACCGGCTGGTCTCTAGGTGTGGCGAGGGGGAGCTCCCCTCTGGTGGCGGGGCTCGGGCTCTCGGGCGACAGGCTTCAGTATTTGTGGCTCCGGGGGGCTCTGGAGCAGGGGCTCAGTTGCCCTGTGGCCTGAGGGAGCTTCCTGGAATTAGAGATTGGATCTGTGCCTCCTGGATTGGCAGGCGGATTTGTTACCACTGAGCCATCGGGGAAGTCCCAAGAATGGAGTCTTCTGACATTGATGAATTTCAGGCACCTTAGGAAGTCTGGCGTATAATAGTTTCTCAACTAATATCCACCCTCTCTGCCTTGTCTTCAGTTACTCTGGGCTGGACAGTACTCAGTTCAGTTCAGTTGCTCAGTCGTGTCAGACTCTTTGTGACCCCATGAACTGCAGCACGCCAGGCCTCCCTGTCCATCATCAACTCCCGGAGTCCCCCCAAACCCATGTCCATAGAGTCGGTGATGCCATCCAACCATCTCATCCTCTGTTGTCCCCTTCTTCTCCTGCCTCCAATCCCTCCCAGCATCGGAGTCTTTTCAAATGAGTCAGCTGTTCACATGAGGTGGCCAAAGTATTGGAGTTTTAGCTTCAACATCAGTCTTTCCAATGAACATCTAGGACTGATCTCCTTTAGGATGGACTGGTTGGGTCTCCTTGCAGTCCAAGGGACTCCCAAGAGTCTTCTCCAACACCACAGTTCAAAAGCATCAATTCTTCGGTGCTCAGCTTCTTTATAGTCCAACTCTCACATCCATACAGGACCACTGGACAGTACTGCTGCTAAGTCGCTTCAGTCGTGTCCGACTCTGTGCGACCCCATAGATGGCAGCCCACCAGGCTCCCCCATCTGTGGGATTCTCCAGGCAAGAACACTGGAGTGGGTTGCCATTTCCTTCTCCAATGCATGAAAGTGAAAAGTGAAAGTGAAGTCGCTCAGTCGTATCCAACTCTTGGCGACCCCATGGACTGCAGCCTACCAGGCTCCTCCATCTATGGGATTTTCCAGGCAAGAGTACTGGAGTGGGGTGCCATTGCCTTCTCTGGACAGTACTAGGGAGGGAGAATTTTGAAATCCTTCCTGGGGGCGCATTCTGGTGACACAACCCATGCAGAAGGCTCTAATTCCATGGCTGGGATGCCACATGGGGGTCCGAGCTGTGCTCTCCGTGTGTGGAGAAGAACCTGCTTTTGCAGGTGTTGCTGACATGGGTTTCATGTTTCTTTCTCCTCTGATCTCCCTGGGCAGGTGATTAATGTCTCAGTGTGATGTGGAGTGACCTGTTTTGAAATTGCCTTTCCCAAGACCCTCGGACAACCCCCCAGTCGAGTCTGCTGGAGCATCATTTATCCTGCTTACTCTGCCACTGTGCCCTCTTCGGGCCAGAATTGTGCCTCGTTAACAGCAGAGAAGAAATTTTTCCTGATGAGCTCATTATTCCTCATTTATTCAATTTAATAAACATTAATTTGTCCAGAACAGTTCTCCACCAGGCTGTGTGGTCAGCAATGGGAATACGATGCTAATTGAGACAGACAGCATCTTTGTGCTTAAGGAACAAATGATCTGTTGGAGAGATAGACATAAACTAGAAATTTCATTCAACTAACTCTTAGGAAGTGCTTATTAGAGGTCAGATTTTGTTTCAGGCATTTTGTAAATATTAATATATTTAACCTTCACCGTAACCCTGTGATGGGGAAAGTGAGACAGCTCTGGGAGGTTAAGTGTCTCACTCAAGGTCACACAGGGGCAGCTGGGGTTGACCTCAGGCCTCTCCAAAACAAGGGGTATAAGGACTAATGATGAGAATAGAAGAACTGGGGACCAGCGGGATCTATAGTGGGAAGACTCAACATAGTTAATCCTAAAGGAGGTTAACCCTGAATATTCATTGGAAGGCCTGTTGCTGAAGCTGAAACTTCAGGACTTTGGCCACCTGATGTGAAGAGCCAGCCCACTGGAAAAGACCCTGATGCTGGGAAAGATTGAGGGCAGGAGGAGAAGAGGGGGACAGAGGAGGAGATGGTTGGGTGGCAACCCTGACTCAATGGACATGAGTTTGAGCCAGCTCCAGGAGATAGTGGAGGACAGAACAGCCTGACAGGCTACAATCCAGAGAGAGGGGGTGCAGGGGGGAGTCTCAAAGAGTCAGATATGACTTAGCAACTGAACAACAGCAATGGTTTCCTATCACTTGGTTTCTTTGATGATAATATTTCGTGTTCAATAAACATTGTACACCAAAGCCCATGGCTGGCCACCTTGAGCGGAGCATGCATGTTGATGATACAGTTCTCAGGGCACTTGTGGTCCAGTAGATAGCAGTCTCCTCCTGCTCTAGTTCTCTCCTCACTGTTGGAGAGAGGTTAGCATGCTATCCAGTCACAGCCTGTCCCTCCCCAGAATCAGCAGAATGCAGGTGGACAGTTACCATCGCCCAGCTCGTCAGCAGGGTTTGGCATTAGTCTCAGCGGCTCCAGGTCTGATGGTGAGGCTCCAGGCAGAGGCCTCCTCCCAACCCCCACCCAGGGAGGCACTTGCAGGGGAGGCCAGACCAGCCTTCTGGTTCTTTGGCAACCTAAAGAACTCCCTCCTCCAGGCTCCTGATCCCTGGTGGGGACTCCTCTCTGTTTCCCAGCTGGTTGTTTGGGACCTGCTTCTTTCCTTCCTTTCTGCCAACTATTCCCACTGCATTTCTAGATATACTCTTGATCCCTGCCCTGCACCCACTCAAGACTTCCCCAGCTCTTCTCGGCTGGATGTATTGAATTTGGGTAGGATGTGACATAGCCTTCTTTGAAGGGAATCTCTTGTCATTAACTGCATCACCCAGAGTCCTGGTGGGAAAAGGAATTTACCCAAGATAGTGCTGGTGAAGACTGTATGATGGAGCAGCATTTGAACGTGTGGGCAGGGTTATGGGGAGAGATGAGGTTGATGAGACACCCAGATACTAGTGACAGGGGGCAGCAGGCTCTATCTCCAGGGACAGAGGGAGGAAACAGCAGTAACTGAATCCAGGGAGAGCTAGAACTAAGGAGGAAGAGGCATCAGGGAGAAACTATAGTCCTGGAGGGATGTAACATTTGCCCCCAAAAGGGCTTATAAAGCAGGCTGGGAACTGGCATGAAATACCCCAAGCCCTTTCTCCTTGCAACTGACAAGGGAGCCAGCTGCAGGCATGCTGTCCACAGGGGTTAGCTTCCTGGGGCACAGGGCAGGGCTGAGGAGGGTAGTTTAGATATCTGGGATGCAGGTGGCATACGTAAGAATGCGCAGCGGGGCTCTTGATCAGATGTTCTTCTGTAGCCGGTGTCCAGTTGAACTTGAGCTCCATAAGAATGGAGTCTTTTAAAAAAAAGATGATGGGGGTGGGAGGTGGGAGGGCGATTCAGGATTGGGAACTCGCATACATCCATGGTGGATTCATGTCAATGTATGGCAAAACCAGTATGGTATTGTAAAATAAAGTAAAAATAAAATTAAAATAAAAATTGCCCTCCCCCCCCAAAAAAAAATAAAAAATAAAAAAAAGATGATTGCCTATGCTCTGTGACAGCCTGGAGGTGTGGGATGGGGAGGGAAGTCGGGGGAGGTTTAAGAGGGAGAGGGCATATGCATGCCTGTGGCTGATTCATGTTGATGCATGGCAGAAACTGTCACTATATTGTAAAGTAATTATCCTTTGGTTAAAAATTAAAGGGCTTCCCTGGTGGCTGGGTTGGAAAAATCCCTTGGAGAAGGCAAAGGCTACCCACTCCAGTATTCTGGCCCGGAGAATTCCATGGACAGTCCATGGGGTTGCAAAGAGTTGGACAAGACTGAGTGACTTTCACTTATACTAGTGGCTCAGCTGGTAAAGAATCTGCCTGCAATGTGGGAGTCCTGGGTTTAAAGATTTTTAAAAAAAATTTCATTTATTTATTATTTTTGGCTGCACTGGGTCTTTGTTGCCACACCGGCTGGTCTCTAGGTGTGGCGAGGGGGAGCTCCCCTCTGGTGGCGGGGCTCGGGCTCTCGGGCGACAGGCTTCAGTATTTGTGGCTCCGGGGGGCTCTGGAGCAGGGGCTCAGTTGCCCTGTGGCCTGAGGGAGCTTCCTGGAATTAGAGATTGGATCTGTGCCTCCTGGATTGGCAGGCGGATTTGTTACCACTGAGCCATCGGGGAAGTCCCAAGAATGGAGTCTTCTGACATTGATGAATTTCAGGCACCTTAGGAAGTCTGGCGTATAATAGTTTCTCAACTAATATCCACCCTCTCTGCCTTGTCTTCAGTTACTCTGGGCTGGACAGTACTCAGTTCAGTTCAGTTGCTCAGTCGTGTCAGACTCTTTGTGACCCCATGAACTGCAGCACGCCAGGCCTCCCTGTCCATCATCAACTCCCGGAGTCCCCCCAAACCCATGTCCATAGAGTCGGTGATGCCATCCAACCATCTCATCCTCTGTTGTCCCCTTCTTCTCCTGCCTCCAATCCCTCCCAGCATCGGAGTCTTTTCAAATGAGTCAGCTGTTCACATGAGGTGGCCAAAGTATTGGAGTTTTAGCTTCAACATCAGTCTTTCCAATGAACATCTAGGACTGATCTCCTTTAGGATGGACTGGTTGGGTCTCCTTGCAGTCCAAGGGACTCCCAAGAGTCTTCTCCAACACCACAGTTCAAAAGCATCAATTCTTCGGTGCTCAGCTTCTTTATAGTCCAACTCTCACATCCATACAGGACCACTGGACAGTACTGCTGCTAAGTCGCTTCAGTCGTGTCCGACTCTGTGCGACCCCATAGATGGCAGCCCACCAGGCTCCCCCATCTGTGGGATTCTCCAGGCAAGAACACTGGAGTGGGTTGCCATTTCCTTCTCCAATGCATGAAAGTGAAAAGTGAAAGTGAAGTCGCTCAGTCGTATCCAACTCTTGGCGACCCCATGGACTGCAGCCTACCAGGCTCCTCCATCTATGGGATTTTCCAGGCAAGAGTACTGGAGTGGGGTGCCATTGCCTTCTCTGGACAGTACTAGGGAGGGAGAATTTTGAAATCCTTCCTGGGGGCGCATTCTGGTGACACAACCCATGCAGAAGGCTCTAATTCCATGGCTGGGATGCCACATGGGGGTCCGAGCTGTGCTCTCCGTGTGTGGAGAAGAACCTGCTTTTGCAGGTGTTGCTGACATGGGTTTCATGTTTCTTTCTCCTCTGATCTCCCTGGGCAGGTGGCTCCATGCTCATCTCGGCCGTCTGCTGCTTCTTCCTGTTTTTCGGCAACAGCGAGTCCGCGATGATTGGCTGGCAGTGCCTGTTCTGCGGGACCAGCATTGCCGCCTGGAACGCGCTGGATGTGATCACAGTGGAGCTGTATCCCACCAACCAGAGGTCAGCTCCTCTCTGCGCTTCCCTATGGGACTTGCTTGGCCTCCTTTGGCCAAGAGTCAGCCTGCCACGAGATCCTCCACCACGGCCGTCTTGGTCTTCTTGGAGTTTAATGGACCAAATGTCTCTTGGGTTGTTGAGTTTCTCTTGCCCAGAGGCTGGCATAGGCCTGGAGTTGGGAAAGCTAAGGCTTGATAGAGTGGGTTGGATGGCAAGATGTAAAGGACCAGGGCAAACCTTGTCCAGGAGAGAGGAGCCAGGGCTAAACCTGTGTATGTGCCATCCAAAGGGAGGTGAGAACAGATATGACAGTGGAAATGAAGGAGAAAGGGGGAGAGCTGGACAGACAAAGGGTGGAGCAGAAATAAAGGTGGCATGAGGCACGATGGTTAGGACATTTGCAGAGAATGTGGCAGGAATGCCCAGCGTTTATTTTCTTTCATGCACACTCTTTAGGAAGAGGTCTGGTTTAAAGGCATAGAGTCAAAGCCCATTGCTTAGCAGGTAATTTCTTCTCATGGAGGGGGAATTTTTTTCTTCTGTGGATTTTTTCTTTCTTTAATAGATAAGTTACAAAGACAGTGTAAATTCAAACAGTGCAAAAAAAAAAAAATGATTACAATGAAAAGTTCAATCCTTCTTCCACCATAGGCTGCTAGTTCCCCTCTCAGAAGCAGCAATTACTATCAGTTTCTCGTGTATTCGTTAGAAATATTCTTTGCATAAATAGAAATGCATATGTGTATGTGTTTGTGTGTTTTGTTACCATCTTTGTGTATATGTTACCATCCCCCCTTTTAAAACCAAGATGAGAACATGCTATGTTATACCATTCTATGCCATGCTTTACTCTCACAGGCATATATTTTGGGGATTGTTCCATATTTATTACTTTCTCAGTATTTTAAATGGATTCATAGTATGTGGAGGGGGGATTTTAAGGACTGCATGTGAGTGGCTCTTGGGCCAGAAATGAATGTGAAGTGGTGAGGAAGGCAAGTAAATGCAATTCTGAAGAAAATAATGATATTCCCAAGACAACTGATGACAGAGGTATTGGATTACAGGTAGCTATGAAAAAGCACAGAATATTATATTTGAAACTTCTTCTGTTAATCAAAGAACTTCTGTTACAAAAAATCAGAGATGGAAAATTATCATTATTTCAGTGATATGTGATTTTAAATCCAGGGAACCTAAGGGAATTAAACAAAGAGAGTAATAGAAACAATAAAATAATTTGGTAAAATGGTCAATAATAAAACTGACATAAGAATTTATAGATCTTAAAAAAGATCAAATGTTAAAAATAAAATGAAATTCATTTAATAATGGAAGAAATCATAAAATATTTCAGAATCCATTTGATGAGAAAACTTAAAAGCTTATGTGAAGAAATCATAAAACTTTACTTCTGTCTCTTATACACATCTAATGGAGTCTTTTTAAAAAAAGATGATGGGTTCTGAAAACAAAAAGACTGGGGTTGGGGTTGGCAAAAATGGATAAAGTGTTGTATGCTTATAGAAAAAATGTTAAAAGAATTTAAAGTAAAAAAATATATATTCTTTATAAACTTGTGGTATGAAATAGAGACAGTTTACTTAATTTGGGGAGGACTAGTGCTCAGAACATGGGCTTCTAAGGTGGCTCAGTGACTTGGAAAGAAAGCTATGACAAACCTAGATAGCATATTAAAAATCAGAGGTGTTGCTTTGCTGACAAAGGTCTATATAGTCAAAGCTTTAGTTTTTCCAGTAGTCATGTATGGATGTGAGAATTGGACCATAATGAAGGCTGAGTGCCGAAGCACCAATTGATTTTGAACTGTGGTGCTGGAGAAGACTCTTGAGAGTCCCTTGGATCACAAGGAGATGTAACCAATTGATCCTAAAGGAAATTAACCCTGAATATTCATTGGAAGGACTGATGCTGAAACAGAAGCTCCAGTACTTTGGCCACCTGATGTAGAGAGCCAACTCCTTGGAAAAGACCCTGATGCTGGGGAAGATTGAAGGCAGGAGAAGAAGGGGACAACAGAGGATGAGATAGTTGGATGGCATCACCGACTCAATGGACATGAATTTGAGCAAGCTCCAGGAGGTGGTGAAGGACAGGAAAGCCTGGGGTACTGCAGTTCATGAGTTCGCAAAGAGTCAGACACGACTGAATGACTGAAGGACAACCCCTCAGTTGGGAAGATCCCTTGGAGAAGGAAATGGCAACCCAATCCAGTATTCTTAACCTGGAAAGTTCCAATAGTGCTTAGAATATTGTCTCTATACATAAATGGAGTCAGAAGACAATTGATGGTTAACTGCAGTTATCACTGGGAAGTGTGGTTAATACCAATGAGGATTAGGTTCTGCCATGAGTGAGAGACTCCAGATATTAATAACTGCAGATGTAGGAAGATCGGAACTGCAGGCTCTTTTTATCTTATTTCTTCCTCTTTCATGACCTCAGTCATGGTCTGCATCAACACCATCTACATTCCAGGAAGCAGGATGGAAGGAAAAAGGACTCTTTGAAAACAAAGCAAAACAAAACTTTTTATTTTATAATAGAGTATACCCACTCCAGTATTCTTGGGCTTCCCTGATAGCTCAGTCAGTAAAGAGCCTGCCTGCAAGGTGGGAGACCTGGGTATGATCCCTGGGTTGCGAAGATCCCCTGGAGGATCCCTGGAAGAGGGCATGGCAGTCCACTCCAGTATTCTTGCCTGGAGAATCCCACAGACAGAGGAGACTGGCCGGCTACAGTCCATGGGGTCACAAAGAGTCGAATACGACTGAGTGACTAAGTACACAGCACATAGTCAATTAGCAATGCTGTGATAGTTTCAAATGAATGGCACAGGGACTCAGCTATTCATTTACGTGTATCCATTCTCCCCCAAATGCCCCTCCTATTGAGATTGCCACATGACATCGATCAAGGTTCCCTGTGCTATGCAGTTGGAAAAGACCACTCTTGACATCTCTTAAGGAAGTTTCTCAGGAACTGCCACTTGTACTTACATCCCATTGGCTTAAACTTCGGAAGCACAGGAGTCTGGGAAATATAGTCTTGTATCTGGAGATCTGCTGTTTAGGCAGAACTGTTTTTGCCACAAGAAGGTAGAGGAGTTATTAACGGGGAACACGCACACTTTCTGCTTCATCCTTTTTCATTCTTGCAATATGTCACAATACTCAGGTACTTGTGTGCATGCTCAGTTGCTTCAGCTGTGTTTGACTCTTTGTGACCCCATGGAAGCGGCCTGCCAAGCTCCTCTGTCCATGGGATTCTCCAGGCAAGGACACTGGAGTGGGTTGCCATGCCCTCCTCCAGGGGATCTTCCTGATCCAGGGATCAAACCTGCCTCTCTTATGCCTCCTGCATTGACAGGTGGGTTCTTTACCACTAGCGCCACCTGGGAAGCCTGTGAACAACTCAAGTTGGAAGGAAATACTCCAAAATGTTAATAATAGTGATTCCTTTCAGCGGTAAATTTACAAATTCTTGCATCTTTATGTTATTCTGTATTTCCTAATTAGACTAAAATAAAAATGTGTTACTTTGATATTTAGGGAAAAAAATTCCCTCCCACACCTTCACTATACTTCTCTTTTTTTTTTTTTTTTTATGCTCAGTTGCTTCAGCTGTGTTTGACTCTTTGTGACCCCATGGAAGCGGCCTGCCAAGCTCCTCTGTCCATGGGATTCTCCAGGCAAGGACACTGGAGTGGGTTGCCATGCCCTCCTCCAGGGGATCTTCCTGATCCAGGGATCAAACCTGCCTCTCTTATGCCTCCTGCATTGACAGGTGGGTTCTTTACCACTAGCGCCACCTGGGAAGCCTGTGAACAACTCAAGTTGGAAGGAAATACTCCAAAATGTTAATAATAGTGATTCCTTTCAGCGGTAAATTTACAAATTCTTGCATCTTTATGTTATTCTGTATTTCCTAATTAGACTAAAATAAAAATGTGTTACTTTGATATTTAGGGAAAAAAATTCCCTCCCACACCTTCACTATACTTCTCTCTTTTTTTTTTTTTTTGCTTGAGGGATTCATTCCAACAGGGTTTTTATTTTTTATTTGAAAAAACTTTTTCTTTTGTGTTGAGGTAAAAAAGAATGTGTTGATTAGAAAACAATGTTGTAGTTTCAGGTGAACAACGAAGGGACGCAGCCATACTTACACATGTATCCATTCTCCCCCAGACTTACCTCCCATCCAGGCTGCACTCTACTTCTTTAACAAGGAAAAGAAAGAACCCAGTCCCACACATCTAAGGAGGTCTAGTCTGTATCTTCCAGAATGGTTTACTTTCTCCTTCTTTTACAGGGCAACAGCCTTTGGCATCCTCAATGGATTATGCAAATTTGGCGCCATCCTGGGAAACACCATCTTCGCTTCTTTTGTTGGGATCACCAAAGTGGTCCCCATCCTTCTGGCGGCCACTTCCCTCGTTGGGGGTGGCCTGATTGCTCTTCGACTGCCGGAGACTCGAGAACAGGTCCTGATGTGAACCACCTACCCGGGAAAGGAAATGTTGGAAGAACCCCGGCTGGGAACCTCAACGGTGCCCTCACTTCCTGTCTGTCACTGTCCGATGGACACCTGGATAGCACAGGAGGAAAAGTTGAACTTGTGGCCCCTAGTTTAGCACCCATTTCTGCTGTCTGTCTGTTTGTAACTCAGGTTACTCAGGATTTGGGGGTTTCCTGAGCTGTCCTCCCGTAGAATCCGAGCACTCCATGCTTGGCTTCTGGTGTCCCCAGTCCAAGGGGGAGAACACCCCCCAGTGGGAGCACAGACTAAGCAAGGAGGTACAAGGACTTTCTTGCATTTCAAAATGAACTTGAGAAACACTCCCGTTCCTCCGTAAAGTTCCTCGGAGCCCAAGGACTTCACAAATGGACTTGCTGGGGAAGTTGAATCAGTCTGAACACTGAAGTGCATATGATGCATATATTTTTGCAGTTAAACTGTCACTTCTCATAGTTTCCATTTGAAAATTGGCACAATGGCATTGAAGATACTCTGATATAGGAAACCAAATATTTGAGCAATATCTGTAGAAATCTATGTTACCCCCTCCAAGAGTCCTAAGTTTTCCATGATGATTAGGGGGTAAATTGAAGAATAATATTTATTCCTATTTTGATCTAGTCAAAAACGCTTAAGGGGATAGGCGTTCTTTAAACTAACTTTGTACATAATTGTCTTTGGGTTTCATTTGCAGAAATGGTGTCTGCAAATATTTGCCAGCATTTAGCCATATTTGGAGAGGAGTTGGTGTTTGAGGGCCCAGGAAGTTGGGGCTGATGGAGTGAAGTGCAAGCACAATTTCTTACAGCCATTTAACTTGCTGGCGGGAGGATGCACTTCACGAGCTCACGTCACACTGAGCTCTTTTCATTCTGGCTCTTTTCTTCTTGTGGGGGAGGAATTATTTCCTCTCTTACACAGACTGCTGGTGAAACGCAAGCTCACCATCGTCCATCCTAGCATTTGATGTGCCTGCTCATCCAGAAGCAACACGGGAAGTGTTCCGTGGCTCCTGCCATCTTCTTTGGGCAAGAATGAGATGCTGCTGGCATGAGGGATGGAGGGCGGGGTGGGGGAAACGCAGCCGCAGGCCTTCGAAGTGTAAACTTGGCCGTGAAACACGATCTGTGTTTATTGTAATGGTCAGATCCATGAAAATCTACTCTGTGTCTCAGTTCTGCTTCTTACTGAAGCAGACATTGGCATGGGAGTTGGGGAGCGCAGGGGTTGTCATATATATTTTTGTTCAGTCCTCACAAGGAACACTTTCCTGAGATCTAGTATGAAACATGAATGGGGGTGGGGTGAGGAACTCAGGACAAACTGCTTTGGCAAAGGTCAGTAATAGATTGAAGTCTTGAATCCATTGAAAAAGAACAACTGTTTCACCCATCAGAACTGTCTTGCATGGAAGGGACTGTGAGCTATAAGCCCTGGGTCCCTGGAGGTGAACCCTGAGGCCAGATGGACCTCAGTCTGCAAGAACTAGCCCTTGATTTGTGATGCTTTCAATTCTATAAAGTGCCAGGCTTTTGCTACCAGAAACCTCAAAAATTTAAAGAAGAATAAAGATGGCTGCACTGAGTGTATTTTTTGTTTTGGAGAAACACTTAGGCCCCGTGATAGCTTTCAGCCATCCTTTGGTTAGTCTCTGGAGAAGAAGGTGGAGAGGAGAAAGAGTAAATTCCTGGCACCTCTCTATCCTGAATCTGAGATCAGTTTTAATGATGAAAAGGTTTTCTTTGCTTCTCTTGTCCACTGATAATTGAATCACCATTTTTTTTTCTGTGCAGGGAAGGAAGACGCATCAACTCTGGTTTGATATCCTGACTCCCCCAAATGTGTAAATGTATCATTGTGTATTAGTGTTTCTCTCAGTTTGTTACAGGAGTTACCTAACATCAGTGCTGCATCAATAATGAGAGCATCAATGTAACATAGCTGTAATATACTTGCTTGTGATACAAAATACACTGCTGCTGCTGCTTCTGCTAAGTCGCGTCAGTCGTGTCCAGCTCTGTGCGACCCCATAGACGGCAGCCCACCAGGCTCCCCCATCCCTGGGATTCTCCAGGCAAGAATACTGGAGTGGGTTGCCATTTCCTTCTCCAGTGCATGAAAGTGAAAAGTGAAAGTGAAGTCACTCAGTCGTGTCACTGGCTAGGTTCCTAAAAGAGAACGGTGTAAAGTGGGATTACTACATCCCTTATAACGTGATTTTTCAGTGGAATAGTACAATTCGATGAACAGTTACTGCTTGAGAAATTTATAAGGCAGCAAAAGCCTGCATTTCTAGTTAGGATGGATCTTGTAAATCTAAAGTCTGATTCATTTTTGAGCGTTGGGATGGCTGTGACGATTTGGGGTAAACTCTATTTGATTCCCAAGTTCTCACTTCTGCATTATCCTTATGGCTCCATACACCAACCATCTAGCCAACCAAGGGCAATCCCCATCCCATCCATCACCCAGGCCTTTGTAAATGTACAGCCATACTCTGCAGACTTTTCCCGTGCACAATTGTCTGGCACTGGGACCTGGCCACTTCTTAAATGCTGTCACTGCTGCTGAGATAAATGCGTCTTTAAAAATAGTCCCTTTGGCAGGTCACTGGGGGATAACGTACAGCACTCCTGGCCAGGCGCTTCTTTTTCATTTCACATTCTACCCTGAGCAACTCCCTATGGCATTCATGGAGAATCGGAAGGATAAGGCTGTCCCTCGTTGAGCAAATCTGTTCGCAGTTCATGATGTACTTTTATGATGCCCAGTTTGGGAGGAGTTGCTTTTAATGGTCTCAGCTGTTTTGTGTCATCTCTTGATGCTGATTTCTCGATCTTTTGTTTTACTGGAAATACATAGTGAAAGGCGTGTGCCTACTTGTGACGTTTATAGCACACGATCCTGAGGTCATGTAATAAATAAGCTCTTTCCCAGGGTTTCCTGGCACCTTGTATTAGTTCATTAAAAATAATAATAAAAGTAATTGTAAACAAGCCTTAAAGAACTGAGACTAAAGATTATTTCTAGACTCTGAAGTCTCTTCTGGAATCTTTGATTGATTAGATGTGCTGACAGGATGCTGACAATCATTTCCTTCTTACGTTGCATGTGGGGACCTTGAGAGGTTAAATGGTGTGACCAAGGTGACATGTAGTGCTTGGAGTGGGTTACAAGTGGGTTGCAAGTTGGTCTAGCTCTGGACTCACTGATATATTACTACAGAGTCTCCCATAGTCTTCGAGGAATGGGAAAATACGACCAACACTTACCTGGGACCGTTCACTGAAAGTCCACTCGATTGCTTTACCTAGAATGAGTGGAAGGACCAGTATAAACATGAAAGAGTTTAGTGTGTATTCATGGACACACAGGCTCCAACCCTGGGTGGGTAAGATCAGTAAGATCACCTGGAGAAGGAAACAGCAACCTGAGCCAGTATTCTTGCCTGGAAAATTCCATGGAAGGAGGAGCCTGGCGGGCTACAGTCCGTGGGGTTGCAAAGAGTTGGACATAACTGAGTGACCGAGCAAGCATGCGTTCAGTGATTCATTTTGTTTATTCGACAAATCGTTACTGAGCCCCTACTGTGTGCCAGTCTCCACACTCAATTCTGGGGATGCAGAACTGAAAGCCATGGGCAGGGTGGCTGCTTTGGAATCTGATTATTGGGAGCAGACCTCTGCCTTTCAGCTGCTCAGTTTTCAGTGCTGTTTCCATCATCAAGGCTGCCTCATTGACTGAGATGGCACCAGCCCTCACATCCACAGTTCAGTGGGAAGCAGAAGGAAAGGCAATAGGCGAAGGGGCCACACTTCCCAGCTGAGGCAGCCTTTCTTGGACCTGCTCTCCTGGATGCCCCTTCTGGTTGCTTCCACAAGTACATCATGGACTTCCCTTTGTTGCAGGGGAGGCTGGGAAATGCCACCTTTACCTGGGAACATTGCCACCTGTCCTCCAAATTGAAGATCTTGGCACTAAGGGAGAAACAGAGAAAGGAGAGGTGGACAATGCTTCTTAAACCTTAGCCTGTGTCAGAATCACCTGGGGGCGGGGGCCTGTGGTTAAAACTCACACTGCTGGGCCCCACCCCATCTGGGGTGGGATCTGAGAATTTGCATTTTTAAACAACTCCCAGGTGGTGTGGATGGCCTCAGTCCTTGGATCGTATTTTGAGCAGCCAATCTGCCAATTTGATTTGTTGGAGAAGTTCTGTTGTACTGATCATTTAAAACTTGCCCAAATCAGAAAGAAACTCACAAAACTAGAAGCCATGAAAAAATGATTACCGTCGTCCTCAAGATCAGGGACAGTCAGCCGGGGGCAGTGCATTAGTAACTGATGGGTGTCCATGAAGCCATGGCTAGATATGAACTTGATCAGCGACAGTCAACCTGAACTTGGCACGGAAATATCTCTAGAAAAAGGCGAAGAGATTTCTTTTGAAAAGAGAAAGACTGATATGAGCAATTCCTCCACTTAGACCTCATCCAACACGTGTTTGCAGAATGGTTACGTGTGTCCCATGCTCTACAAGGCCCCCACCTCTAAGTGATTGTCCCCATGTTCAAAGTCTGGGCTTTTTTGGGGAGCTGAGTCATGCTTCGGCACAGCCCTAAGAACTGTGTGGAAATAAATCACACGAAGCCTTTGCATTTGAGGCAAGCTTAAAACACATTTTATTTAATTTGCAGAAGCACGGTGGGGAGATTTATATGCAGAGCTTTTGTGACAGCAGCGAAGTTTCTGAAAAGATTGATGATGAGCTGAAACAAATTCTAGAGCTATCCACAAAAGTAAATGGAGAAGTAAATGGTGCTGTATAGTTGTTAATTACAGGATGAACAGGGGATGTGCTCAGCAGGACGGTAGTAACACACTCCGGGAGGTTCGAGCCGTGAGCTGGGCAGTGAGGACTCTCCACCATGTCCCCTGAAAGGACATGCTTGGCTATCCATTCGCTTCTGGCCCCGCTGGCTTCAAATGTCTCCTAATTTCAGGGACCATAAATATGTACTCCTCTGGAAATTACAGTTCTTTCAGGAGATAACCCCCACACTACATTTGATCATTTGGCTAGATAGGGAGGTCTGTTTAATTCCATGACTGTCCTCAGGAAAGCAGGCTATTTGAAACCAGCTATCCTGTTCACCTATCACCTACACACAGTCATGTCTGACTCTGCGACCCCAGGGACTGCAGCACATCAGACTTCCCTGTCCTTCACTTTCTCCTGGAGTCTGCTCAAATTCATGTCCGTTGAGTTGGTGATGCCATCCAACCATCTCATTCTCTTGTCACCCTCTTCTCCTCCTGCCTTCAGTCATTCCAAGCATCAGGGTCTTTTCCAATGACTTGGCTCTTTGCATCAGGTAGACAAAGTATTGGAGCTTCAGCTTCAGTATCAGTCCTTCCAATGAATATTACACCTACAATATATAATCTCAGCAATACAGATTTCTCTAAATCTAAATCAGAGTGTGTGAATTCAATAGGATACGTGCAAAAGGCCAACAAAAATAACCTTTCAGGAAAATTTGACTTTGAACTATCTCACAAAGGATTACTTAAAAAAAGCCTTTTTGTTTGGTATTGGGGTGCAGCTGATTAGCAATGTTGTGATAGTTTCAGGTGAACAGCAAACGGACTCAGATATACATATATGTGTATCCATTCTTCCCCAAACTCCCCTCCCATCCAAGCTGCCACATAGCATATAAATGACCCTTATTTACAAAAGCATTTCTTCCAAAGAATCACAAAGCTAATTCTTTCAACCTCAAAAGTACTTGGAAGTGGCAAAGCTCTACTTCTTTAAAATTTATTTTGTGGTAACAGCTTTCTTTCTGATTTGGAATTGGTCTGGATGCATCAAGAAAACTCAACTTTAACAAATATTGTTAAAATATAACAATTTTAATAAATAGCTATTGCTAATAGCTAATTTGCCCATATTCTTGCTAATGATTTTTAATAAGGATACCATCAGAAACCTGCATTCTACATACTTTATGGTTGAAATAATAAACCATAAGCTGAAGATTTTCGATCAGAATATAAATGGTATGTTGCTAAGATGTATGTTAGAATATGTGGTGTAACAAGTGAGGCAGGAAAAGACTATTACATAGGTAGTCCTGAAGAGACAAATATGTAACCAGTAGGTTTAATTGAAGATTTTGAAAGGTAGCTCAACTTTTAAAAATTAAATTTTGGAGAAGTAAGATGGAAGCATTTGTGACATATATACATAAAAATATCCATATATACATTAAAAATATCCCTCCACAACGTAGGGGCTTCCCTGATGGATCAGTGGTCATGAATTCACCTGCAATGCAGGAGGCCCAGGAGACGTGTGTTCGATCCCTGGTGAAGAATCCCTTAAGGAGGAAATGGCAACCAGCTCCAGTATTCTTGCCTAGAAAATCCCATAGACAGAGGAGCCTGGCGGGTTGCAGCTCATGGGGTCACAGAGTCAGACACACACATGCACACAGTGTAGATAAGACACAGGCCGTGAATTAGTCAGCTTTGATTCAGGCTATTTTTACTTTATGTGATAAAATCTAAAGGCTATTTTAAAGTTTAAAAGTGTGAAATATTTATCAACTGGTTAGACACGGGCTTGTCAATTCTCCTACATTTCATATCAGTTCAGTTCAGTCACTCAGTCATGTCCGATTCTGCGACCCCATGAATCGCAGCACGCCAGGCCTCCCTGTCCATCACCAACTCCCGGAGTTCACCCAAACTCACGTCCATCGAGTCGGTGATGCCATCCAGCCATCTCATCCTCTGTCATCCCCTTCTCCTCCTGCCTCCAATCCCTCCCAGCATCAGAGTCTTTTCCAATGAATCAACTCTTCACATGAGTTGGCCAAAGTACTGGAGTTTCAGCTTCAGCATCATTCCCTCCAAAGAAATCCCAGGGCTGATCTCCTTTAAAATGGACTGGTTGGATCTCCTTGCAGTCCAAGGGACTCTCAAGAGTCTTCTCCAACACCACAGTTCAAAAGCATCAATTCTTCAGCGCTCAGCTTTCTTCACAGTCCAACTCTCACATCCATGCATGACCACTGGAAAAACCATAGCCTTGACTAGACGGACCTTTGTTGGCAAAATAATATCTCTGCTTTTGAATATGCTATCTAGTTTGGTCATAACTTTCCTTCCAAGGAGTAAAGCGTCTTTTAATTTCATGGCTGCAGTCACCATCTGCAGTGATTTTGAGCCACCCAAAGTAAAGTCTGACACTGGTTCCACTGTTTCCCCATCTATTCCCATGAAGTGATGGGACCAGATGCCATGATCTTCGTTTTCTGAATGTTGAGCTTTAAGCCAACTTTTTCACTCTCCTCTTTCACTTTCATCAAGAGGCTTTTTAGTTCCTCTTCACTTTCTGCCATAAGGGTGGTGTCATCTGCATATCTGAGGTTATTGATATTTCTCCCAACAATCTTGATTCCAGCTTGTGCTTCTTCCAGCCCAGCGTTTCTCATAATGTACTCTGCATAGAAGTTCAATAAGCAGGGTGACGATATACAGCCTTGACGTACTCCTTTTCCTATTTGGAACCAGTCTGTTGTTCCATGTCCAGTTCTAACTGTTGCTTCCTGACCTGCATACAGGTTTCTCAAGAGGCAGGTCAGGTGATCTGGTATTCCGATCTCTTTCAGAATTTTCCACAGTTTATTGTGATCCACACATTTCATATAGGCCAGACTTAAAAATAGCTGGTTTGTGCATTTCCATTTGGTCCCAGATTTTTCATCAGTCTGAATCCTTGAGGCCCCCAACCCTAACAGTCTAACAGAGTATTCTTTCTTATTACTTCTTTTTTCTTGATGTGATAGGTATGTACATAAAGCAGGTTGAGTTATTAGGAAAAGAAGTTCAAGTTTTTTGCTCCATCTTCCCTTACTGACTTATGCTTAAGATCCTTTTTGAAAAAATTCCAGAGTAGTAAGTTAAATTTAGAAAGTCCCAACAAAGCCTCTGGGCTGCAGTAAGCAATGCTGGGGGAGTAAGAGGTTTTATTCCCTCTGGTGGGAGGGGAGCTAGAGAGGGGCCATTTTGGAGAGACGATCATAGGATCCAGATGCGTGAATCTTCACGATCTTCCTTGAATGTTTGACCAGAAGTTTTGAATATGTTTTATAGTCACTACTGTAAACATGACTATTTCAGTCCTTTGACTGGGTTGGGTACTTCTAACTTTTCAAATGTGAGAAGTTGAGTAGTTACATCCACTATGGCTCTTGGTTGGGTGTCTGGAACAAAGTTAATAGGGACAATCTTGCCAAGTATCCAGTGTAGTCCTGCACAGTGCTCTCAGATTTGTAAAGAATGCATTGTAGATATAGAAGGAATTTATAGAAAGGCATATACAAGAGAACAATATTACTGCATAAAACAATACTAATACATACATGGAAAGCAATGTTATTGCTGTTGATGAAATGTGCTGAAACACAGCCCTCGGAGGAAGGTGCTCTTTCTTCGGAAGCCTGCCATCTCTCTTTGGAAGCAGCTTCAAGCAGAGATTACGAAGAGTGGGTTTGTTTCACAGTTGCATGTGACACTGACCAATCCCATGGCCACGAGGAGGACACAGGGCCACAAGCTGTGAGCCAAGCAAAGGAATTCTGCATGTGCTGGGCAAAGAGACTCATTATCCGGCTTACAATGACTCGACAGCTGGCTGGATAAAGCTTTGCTGTATGTGCATTTAGAGCTGTCTGGAGAAGTCTGTAAATAATACCATGCATCGTGAATGCACCTACTGAATGATTAAAGCGAAGCTGAGGCTGTGAAATGACCAAAGTCAGTTTTGTTTTCTCTTCACATTTTTCATGCTCTAGTTTCCTTCTCCCTTTAAGTGTTTTTCCATCTGACTATCTCTGGAAAGTGGAATTGCTCCGATGACCTAAGCTTTTTTGTTCTTTAGTGTGTTAATGTAGTAGAAAGATTTGATTTGGTGAATACATTAAACTATTAATACCTCGTGATCCTAATATTAGCAAACACGTATGGAAAGCTTTCTATATGACACAAGATATGATATACCTCCTTATAAAAAACTGAAGGTCTAAGTGTTATTTTCTTCCTTTTAGAGATGGGGAGAGCTTCCCAGGTGATGGCGGTAAAGAATCTGCCTGCCAATGCAGGAGACCCAGGAGGGGCGTGTTCGATCCCTGGGTTGGGAAGATCCCCTGCTGTAGGAAACGGCAACCCACTCCAGTATTCTTGCCTGAAATATTCCATGGACAGGGGAGCCTGGAGGGCTACAAGTCCATGGGGTCGCGGAGTCGGACAGGACCGAGCACACCCACCAAGTATACCTTTTGCTATTTTCACAGGACACTAGAGGGCAGTAGCTACCTTGAAGATGTATGACATTTATACTCAGGGTGGTTAGCTTTCGGTCCTGGTCTCCAAGTGGAATGTGACAGCTTCTGTAAAACGACAGACATTTCCCTCTATTCTTTAGGATGTATGTGAAAGTGGAGATGATTCCAGAATAACTTCTCAAGGGATCAGTGTTCTTCAATCATTTAATATGCTCAGGTCTGAAACAGAAGAACTTACTTGTTGGGGGCAACTGTCTAGATTCAGATTGAGCAGACATTTATTAAACATTCATGTGGAATGAGGACAGAGGATGAGATGATTGGATGATGTCCTCGACTCAATGAGCATAGGTTTGAGCAAACTCTGGGAGATAGTGAAGGACAGGGAGGCCTGGCGTGCTGCAGTCCGTGGAGTAACTGAACAACACAGCTTAGTGACTAAACAACAACAGCAACATGTAGAAACACTTAGCAACATCCTAGCAGATGACTAACGTTGTTGTTTAGTCGCTAAGTCATGTTCGACTCTTTATGACCCCATTAGCTGTAGCCTACCAGGCTCCTCTGTTCATGGGATTCTCCAGGCAAGAATACTGGACTGGGTTGCCATTTCCAGGGGATCTTCCCGACCCAGGAATCAAACCCAGGTCTCCTGCATTGCAGAAGGATTCTTTGCCTTCTGAGTCACCAGGGAAGCCCATATTTATAATGTATCTGTTCAAAAGTTGAGCTCTTCCACATATGGGAGCACTAAAGATGGAGAAGCCAATGGCACCCCACTCCAGTACTCTTGCCTGGAAAATCCCATGGACGGGGGAGCCTGGTATGCTGCAGTCTATGGGGTCACTAAGAGTCAGATACAACGGAGCGACTTCACTTTCACTTTTCACTTTTATGCATTGGAGAAGGAAATGACAACCCACTCCAGTGTTCTTGCCTGGAGAATCCCAGGGACAGGGGAGCCTGGTGGGCTGCCATCTCTGGGGTGGCACAGAGTCAGACATGACTGAAGAAACTTAGCAGCAGCAGCAGTGGTAAAGAACCCACCTGCCAATGCTGGAGATGTTAGAGATGTGGGTTTGATCCCTGGGTTGGGAGGATTCCCCTGGAGGAGGGCGTGGTAACCCACTCCAGTATTCTTGCCTGGAGAATCTCACGGACAGAGGAGACTGGTGGGCTACAGCCATAGGGTTGCACAGAGTTGAACATGACTGAAGCGACTTAGCATGCATGCATATATGGGAGGCGGCTCCTGACATTAACCATGTTTAAGCACATGCAGCCAGCATCCCAGCAGAGCTCGTGGGAGCAAGTCTCTTCAGCATATCTGATCCGCATAAAGGCAGTCGGATACACAGAGAAGCTCCCTTTGGGAGCCCAGAGTTTCTTGGCTCCACTCTTAACTTGTGTGATCTAGGGAAGGGCTGGGAAGTCTTGGATTGGTTTCTTAGCTCCAGTTTCATCATCTTTAAAATAGAAGAGGTGGACCAATGGTTGTAAGGTCCCTCCAAGTTCTGATTTCCTACAGTGAGAACCAAAGCAAAACACGGAAATAGAATCTTCTGCATGTGAATCTGGGTAGGATGCAAAGAAGAGGATGCATGCAAGGTTTGATAAACTTCACTTGGAGACACTTGACAGGATGTACTCTGCTTATTCCCCCCGTGGTTGGCTTTTTCTGAAGGAAAAAAGCAGTGGGTGATCTGTAAACATAATGTGGAGGGAAATCTGGACTCAGGGATAATTTACAGGAAAAAGAAAAAGGAAGTAGTCATAGAGAAAATGGAGTCTAGTTTTATAGTCAGGTCTTAACTAAGACACCCACACAGTGGTGACGGGAAACTTCAGTCAGGCCGATGGAAACCACGAAAGAAAGTAATCAGGGCGAGAAAGAGACAGAGGGATCCAAATCCTGGTTCTTTATTTTATTACTTATTTAATTTTAATTTTATTCTTATAGTCAGACATGACTGAAGAAACTTAGCAGCAGCAGCAGTGGTAAAGAACCCACCTGCCAATGCTGGAGATGTTAGAGATGTGGGTTTGATCCCTGGGTTGGGAGGATTCCCCTGGAGGAGGGCGTGGTAACCCACTCCAGTATTCTTGCCTGGAGAATCTCACGGACAGAGGAGACTGGTGGGCTACAGCCATAGGGTTGCACAGAGTTGAACATGACTGAAGCGACTTAGCATGCATGCATATATGGGAGGCGGCTCCTGACATTAACCATGTTTAAGCACATGCAGCCAGCATCCCAGCAGAGCTCGTGGGAGCAAGTCTCTTCAGCATATCTGATCCGCATAAAGGCAGTCGGATACACAGAGAAGCTCCCTTTGGGAGCCCAGAGTTTCTTGGCTCCACTCTTAACTTGTGTGATCTAGGGAAGGGCTGGGAAGTCTTGGATTGGTTTCTTAGCTCCAGTTTCATCATCTTTAAAATAGAAGAGGTGGACCAATGGTTGTAAGGTCCCTCCAAGTTCTGATTTCCTACAGTGAGAACCAAAGCAAAACACGGAAATAGAATCTTCTGCATGTGAATCTGGGTAGGATGCAAAGAAGAGGATGCATGCAAGGTTTGATAAACTTCACTTGGAGACACTTGACAGGATGTACTCTGCTTATTCCCCCCGTGGCTGGCTTTTTCTGAAGGAAAAAAGCAGTGGGTGATCTGTAAACATAATGTGGAGGGAAATCTGGACTCAGGGATAATTTACAGGAAAAAGAAAAAGGAAGTAGTCATAGAGAAAATGGAGTCTAGTTTTATAGTCAGGTCTTAACTAAGACACCCACACAGTGGTGACGGGAAACTTCAGTCAGGCCGATGGAAACCACGAAAGAAAGTAATCAGGGCGAGAAAGAGACAGAGGGATCCAAATCCTGGTTCTTTATTTTATTACTTATTTAATTTTAATTTTATTCTTAGCTCCCTGACCGGGACTGAAACTGTACCCCCTGCGATGGAAGTGTGGAGTCTTAACCGCTGGACCACAGGGAAGCCCCTCTATCACTTGTTAGATGGTTAGCTTGGGCAAGCGGGGGATCTCTCTGAACCTCCCTTTTTTCTCATCTGATGTTTGTAAATGTTAGTTGTCTCCCTCTCTTTGCCTTTATTGAATCTGTAGTTCTAAGGGAAAAGAAATTCCACCTTTTTTTTTTAATGCAAAATAGTTGCATGTTTCATCTATTCAGTGCATATCACTCTCCCTGAAGCCCAGTGGAGAGAGAGGAGGCCAGAAAGTACAGTGCCACAGGGAAATCGGGGTACAGTAAGTCTGGCCGGAAGGAACTGTGCTTTTCCAGAACACTCCCCACCTAAAGATGAGCAGGCATTGAAAGAAGACCAGAGAGGACAGATGGGTGAAGGACGTGAAGATGTAGCTGAGTGTGAGTCCTGGTGTGTTTCACGAGACGGACCTTTCTGGCATTGGTTTGCGTGGCAGAGTTCGTTTTGGCAGGAGAAGAAAAGACGTCAGCTGTGTGCACCAGGTCCCGGGGAAGGAGGGGCAGGAAGACAATGTCGTCTTGGAGACCTGTCACTGACCACCTCCCTGGACTTGGGGAGGAGCCCTGGGCGAGCAGCTGCAGGACTGTGCGTAGAGGCTCGGGGATGGTGACAGTGAGGAGAGGCTTTGTATTAACAGGATGCGCGAAGCATCAAAAGTGGGAACCAGAGTGTGCAGAAGAACGTGAGGGAAACACTTGTATGCTGACAAGGGGCACCCCTGTGCACTTTCTGCAAAAACCAGGAGAAATTATTTCTTTTTCTTTTTCACTATGATTTGTTACAGGATAGTGAATATAGCTCCTTGTGCTATACAGTAGGACCTTGCTTATCCGTTCTGCATGTAACAGTTCGCATCTGCTAATCCCAGATGCCCCAACGCTCCCTCCCCAGCTCCCCTCTGCCTTTGCAGCCACGAGTCTGGTCTCGAGGCCTGTGAGTCTGTCTCTGGTTTGTAAAGAACCCCATTTTGTCATAGTTTAGATTCTGCATGTGAGTGATATCATGACGGTATTTGCATTTCCCTTTCTGATTACTTCATGTAGTGTGATAATCTCTAGGTCCATCTGTGTAGCTGAAAATGACATCATTTCGTTCTTTTCTAAGGCTGAGTAAATTCCATTGTGTGTGTGTATATAACACACACACACACACACATTCGATTGTGTATGTGTATACAGTGTTCATCCATCCCTCTGTTAATGGACGTTTAGGCTGTTTCCATGTCTTATCCATCCTAAGTAGTGTTGTTCCTGTATCTTTTTGAATCACAGTTTTCCAGGAGAAGATCTTTCTGTGATTGGAAATCCTATATTAACAGCCTGGAGAAAATCCTAAGAAACACGAGTGGTTACTGCAAATGAGATCCAGTTTATAAGGAGCTTAGAAACATACAGGAAACACGCAGCTGTAAGTCATGTACCCTAGAAAGAATGGTTGAGGGAGTTTCAGGTTTCTCACGTGGAAAAGCGATGGAAGAGGCCTGGGTGAAGTTCAGCAGAAAGTACATCTCTTCCAAAATTCGGATGTTAGGGTTTCCTAGAATCAGGATGCAGGGTCTGTGATACCAACAGATTGCTTTGGTATCACATGTTTTCATGATTTGATCATTACGTATTTACTGTTTGAACCTTCCTCATATTAAAGAACTTCATAATTTTGTTAAAGATATTTCAGCAAGCATATGAATTTATGTATACTCACAATTTACATAATCTTGCTTAAAAATCAATGTTGCATTTGCATAGAGCTCGCAATTGTAATTTACACTGTATATAGGATTTTGCCTGGAGAAACCTACCCCGAGTAAAAGAGGATGGATAAAGAGGAGAGAGAATGAATCAGATGAAGGAAAGAGAAGAGCACAGACGGTGAGGAGGAGGGCGGGAGGTGGAACGAATCCAGGTCAGAAGGGGACAGCAGGTGGTGACCACAGAAGCAAGAACGAGGTCACCATGAGAAATTCTAGGAACACGGAAGGAGAGTGTGTTCAGTGATCCTGAGTCCTTCAATGGAGGAAACTGAAAACGTGCCCAATTATAGATTCCTTTTTAGATGGGGGACTTCCCTAGTGGCTCAGGCAGTAAAGCGTCTTGCTTACAATGCGGGAGACCTGGGTTTGATCCCTGGGGTGGGAAGATACTCTGGAGAAGGAACAGTACTCTTGCCTGGAAAATCCCATGGAGGGAGGAACCTGGTAGGCTACAGTGCATGGGGTCGCAAAGAGTCGGACATGACTGAGCGACTTCACTTTCACTTTTCCAGATGGGGGACATTCTGGAAAAGTGCAGTCCCTTCAGGCCAGACAATGTATCCTGTTTTTTCTGTTGTACTGTGCCTGCTGGAATCCTCTCTGTCCATTTGTCTTTCAGGAGAGTTATTTGCACTGAATAGATGAAACATGAAACAATTTTTTCCCCCTTCAAACCAAAGAATCATGGATTATAGGCTTGGGTCAGCTCTGTGCATTCCAGCAGGTCAGAGGGAGACAGGATCCATGTCTGAGGACACAGGCAGTTTCAGACAGACAGAAGTCAAGCACAGTAGAATCTTCTCTCCATCTTGTTGGAGAAGATGCTAGAGAAGGAAAGGGGAAACTACATCCCTGGGTCAGAAATGGACAGTCGAGTGGTTTCCCTGGTTGTCCAGGGGTTAGGAACCCACCTTGCAATGCAGGGAACATAGGTTCCATCCCTGGTTGGGGAACTAAGATCTCACATGCCTTGGAGCAACTAAGCCCGCAAATCCCAGCAAAGATTCTTTATGCTGCAACTAAGACCCGACACAGCCAAATAAATAAGTAAATATTTTTGAAAAAACAAATGGACAGCTGAGTCTTTACCATGTCACACCCGATGAGTTACCAAGGAGCCTGGGACTTGGCCCAGCTGCTCTACGGCCTGACTGTTCCTCTTCTAAAGAGTGGACTGAATACCTTGAGGCATCACCTTGAGTCTTCTCGGCCCGACCTCTTATTTCACTCATGGCTGCTGGGCATCAATCCACACAGGCTTTGAAAGCTTTCCTCGGCCCTCACTGGCTGCCTTACTTTCCCAGCAGCTCAGTGGCAAAGAATCTGCCTGCCACGCAGGGGAGGCAATAGATGCGGGTTTGATCCCTGGGTCGGGAAGATCCCCTAGAGGAGGAAATGGCAACCCAGTCCAGTATTCTTGCCTGGAGAATCCCATGCACAGAGGAGCCTGGCGGGCTATAGTCTATGGGGTCGCAAAGAGTTGGACATGACTGAAGCACTTGAGCATACACTTGCTGCCTGAGGGAGTTTTGGAGTCTGTGGCAGAGCACACCCAAAGCACGTCCCAGGACCCACCAGTGCTCACCCCTGACATGGAGGGAGTCGGTCCCCTATGGGGACGCTCTGGACCCATTTGGGACGGAGCCCAGGGTGGATGCCTTCTCCCTCTCTTACCCAGATGACGTGGAGACATGCTCCTTGTTTTCTCAGGTGATTCCCTGCAATCAAGTGGCTCAAGATCACTGCTTTCCTTCTTTCTTCCTTTCCTTTTCACTCTTCTTGCCATTCAGTCTTGCTCCCTTGGAATCACCCTCCCAAATAGACTACTCTCACATATGCCTTTATCTCAGGCTCCACTGTGTGGTAACCCAGGCTAGGAAAATAGTAGGCTGAGAGTGAGAAAGGGACGGGGATCATCCCCGGGAGAACGTCTTGCATGTGACACATCTCCACAGGGAGTCCCAGCACAAAGGGTGAGGACACTTCCCTCAGCTTCTGCTTTGGAGAGGTGGTGAGCACATGGGAATATCATCACTATTATATTATTATTATTACTAACTCTCTGGTTAATGATATTCTTTTTTCAGGAGCAGTTCCTCTGCTCTTCAGATTTCACCTGAAACATAGACTTTGCAATCTCCAACTCCACACACTTCTCTAGGCCAAAGACTCTCAGTGTCCCCAGGGCTTAATTTTAAGACATAGTTGATGGATCTGTTCGCTGACTTGGTCTCCTGCACCTGAATGCAGACCTATCCATCAGTGCTCTTCTGAAACAGGTCTCAAGAGCTCTGGACCTCCCAGCAGGTATGACCCGACCAGAGCAGAAGCAGGGAAGTTCTTGCCTCTTGTCACCGAGATGCAGTTCATGGTCAACTAATGGAGTCCTGGATTGTAGCATGCAGGTCTTTGCTTTCAGGAAATTCAATTACAGTGCTGGAAGCACTAATTACCTGCTTTAAAAACAGCATTATTAGCCGAGAATAATTATTACTGCAAGGAAAGTGAAAACAACTGGGAAGGAACATGCCTTAAAGCCATCTCTCATTTCAGCTTTTCTCCTAGCGGAGAGGGGAGCGCACAAACTCCCACTCTCCTCTCTATTAAGGAGGAAGTCCTCAACTGCCAGCAACCTGTTCCTGAATCCCATTTGTGTATATATATATATATATATATATATTTACCTATGGTGTGAATAGTGATTAGGCAGAGCAACAAAAACACAACATGTGGTGCTTCATACAACTTTGTTATTTTAAACTCATTTTGGCGTTATAAATGATTTTCGGAGTTTGAGCAAGTTATGGTTGGTGGGTAAGAGTGTGTGAAATGTGTGCCTGTGTGTAGGATGGGTGGGCAGCATAATGAGGCTTCTTGGTTACCATGACTACCTCACAAACCTCCCCTGGCAACTTGAACTGTATATGGGCAAAAAAGGTGGGGGGAGGCTTGGGAAATCATACAAATGAAATAAGAGAGGGTTACGTATTCTCATATTGGAAAACTGTATTTCCTTAAATACTGCTACCATCTGGGCATATTCTCTTTTAAGAGTCTGTACTCCAGATGCATTTTTGTCAAACAAAGCTGAGTTATCTTTAGTAATAAAAGATTAAAGGAGCAGTGACTCCATGTAATAATTCCGAGGAAACCTGGGAATTGACTATACAGCGATGTTTGATCCGGCTAGCATCATTGGGGTCTCTGGGCCAGAGGAGTAAAATTTCCCCTTCCTTTCTTGAACTAGGGAGGACGAGCTGGATGTCATGATGATTTTCACCCTCCTGCCTTCATCTTCCTCCAGGACTGCAGTTGTCGCATCTCTTGTGGGTTCGCCTCAGCTCCCAAGCTCATCCCCGCTGTGGGGAGAGAGAATGAAAGGAAGGATGAGCAGGATGAACCATTGACTTTGGGCCTCAGCTTCTGCACCAGTAAATGGTCAGGTTTGGAGTTCAGCATCTCCCAGACCTTCTGCTTTCTTTGCACTTTACATCTTCACGAACTATGAATGCTGTCTCAGGTTCATTGACTGAACAGAGACTTTTGTTACAATTGTGCCAGGACCTCCACTGATCTGTTCACCAGCGAAACTGGTGAGAATTACTTTAAAAATCCCAATCATGTAAGACTTCTGGAAATGGTCCTTTGAGCAAACAGCAAGAGAAAAAGCAGGGCTGCAAGAGAATCTATGAAAATTTGATAAAAAAAGAGAGCTTGTTGTATTTGAACTTCCTTTCTCATGACTTCTGCTCAGCCAAATGGAGACTCCATTCCAGATGCTGCAGCCAGGAGCACAAAGCTCCCTCTCTCCCTTGCTTCCAGTCAGGGGGCTTTCTTCCCGGGAAGAGACAGTCTTCAGCATTTCTGTACTTGTTTCCCAGATATTGGATGCTGCAGCTAAGTCCCGGCATGAGGTTGGAGGCCAGGCTTCCCTCCTCTGCCCAGTCCGCAGCTGTGAGACACTGGCCTACCTTTGTGTGCTAAGTGAAAGTGAAGTCGTTCAGTCATGTCCGACTATTTGCGACCCTGTGGACTGTAGCCTACCAGGCTCCTGTGTCCATGGGATTCCCTAGGCAACAGTATTGGAGTGGGTTGCCATTTCCTTCTCCAGGGGATCTTCCCAACCCAGGGATCGAACCCAGTCTCCTGCATTGGAGGCAGACGCTTTAACCTATGCCATGAATAAATAGGTAAGTAAGTGGAGTCGCTCAGTCGTCTTTGACTCTTTGCGACCCCAGGGACTGTACTCCGCCAGGCTCCTCTGTCCATGGAATTCTCCAGGGAAGAATACTGGAGTGGGTAGCCTTTCCCTTCTCCAGGGAATCTTCCTAATCCATGCATCAACCCTGGGTCTCCTGCATTGCAGGTGGATTTTTTACCATCTGAGCCACCAGGGAAGCCCAGGGCCTCGTTGCCTGCCAGGGCTTGTGAGGTCGTGGTCCCATGCCAGGAGAGGCAAGTCGAGAGGACTTCAGATTGTACCTTTCTTTCAACCCCCAACCAAGTGGTCAGCAAATAGAGCAAGCTGCCATTCAGAGCAAAGCTTGCCTTTTTCCTTACCACTAGCTCTAGCGAGGTGGCTCTGAGATTTTACCTGGGAGAGAAGCTGGTCACAAGACAGACAGCTCCTGATCTCTTCCTCAAAGAACTGACTCCAACTGCAATGGAGTGTGGAGAAGTTCAAACCTAAGCACACTCTCAAGACCAGTGATGTATGTGTTCAGTTGTGTTCAACTCTTTGTGACCCCATGGACCATAGCCCACCAGGCTCCTCTGTCCACGGGATTCTCCAGGCAAGAATACTGGAGTGAATTGCCATTTCCTTCTCTGGGAGATCTTCCCAACGCAAGGATCGAACCAGCAGGTGGATTCTTCATCACTGAGCCACTGAGGAAGCCCCAAGAATAGTGAAGGTTGTGATAAATGGTAACTGGGTGGATACCCATGGATTTAATGAAGACACAATTTAGGTTGTAGGCAGGCTACATTGCAGGAGAGAAGTGGGGAATAAGACAGGTGGGAAGAACCTTCCCAGGGTCAGAATAAATATCAAACTTGAACATCAGAAATGATTCCTCCAAAGGAGTCTTGATTTGATTGGATTAGTTCATAGAGCAATTTAAGGCCTAGAGCATCGTTGAAAGCAATAAAGAAATCAATAGGCAGTTAATAGAATTTAACAGCTGGGTGAGGTCAGGGAAAGAGAAAGTGAGCCCTGGCAACCCAACAGTCATCTTAGGGTGACTGTAGGTCTCCCCAAATCTGCATCTCCCTCAGAACACCACCAGAGGTTTAGCATTCTCTGTTTGTGGGAAGAATGTGTATGTGTGCTAAGTCGCCTCAGTCGTGTCTGACTCTGGGACCCCATGGATTGCAGCCCACCAGGCTCCTCTGTCCATGGGATTCTGCAGGCAAGAATACTGGAGTAGGTTGCCATGCCCTCCTCCAGGGGATCTTCCAGACCCAGGGATCGAACCTGTGTCTATTTATATCTCTTGCATTGGCAGCTGGCCTTCACTAAAGTTTAATTAGTTACTAAAAAATAAATGTGTCCATGAAACATTAATCAATCGATCTAATAAAGAAATGGAAAATCTTATTTGAGCCAAATTTGAATATCATAACCCAGGAAGAGCATCTAGAAAGGTCTGAGAAACTCTTTCATCTGTTAGAATTCAAGGCACAGTTACATTAGTTTTTTTGAGATGGGAGCTGTACATCAAAGGACATATTTTAGACAGTTTACACAATCCAGAGCTAAACTGCCCCATACAAGATCAAGAAGGAATGCTGTCTTTTAAGGAGTTGCTTGTTGGTGCTAGGAAATGTAGCTCTTTATGTCTGAGCAGGTATTTCTGCCAACGGGGGAGGTTTGGTCATGCATAACACAATGTACTGTAGCAGGGAGATAGGAGGCCAAAGGGAAGGGAAAATTTTTCTGTTTGAATTCTTCTTGTCTTGACATAAAATATGAATTTTATTTCACATAAGTGAATAATGAAAACAAGCCTTGGAGGGGGATACCAGCACCCAGAGATTACAATATATAATCTGAAATGTCTGCTGCTGTTGCTGCTGCTAAGTCGCTTCAGTCGTGTCCGACTCTGTGCGACCCCACAGATGGCAGTCCATTGGGCTCCAACATCCCTGGGATTCTCCAGGCAAGAACACTGGAGTGGGTTGCCATTTCCTTCTCCAGTGCATGAAAGTGAAAAGTGAAAGTGAAGTCACTCAGTCGTGTCTGACTCAGCAACCCCATGGACTGCAGCCCACCAGGCTCCTCCGCCCATGGGATTTTCCAGGCAAGAGTACCGGAGTGGGATGCCATTGCCTTCTCTGAATCTGAAATGTCTACTTACCAACAAAAATTATAAAGCATATAAAGAAATAGGAAGGTATGATCCATTCACCAGGAAAAAAAGAAGACGGATAGAAACTGCTTGTGAGAGTGACCGGAAGTCAGCTTCGACAGCAACCAGTGTCAAAATGGCCATTGTAAACATTAATGTGATCACAGAAGTAAATGAAACCATGAGTTAAGAAGTAAAGGAAGGAATGATCATATCACAAATAGAGAATATCAAAAAAATAGAATTATAACAACATCAAGTTCTGGGGCAATTCTGGGGTTGAAAAGTAAACATAGCTGAAATAAAAATTTTCCCAGAGGGCCCCAAACTTGTTTTGAAGTGGCAGAAAGAAGAATCAGTGAACTTGCAGAAAGCTCAATGGAGACTATGCAAGGGGAAGAATAGAGAGAAAAAAGAATGAATAAAAATGTATGGGACTTGGGACTTCCCTGGTGGTCCAGCAGTTAAGAATCAACCTTCCGATGCAGGGGACATGGGTTTGATCCTGGTCCAGGATGCACAGGGCAACGAAACCCTCGTACCACAACTAGAGAAGCCAGCTGGCTGTCGTGAAGGCCCAGCACAGCATCCCCCCGCCCCTGCAAATGAATGGACTCTCCAAGAAATGTGTGTGTGTGGGGGGCGACCATCAGACACAGCATCATATGTATAATGGAAGTACCAGGAGAGGAGGGGAGGAAGAGAAAACATTGCCAAATAATGGCTTAGAAGTTATATAAGATTATGGTAATAAGCAAAGCAATATAAAGCTGCATAAACTGAATGCTGATAATCTTTCACTCACATCCGTGCTCCCCATCCACCCCGAGGTAACCGATGTAACAGGGCATATCCTTCCCATGTTTTCCTCTATGCTGATGCAAAAATGAGCACATATGCACATGCATATTTAGCTTTTTAATATATAAAACAGAGGGGGATAATATTCCATTGTTTGGATGTAGCACCATTTATTTAGCTATTTCTCAATACAACTCCCTCTCTGTGAAATCTTTAATGACCGTGATTCTGTTTACCTAACACAGACGTTACAATGTAAAATTTCTACCCAACCAAATTTAGCCCCACTTGAGGAGTCCAGAGCAATGCTTGCACTAAATATGTTTGATAGAATTCATTGTCATTTGTAGGATGTTTACGAGCCCAATTTGAATATTAGGCATAATGATAAATGGTTAAAAAAATAACATATAATATGTAAAATGCCAATTATTTAAAAAAATTGCCATGTGTTAACCTTACTGGACAATAAAGAAATACTTCAAATTAAAAAAAAAAAGAAAAAGGATGACAAAGAAACTTGTTCAAATCTCATTTGGTTCAGCCCAATTTCCCATGTATCAAGTATAGTTTTAGTAAAAGTTTCAGACTACATGGTAACATGTGCTTGTTAGGTCACGCAGTTGTGTCAACTCTTTGTGACTCCATGGACTATAACCAGCAGGACTCCTCTCTTCCATGGAATTTTCTGGCCAAGAATACTGGAGTGGGTTCCACCTCCTATTCCAGGGGATCTTCCTGACCCAGGGATTGAACACGAGTCTCCTGTGTTCCCTGCATTGGCAAGCGGGTTCTTTACCACTGCACCACCTGGGAACCCAATACAACATTAAAAAAGGCAGTGGATTTGGAATGCGAGGTCTGAGCTCGAGTTCTGACTTAGTCACGGATGCAGTCAGCCATGGCCACAATAATGTTAGGTAACACTGATCGCAAAATCTCAGTAGCGTACCCAAATCAGCACTGATTTAGCTCCAGTGTCTGCAGGACAGTGTGGGAGTTGGGTGGATAGTGGGTAGACTGGGCTTGGTTCAGCCAGGGTGGCTCTTCTGCATGTGTCTCCTTGGAACCAGAGCACTAGGCTGGTGGTTGGCAAAGGTGGAAGAGAGCATGTCCAACTGCAAAAGCTCTTTCAGGCTGTGGATCCCATGGACTAACATCTCATCAGCCGAAACAAATCATGGAGGCTGAACTCAGAGTCCAGGGGCCCTGTCAGCTGACGTGGCCAAGGTCTGGATGTGGGACCCTGTTACTGGAGATGGAGTAAAGATTCAGGGTCCTAATTCTGTCTGTTGCAGTCATTTATCGGCAGGGTGCTTTGTGCTCTCTGAAATGAGATAACACTACTCTCCTTGTAATTTTGTTTCAAGGGTTACTTGCAATATTGTATGTACTTCTCTAGGCATATAGTCCACAATGAATGGCTATTAACTTCCTCGAAAAGCTCTCATGGAATATGTGATTCCTTTATGTTCAAAATTTTACACAGTGTTGATCAAATTGGTCAAATGAAAAACGGATATGCAGGTCTTCCCTGGTGGTCCAGTGGCTAAGACTCCATGCTTCCAAATCAGGGGGCCCAGGTTTGATCCCTGGTCAGGGAATTAGAGCCTGCATGCCACAACTAAAAGACAGCTGCAACGAAGACTGAAGGTCCCACATGCTGCAACTAAGACGCAGCACAGCTGAACAAATAGAAATAAATCAATAAATATTAAGAAAAAAGCATATGCAATAATATTTTCTTTTTCTACACAATTTTCTTTTTCTACCCAAGAGTATAAGAATGGCTTCCATGTTGCCTTTTGCATATCACTTGCATAAATACTTTTGCATATGGGGTCCAGAGTACATGGGCCATTCTGAATTTTGCCATTTAGAATTTTCTTACATCAAAGCATTGTTTTATACTTCTACACTATTTTTCTAGCAATCTTGTGTGTGTGTGTGTGTGTGTATCTGTGTGATGGTTCATCATTTGACTGAACCATAGGAGGTAAACTATTTCATGGAGAGGTTTTGGAACCTCCAGCCTGACATCATTTACCTGGGCTGGTGTCCTGTTGGTTTCAGAGCGTTGGCACCTGCTGAATGATGGTGGGGTGGATCGCAGGGCCCCAGAGAACCCATAAATCCTCTCTTCCCTGAGAAGACAAGCAAGCATGCTTGAAAAGTAATAAAGTCCCCCATGTTCTATTAGTGTGACTGTGCTTGTGGGAGGAAGACAAAGCCGTCCGCAGATGCTGTCAATGACAATGACCCTGGGTGCCTGGCTCCAGTCTCGCTGAGTTGACTTTGTGCTCTAAAGTATTTTAGCCAATGTAGGACTGAATCTGTGGCTTTGAAAATTCAACAGAGGAGCCATACCAGCTCAACTGTTAAATTAAAAAGCAGTAAGTGAAGGGGACCTAGAATTGATTTTATGAGGATGTGTTAAACTGCAACAGGGAGAATCAGGTAGACCCCACCACCTGGGCAGGTTTTCTCCAATTAGGGTAGATTTGGGGCTTCTCTGGTGGCTCAGACAGTAAAGAATCTGCCTGTGATGCAGGAGACCTTGGTTTGATTCCTGGGTCAGGAAGATCCCCTGGAGAAGGGATAGGCTACCCACTTGAGTATTCATGGGTTTCCCTGCTCAGATGGTTAAGAATCTGCCTGCAATGTGGGAGACCTGGATTGGATCCCTGGATTGGGAAGATACCCTGGAGAAAGGCATGACAAACCTATTCCAGTATTCAGCCTGGAGAATTCCATGGACAGAAGCGCCTGGCAGACTACAGTCCATGGGGTTGCAAAGAGTCAGATATGACTGAATGACTAACACTTTACCTTTATTCAGGCAGCAAGCCACTGGTCTCTTTGGGATCCAGGCATCAAGCCACATTGCTGAGAACAGTATCATGACTCGACTCCAGAAGACTCATGTCAAACCAGGGGTTTGGCCAGGGCTCTGTAACAACCTAGAAGCGTGGGGTGGGGAGGGAGGTGGGAGGGAGGTTCAAGAGGGAGGGATCATAGGTATACTTATGTCTGATTCATGTGATTTTGGCAGAAACCAACACAATATTGTAAAGCAATGGCAACTCACTCTAGTATTCTTGCCTAAAAAATTCCACGGACAGAGGAGCCTGGTGGGCTACAGTCCATGGGGTCATAAAAAGTTGGAGACGACTGAGTGACTTCACACTTAATTACCCTTCAATTAAAAAGAAATAAATTTAATTATATATATATTAGGAGAAGGCAATGGCACCCCACTCCAATACTCTTGCCTGGAAAATCCCATGGACAGAGGAGCCTGGTAGGCTGCAGTCCATGGGGTCACGAGGAGTCGTACACGACTGAGTGACTTCACTTGGACTTTTCACTTTCATGCATTGGAGAAGGAAATGGCAACCCACTCCAGTATTCTTGCCTAGAGAATCCCAGGGGTGGGGGAGCCTGGTAGGCTGCCATCTGTGGGGTCACACAGAGTTGGACACGACTGAAGTGAGTTAGCAGCAGCAGCAGCATATATATATTAAAAAAAAAACCTAAGGGTTTGGTCCAGTCAGGAAAAGGGACTTCTTTTGTTGAGGGTTTTCTGTTACACACTTTTTGTGAATTGTAATCCATGGTCCAGTGGAAGAGAGACTGGTTCCTTGTGTGTCCCGAACTCCCTACTGCATCATAACCCACTCTGCAGAAGTAATTACTTCTCCTTTTAGCTTTGCCCAGAAACTTCAGAGAATGCCCTGAGTATTCATCATGGTTCTCATGAGCTTCTTTTGATTTCCTAGGGAAGTGTGTGTGTGTGTGCTCAGTTGCTTAGTCGTGTCTGACTCTGTGATCCCATGGACTGTAGCCCACCAGGATCCTCTGTCCACTGAATTTTCTAGGCAAGAATACTGGAGCGGTCTTTGCAAAGAGTCAGACACAACTCAGCATGCATAAGAATGAATGTTTCTAACACATATTCAGACCACAGAACTATTTTGCTTGAAAACACACTTTGGAAAAGTTTTTCCATGACCCATGGAAGGATTGAGAGTGGAAATTTTCAAATGAGGAGAATTGTTGGGGAAAGTGGAATTCTGACCCCTTTTCAAATAAGGCTAATTAAAAAAACTGCCCTTCCCACCTCTGAGAGTAATGAAGGGGATTTATTAACACCTCTTCTGAGCCAGGCATTGATCTTGGCAGTTCAGATACGTCATTGCCAATAAAAATATGTTAATGGCTATCACTTAATGACCACCTAGAATGTGCCAGGCATTCTATATAAATGATTCCTATCATCCAAAACATCTTTGCAAAGTAGGTGTTATCAACCCCAGCTTATAGATGAGGAAATTGAGGTTCACCATGGCTAATCTGTGGGCTTCCCTGGTGGCTTAGATGAATCCGCCTGCAATGTGGGAGACCTCAATTTGATCCCTGGATTGGGAAGATCCCCTGGAGGAGGAAATGCAACCCACTCCAGTATTATTGCCTGGGAAATGCCATGGACAGAGGAGTCTGGCAGGCTACAGTCCATGGGGTCACAAAGAGTTGGACAGAACTGAGTGGCTGAGCATGTCACATGTTCATTTTTCCACTTAGAAGGTGTTTTTCACAATGAAGTTTGTCATTTGACTCCCAGGATGCATAATCTGGGCCCAACCTCCCTTTCCAGCCTCTTCTCCCTCAGTTTCCCCTCATGAGAGGCTCCATTGATGAGGTCCTGGCCTTATTCTCTCAATCCACAGCTCTTTTGACTTCCTGTCTTTGCTCACATGGACCCCTAGGCATGGTTGATGTGATGACTCTTCCAAGTTCCAGTTTGCCTTTCCTGAGCACCCTGTCCCAGTGACTCTGGATGGAATCGATTGCCTCTTCTTCTTTGTGCCCCAGGATTGCATACAAACCCGTCAAATGTCATTATCACATTGAATTACAATTACTGGTTGAAGGAGTGAATGGATGAGTATGTAGCAGCTCACCTTGCAGGAAGGCATTGGTTCTTTGTGTGTGTGTGTGTGTTTGAATGAAGATAGTGAAGTTTAGAAAGATTTGGTGACTTGTTCAAGGTCATATAAGTTGTTACTGGTGGAGTTGGGGCTGTAGCCTTGATTTTAGGAACCAGGGATAAGAGTTGTTTTTGTAGATGTCTTCCCCAGCGTCTTCCCTGAAGGAACATCACTTTTAAGGATTGGTTAGTTCAAGAAGAGAACTCTTATGAAAAGAGTAGCTATCACCTCCTTCATCTATGCACCTTAGGGTTTATGAGGGCTTCCCCAGTGGTTCAGTGGTAAAGAATTAACCTGCAATGTAGGAGCCACAGGAGACGTGGGTTTGATCCTTGGGTTGGGAAGATCCCCTGGAGGAGGGCATGGCAACCCACTCCAGTATTCTTGCCTGGAGAATCCCATGGACAGAGGAGCCTGGTGGGATACCGGCCATAGGGTTGCCAAGATGCAGTCATGACTGAAGCATTTTAGCACGCACATGTACAGGGTTTACAAACCACCTGATAGTCTAGACACTTCAACACTTATATTAAGAGGGCCATACCATGATTATTTTCCCCCTAACTAACTGATATAAGAAAGTATATTTTATGGAAGTGTTAAAGAAAACCTCCAACTACAGCCCTGTCATGATCTCAGTCTCCCCCACTCCATTCTAATGCTTTTCTGGGACAGACTACACTCTCTTTTAATCTGTGGGAAAGTTTGCACTTTCACATCCTACAGAGACCAATTAAAAGAATTGGTTAAAGTCAAACTTGTGAAGGCAGCACTCCAACAAAGTGGGAATAAATGAATGAAGGATGTTTATCATAAGGTGAAGCTGAAAGGTTAATACTGCCTAAATACTCATTTACAGGCCTCGGGTCTGACAGCAAGGTCCTAGCCTAGGAGGTCTTGATTTGGCAAAAGCTTTGTATGCCTGCATTGTCTTGAAATCTTCCCTCTGCAGCTTGTTCTGGGGTTGGGGTCTTCAGTCAGTAGGGGCAGCAAGACAAAGCATGTCAATCAGAGCAAATGGGTAGCCCTGTTTTCCCTTTGAAAATTGGAGTCTAAAGCCATATTAGCTACAGCCTTAACACTAATTATAGCGTGACTTGCACGGCAGGCCTTCCTGATTATTTTTGGTAAATTTTCTTTGAAGATAAGAAAGAAACCGTTATACCCAGATTATGGTTTGTCAGTTGCAGGAAGTGCCTGTTAGGGCAGCTTCAAACAGAGCTCCAGAAAATGAGAACAGTAGCGCAAGCACAGCCTTGGGTCTGTTAAGGTGTGAGATGCTGCCTTCTTGGGAGCAGCTCCAAGCCTGGCCTTCAGCTCTTCATCCATCCCGGTATAACCCTGCAAGCTTGTCTTCTGACTGCTTTGTCAAGAGAGTGAAAATGACTTTTCAAGAAGATCCAAAAAGAAGCCTTGTCTTTTATATTAAATTTTTTTTTTTTGGTCTTAGAATTTTTTTTCCCTATTCTTTCAGATCAAGGTTGTCTGTTACAGAATTCCTTCCTCATTTGATAGGACAGACCTTGAATTTACAAAACTCATTGAAAGCTGAATGTATTTTTTATCCTGAAGCCAGAATCTCAGGGCTGAACTGAAGTGTGAGCCTGGTTACACCTAGGCTAAACCTGTTTCTTTCATTAATTCTTCTGCTAACTGAGGCCTTATGTAGGATTCAGACCTTGACCCCCTGCAACTTCATGAAATCTTTTTTTTCTTTTTGCTTTTGAGAAGTGAATGTCTTGGGTATTACATCGCAGTCAAGTACCTTTATGCCTATATTTTTTATGTCATTTGACTATTTGGACCATAAAGAAGGCCGAGGACCAAAGAACTGATGCTTTCAAACTGTGGTATTGGGGAAGACTCTTGAGAGTCCCTTGGACTTTAAGGAGATCAAATCAGTTAATCCTAAAGGAAATCAATCTTGACTATTAATTGGAAGAACTGTTGCTGGAGTCAAAGCTCCAATACTTTAGCCACCTGATTCGAACAGCCAACACATTGGAAAAGACCTTGATGTTGGGAAAGATTGAAGGCAAAAGCAGAAGCAGGCAGCAGAGGATGAGATAGCATCACTGATTCAATGGACGAGTCTGAGGAGACTCCAGAAAATAGTGGAGGACAGAAAAGCCTCGAGTGCTGCCATCCATGGGGTCACAAACAGCCAGACACGACTTAGCGACTGAACGACAACGAAGTGCAAAGTTCCCTGGAGAGTTCTGGGTATAGTGTCAATTACACCTAAATGAATGGTGACCCCCAGAGCAGTTGCCTTGTGTGGACATACTATCGTTTAGGATCATTTAGGTGCTAGTGGAAGAAAATCACACTAGCTGAATTAGGAAGAAATGGGATTTATTGAAGAGATACTGGGAATCTCACAGAATCTAGGAACATAAGTGTTATCAGTTCTCATCAAACCTGGAATCAGAAACACAGATGCTCTTAGAATTGGCTTTCTATTTCTTTTACATATGATTCTCTCTATGTACCACATTCTTTCTTCCTCCTTTTTAGGTACAAATGTTTCCTTCATTTCTCTAGGGTATGTCATAGGAAATTAGAATACACATCCAGTCCTAGCCTCCCACCCTATGGTAAGCCACTCAAGGACTGACTAACTTTCTTCCTCTGTTCTAGTTTTTAGATTTCCATGCCAGCGCTCTGGTTGACTTATCTTGGGACAGGTGGCTCACCTGCCACCATCTGAATGGAGCAATCGGGTGTGCTAGGTGGTGTCGGAAGAAGGGGAGGGTGTTGGGAAAATGAAAAATACCCATGGAAATCAGCAGCTTGTCCTCTTTATGAGCAGACACTGAGCTCATTAGTTCTGTTAAATCAATCCATTTTCCTAGGAAGTGAGCGATTGTAGATTTTTAAGTCTGTGAGCTATTAGCCCCTATTATTAATTGAATTTACTTAGAGAAATCAATTCCTTTACAAGAAACCATTTATTTAAGCATATCTATTTATGTTGTTCTTTTTCTCAAGCAATGTATAATAAGAGCAAACACATATATTTATTACATATAAGTAAACATGACTGAGCGACTTCACTTGGACTTTTCACTTTCATGCATTGGAGAAGGAAATAGCAATCCACTCCAGTGTTCTTGCCTGAAGGATCCCAGGGATGGGGGAGCCTGGTGGGCTGCCGTCTATGGGGTCACACAGAGTCGGACACGACTGAAGTGACTTAGCAAAATATACATAAGTGCTTACTCTGCACAAAACACTGTTCTGTGTTGTGTGTGTTTGTGTGTGTGTGTGTGTGCAGGCACACATGTATGCACATTCTGGTCCTCAAAACAGTTGTATGAGGAAACTGAGGCAAGAGAAGTTTAAAAAATTTGTCCTGGGGTAAGCGATAATTGGCCTGGTGGCACAGTCAAGATTCTGCCTGCAATGCAGGAGATGAAGGTTCAATCCCTGGGTCAGGAAGATCCCCTGGAGAAGGGACTGGCTACCCACTCCAGTATTCTTGCCTGGGAAATCCCATGGACAGAGGAGCCTGGTGGGCTATAGTCCATGGGGTCGCAAGCAGTTGGACAGGTCAGAGAGACAAGCAATAATTAGTGGTGGAATCCAACTGGGGAGAGATGATATGCTCAAATTAACAGCTAATAATGCAATGTACAATGTAGCATACTGACAGTTTTTCAAACATATGTCTTAGAATTTGGAGAAATTTAAGAATCATAGGAAACAGCCTCACTACTTTGTGTTTATTTTTTAATGAAATTGCTATTATTGACATACTCAATCACCACTGTTCCACAACACTAGAGAAAAATAAGTTTTACCAGGCAACTTTTTATGATAACCTGCCTGAAAATGACCATAAGAGTGTGGGGCTGGGCAGAAAAATTATCTTCAAATATTTTAAGCACAGTCAAGTGGGACAAGGGCAGATTTCTTTAATGGATAAAAAGTGAAGGGAGCCAGGTCACATTCAGTAAGAAAAACCTGCTGACTATTAAGTCTACCTACTCTTGTAGCAGCACCCAAAGGTCAGTACAGTGATCTGTGAGATCAGTGAGCATGCCAAAGTGTGGTCCCTGGGCCAACAGCATCGACATCACCTAGGAACCTGGTGGAAATGCAATTTCTAGGGTCCCACCCCAGACCTGATGAATCAGGAAGTCTGGGTCTGGGGTCCAGCCCTCTGTTTTTAAGAGTCCTTGTAGATGGTTTGGACATCCCTTGAAGTCTGAGACCCACTGTCACAAAGGCCAGGGCCACAGAATAAAAAAACTGCCAGAATCATGGTTTCTTGAAAGACAGTTAAGGCAGGAATACAGAGTCCAGTGCCTGAAAGGGGCAGTGAGTCTATTAATAGTTCATGTAAATGCTGGAAACTTTCAGGTGATCAGAGCTGAGCCCTATATCACACCTAGAATGACACCTATCTAGTCTTATTGTCTTGTAAAACATGGGGCAGGCATCAAATTACTGTCAAACAAAACCTCTGTGGCCTGTGTGGTGCTTTCAAGCCCATAAGATTACAAAACTGAGGTCCCAGCAATCACGAGTTGGAATCAGAACATGGGTCTCTGTTGACTCAATTCAGTGACAGAGAAGAGAGCCATGTGCACAATATTAGGTTCTTAGAGGCCATGAAGCATTTCCAAATAAGTGACTTCTAGTCCATTTTCATACACCTTAAGGTTTTCTGAGCTATATAAGATGACCATTCATAATCAGCTCAGCTCAGTTCAGTTCAGTCGCTCAGTCGTGTCCGACTCTTTGCGACCCCATGAATCGCAGCACGCCAGGCCTCCCTGTCCATCACCAACTCCCGGAGTTCACTCAGACTCACGTCCATTGAGTCGGTGATGCCATCCAGCCATCTCATCCTCTGTCGTCCCCTTCTTCTCCTCCCCCCAATCCCTCCCAGCATCAGAGTCTTTTCCAATGAGTCAACTCTTCGGTACTCCACCGGTTTCATGATCTCAAAGTCGAAATCGTAGTCAGGAAGGTTTCTTGTGGGTCCTGACTAGAGGAAATCTTACCTGACCAACCTAGAGGAACGTCAGGTTCCCCGAGAGTTCTCAGAAGAGGTTGTGGTGTCAAGTTTTCGTAGTTAAGAAGTCGTGAGTCGAAAGAAGTGTCAGGTTGAGAGTGTAAGTATGTACTGGTGTCCTTTTTGGTATCGGAACTGATCTACCTGGAAACAACCGTTTCATTACTCTCTGCTTTTCAATATGCTATCTAGGTTGGTCATAACATTCCTTCCAAGGAGTAAGCGTCTTTTAATTTCATGGCTGCAATCACCATCTGCAGTGATTTTGGAGCCCCCCCAAAATAATCAAGACCTTGTCTATTTACTGGAAAATGTGAATTTGTTTTAGTCATAAAATAAGAGAATCATAGAGATCATCTAACCTGGTTCAACCTTCTCATTTTACAAGTGAGAATAAAAAAGAAACACAGTCCCCAAACCTTGAGAACCAGAATGCGTAAGATTTTACAGATATATAATGCCAGATCCTACATTTTCAGAAGCCGTTGAAATTTTGTGCTGTCTGTTGCACTGTCAATATTCATTTAATTTTTTCTCATTTCTAAATAGGTGTAATGTTAGTTCTATCCCTACTTAAAATAGAAGTTGTTGAGTAGGAACATGGGTTGAAATGAAACATAGGCTGAAAAGTATGGTATTAAAATAGTAGGAAAGTATTTTAAAAGTGTCATATTAAAATGAACATAGATTGGAAATATAGACTAAATGTTATATAGACTAAAATGTTACAGAATATTCAATGCTATTATCTTCAATATTGATTTTACTGTAGGATCTGTCCTCCTGTATGTTGGGTAGATTCAGTCATAACATTTTAATATTAGGAGCGTCCTTAGTGATCATTACTTCCTAGACTTCATTTTACAGACAAGGACACTGAGGTCCAGGGAGGCTGACATGACTTGTAAAGGTCACATACAATCAGAAAGTTCTCCATGTTGGACTTCTCTAAGGATAAATGTCTTGTGAATGGCTCCCTTGAAATGCCTGCACAAAATCAAGCTGGGGCTGTTGTCTAGTTCATCTATAATTTTCCCTCTGGTATTTAACACCGCAAATGAAAGTACCAGGCCAGATGCTTAATTGCTTCTATAAAGGTTGTGAAATGATAAGAATTTTTTTGGCTATCTTTTCTGTGGGTCATTGTGTCTTCTCCAAAGTCATTATATTTTTGTTGTTTGTGAGTTCATTTCCAAACTGGGAATTATGAAAACAATCTTTTGAAGCATTGAAATGATTTATGGAAAACTTTATTATAGCAGTTTTAGATTTTTCCTGCACTATATGCTACTTACATTTCCATTTGACATGCAATTAGATGACCTTAACTGGTATATTTCTAGTCAACTTTTAGCACAACATAAAGCTGTAAATTGTCTTCCCTGATGGTTCAGCGGGTAAAGAATCTGCCTGCAATTCAGGAGATACAGGAGATGTGGGTTCAATCCTTGGGTCAGGAAGATCCCCTAGAGGAGGAAAATGGCACCCCACTCCAGTGTTCTTGCCTGAAAAATCCCATGGACAGAGGAGCCTGGTGGGCTATGGTCCAAAGGGTCACAAAGAGTTGGACACAACTGAGTGACTTAGCACACACAAAGCTCTAAATGGAAAGAAACAGGATATTTCTGGCCGGATGCACTTTGATAGTCTGTTTTTCTTTCCTTCTTTAATAGGCAGAGTTTACTCTTCTCAGGTAATAAATAGCATTCACATGCATGGTAAAAAAATTAGAATATATTTTAAAGCATAGGAAAAAGAAAAATATCCATAATCTCATCATGCAGAGAAAATTTCCCTTGTTATTTCAGTGCATTGCATTCCACTTGAAAAATAACTTTATGGTGATAAATGTACATAAAATAGATAAGTATATATTAATATGCAGCAATAAAGTTCCTCCATGGATTTCCCAGGCAAGAATGCTGGAGTGGATTGCCATTTCCTCCTCCAGAGGATCTTCCTAACCCAGGGATCAAACCTAAGTTCCTTGCATCTCATCATTGCAGGTGAATTCTTTACCTTCTGAGTCACCAGGGAAGCCCCCAAAAAAACTTAATGAAAATTACTAAGCCAAACATCTGTTTTAACCCACACTTACCCCTTATTCAGGTAAGGAAAGAGCATTATAGGCATCCCAGAAAATACCTACATGGCCCTTGTGATCACACCCTCTAACCTTCCCTTTAAATAATCACTGTATATTTTTAGTTTCTCTGTATAGTTTTACATGTTGTAAAACTACCTGTTAATCCCCTAAACTATCCATTAATTGTAATGTCCATTATAAAAAACTTAATGAAAATTACTAAGCCAAACATCTGTTTTAACCCACACTTACCCCTTATTCAGGTAAGGAAAGAGCATTATAGGCATCCCAGAAAATACCTACATGGCCCTTGTGATCACACCCTCTAACCTTCCCTTTAAATAATCACTGTATATTTTTAGTTTCTCTGTATAGTTTTACATGTTGTAAAACTACCTGTTAATCCCCTAAACTATCCATTAATTGTAATGTCCATTACAATGAATAAACTAATATTGATACATTTTTATTAACTAAACTGTATATGTTAGACTTTATATGAGTGTTAAGATCTGCCTATGGCAGAAGCTGATCTTTGGTTTCTGGATCACTGTTTTCTGTCTCAACTCAGGTCTTATACTTACTTTCTCTTGCAGGCTGAAAGCTAGCCACCATCAGGGAAGGATTCCTACTCTAATAGGAAACATAAAAGTCCCCTAAAAAAGAGTACCCTCCTTCACTTCTGGAAGGAATGTAAATTGCTATAGCTATTCTGAAGACAAATGCAACCATATTTAGTGCAATTAAATATGCGTATGCCTTGCAACCCAGAAATTTCACTTCTGAGTAGCGTGTGCACAGAAACTTTCACACAGGCAGATAATGAGATGTCTCCAAGGATGTGTGTGGAGTAAAAAATTGGAGGAAGCTCAACTGTTACTCTGTGGAAGAATGGATATGTAAAATATGACATGTGCATATGACAGAATGCCACATTGCAGCCAGAGAAGGAGTGAAACAGATCTACAAATAGCAACATCTCAACCACATAACGTTAAATGAGAAAAAAAGAGTAAGGAGCAGAATGAGATGCATAGCTGCTATGAGGTCTGCTGCTAACAGACCATCTCAAACTCATTGCCTTCTAGCTACTATTTATTAGCTCTGGAGACTGAGAGTCAGCATCTGGGGCTGGGATGAACAGGGCAGCTCTGCTGGTCTCTCCTGGGTTCACTCACTCCCCTGCTGTTGGTAGGGAATTGGAACAGTTGTTACTAGGGTGCCTGCAACGGGTTTACCTGTCCATCTAGTCACTGATGTTGGCTTCTTACGTCTGAGGGCCTCATGTCAGCACCAGCTTGTGGCCTGGCTTGGGCTTTCTCACAGGGTAGCAGAGAAGGCAACCCCCTAATGCAGTTACCAAGCCTTTGCTTGATCATACTGGCTAATATCACATGAGCCAGGGTAAGTTATGTGCCAAGTCTGGAATCCGTGACAAAGAGGGTACAAGAAAGCATGGTTCCAGGGTGGTGGTGGCTCACTGGGTGCCAGGGTGACTGAGCAGGACACTATGAGGCCCTCCTGGGATGGTCCCTCCGCCCCCTGCCCCAGATCCCCTAATTGAGCTCCTCTCTGAAGAACCTAGATAACTATTTGCTCCACACTTCCTGAGTTGCTCTGCAGATGCGAAAACTCTCCACCAAATGGAAGATTTAACTACTTTGTAAACATGAGCATGGAGTTTCCCTGGTGGCTCAGATGGTAAAGAATCTGCCTGCAATGCAAGAGATGAGGGTTGGATCCCTGAGTCGGGAAGATCCCCTGGAGAAGGGAACAGCAACCCACTCCACTATTCTTGCCTGAGGAATCCCACGGACAGGGGAGCCTGGTGGGCTACAGGCTATGGTGTCGCAAAGAGTTGGACACGACTGAGCAACTAAGCATGCACGCAGGCACCCAGGAGCACACAGCCCCAGGCCTCTGGGAGCCTAAGGACTGATCAAGCTCAGTCCTGTGACACCGCCCTGTTTCCGCATCAGCAGCCAATCAGAGCATTGTGAATGAACCGAGTACACACTCTGTGACCCCTCCTTCCTTACCTGGCTTTCAGAAATGTCTTGCTGAAACTGGAAACCCTTTGCGCACTTCAGGGCATTTTAGGGTACAAACCACCTGTTTCTTTGCATGACCTTGCAGGAAACCTTTCTCTCCTCCAAAATCCGATGTTTTGGTGTGTTTCGCCTCAATGTACATGGGGCACACAAGCTTGTACTAATACCAGGAGTACAAAAGTGAAGTCGCGCAGTTGTGTCCAACTCTTTGTGACCCCACGGACCTGCCTGGACCTGCCAGGCTCCTCCGTCCATGGGATTTTCCAGGCAAGGGTACTGGAGTGGGATTCCAATTCCTTCTCCAGGGGATCTTCCTGACCCGGGGATTGAACCCGGGTCTACTCGCCTTGTAGGCAGTCGCTTTACCATCTGAGCCACCAGGAAAGATCAGGACTATAAAAATTGACTGTAACTAAACAGCAATGCTTATAGGCTGAATCGTGTTCACTCAAATTCATATGCCGAAACCCTAAGCTCCAGGACTGCAGAAAGTAACCAGATGTAAAGATAAGGTCTGAAAAGAGGTTACTAAGTTAAAAAGAAGTTTTTAGATTGGGCCCCAATGCAACCTGACTGATGTCCTTTTGTGAAGAGGAAATGTAGTTGCCAGACATGTACCCACACAAAGGAAAGACCATGTGATGCACACAGAGAAGCAGCCCCTCGTAAGCCCAGGGGAGAGACTTCAGAAGAAGCCAGCCTGCCGTCACCTGGATCTTAGACTTCCAGCCTCCAAAGTGTGAGACACGTCTGTTGCTTAAGCCACTGCATCTGGGTGGTATTTTGATATGGCAGACCAAATAAACTAATAGAATACTCTTTGAGTAAATTTAAAGGATTCACCCACAAGCCATAACTTCCATAGATAGGAAGAGAAGAGAATAAACACAAGTAGATTAGAAGTATTTATACTAGATACAGGCGGGACGGTGCTTATGAGGGAAAGAGAATAGGATTAGAACAAGAAATAAAGTGAGAAACGATTTAGAAAGAGACCCACAGAACCTGCTGTATATCACAGGAAGCTCAGCCCAACCACTTCATGGTACAGCAGAAGCTAACACAATATTGTAAAGCAACTATACACCAATTAAAAAAAAATAAAGAGAGACACAGATGGATGGATGATAAAAGTGTGCCATGTATTTAAGCGGACAATCAAATCTGTGTACTTGGGCTTAAAAAATAGAATAAAGTAAAATTTAAAAAACCTTTCCTGATTGAGGCAGAGTTGCCTTTCAGACCAGTAATTAGACCAGCTTTTAAAACTAACAGTGCTCTATGAAAACTATGCTACCCTTACATCATTAAATCCTTTATGTGAAGATCCCGTTGCTCCCATTCATAGGAGAGGAAATGGAGGCAAATAGATTTTAAATGAACTGGCATGGGTGCCCTGGGAGTAGTGGCTGGGCAGAAGGCTGAACCAGTCGGTACGTGCCCACCCCAAGCCTTGGCCACGCCCATCTGACTGTCTGTCATTAGCGCCTCTGTTCCTTGGCCCATCCTCTGTGTCTGAGATCGGACTCGTCTCTCGCTCTTGGCTGCCTATCCTGTTTCTGAGTCACTGTGCTAGCTTCCCTGCCTTGTTCTCCACTGTTTACTGGCTCTGCTTTATAGGCTGGCTCTGCCCTGGTTTGGGTTTGGCCCCTCTAACAGACTTCACCTCTCTAAGGCAGGTTCCCAGGCTGTACCCACAAGGTCTGAGACAGCCAGGGAGCCTGAGAGCAAAGGATCACGGCCAACAATAGGCAGGCTTTAACTTCCCTCAGTCATGGGCACTTTAAAATATGGGATGACTGAGTCTGATCTTCAGAGGTTTTGATAGAACTAGTCTGGGGTGCAGCATAGGCCAACAGGGCTTTGAAAAAGTGTCCCAGTGACTGTAATGTGGAGTCAAGTTTGAGAACCACTGGTCTAAAGTTTGACTTTAGTGCTAACCAGATATGGATATATACACACAGAAATTTAATAATATTTAATTATTACCCCACTTTTTCAGCTTTACTGAGGTATAGTTTTTTTTTTTTTTTAATATTGCTTATTTATTTGGTTGCACTGGTTCTTAGCTGTAGCACTCAGGATCTTTGATCTTTGTGGCTTCATGGAGGATCTAGTTCTCCCACCAGGGATTGAACCCAGGCCCTCTGAATTGAGAGTGCAGACTCTTAGCCACTAGACCCTCAGGGAAGTCCTGAGATATAGTTTCTTTTCTAATTTTTACTGGAGCGTAGTTGATTTGCAATGTTGTGTTTCAGGTGGACAGTGAAGTGAACCAGTTATACATACGTGTGCTTGCGTGCTTCGTTGCTTCAGTCGTATAAGACTCTTTGCAGCCCTATGGACTGTTGCCCACCAGGCTCCTCTGTCCATGGGATTTCTCAGGCAAGAATACTGGAGTGGGTTGCTGTGCCCTTCTCCAGGGGATCTTCCTGACCCAGGGTTCGAACCCATGTCTCTTGTGGCTCCTGCATTTCAGGCAGATTCTTTACCTCTGAGCCACCGGGGACCCATATATCCACTCTTTTTTAGATTCTTTTCCCATATAAGTCATTACAGAGTCTTGAATAGAGTTCTCTGTGCTACACAGTAGGTCCTTATGAAGTATAGTTGACAATTAAAATTGTAAGATATTCAAAGTGTATACTGTGATGATTTGATATATGTATACATTGCCAGAGGATTCCCTCCATTGAGTTAATTAACTCATTCATTTCACATATTTATCCCCCCTTTTCTGGTAGGAATATTTAAATCCTACTCTCTCAGCAAATTTCAGTCCCACAATACAGTGTTAATAACTGTTAGTCAACTGTATTATATATTAGATTTTTCAGATCTTACTTGTCATATAACTGAAAGCTTTACCAACCTCTCCCTGTTCCTGTCTATTCCTCTCCTCCCGCCCCTGGAAACCACTTTTCCACTCCCTGTTTCTGTGAGTTTTATATAAAAGAATAAGGTCAAAGGTGGGCTGGAGCTGGCTTATAATGACTAGTTAGAGCAGACTAAGTACCAAAGAATTTTCCAAGCTGGTTGTTGAAATTGGCCACAGTGGGAATACGTATTCCCCAGAAACTGAAACAGAGCTTGGTTTTGGGAGAACTGGTTTATCAGAACATGCATAGATATGGACTGTAAAAATTCATGTGTGTAAAAAGTCATTCCACTGTAATGTAAAATGTTGTACAAGTCTGTGCTGTGGAGTCAGAAGATGTGAGCTCAAATCAAATGACTTTATAGTCAAATGATGAACAGCAATTCTTTTGTCTTACCTGAACTTTGATTTTCTTAGCTTTTAAGAAGGAATAATAATTTCTACTTCAGTGAAGTGTTGTAAGGAATAAAAAGCATATATGAAAGCATTGTATACAAAATAGGTGGTTGAAAATGATTAGCTGATTTTGCGCAAGGAACAAAGTCTAGCTAATAAACCCATCCAGGCTGCTTTCAAAAAATGCAAATAATAATGATATTTACAAATGTTCCCTGTATGCCAGGTATTATATTTTTCATGCGTTAGTCTCTCCCACCCACAACAACCTTTTGAAGAAGGTGCTATTTTTAGTTGCTTTTTAAAGATGATTAAACTCACAGAGCTGTGTTTTTCTTTTTGATAGGGGTTGAGTCTATCAGGTTTTAGAACTAGCCCTCTTAGCTGTTACAGACACAACAACCTTTTGAAGAAGGTACTATTTTTAGTTGCTTTTTAAAGATGATTAAACTCACAGAGCTGTGTTTTTCTTTTTGATAGGGGTTGAGTCTATCAGGTTTTAGAACTAGCCCTCTTAGCTGTTACAGGCTACTGGGAAAGGGTGATAAATGCTAAATGATGATAATGCATGCAATAAACATGATCACATGTGGTAAGTGTGTCTGCTTAATTCAATTAGGTGTGAGGTCATCTGGCAAACAGCACCCTTTGTGTCAATTAACGTGGAATTACAGATTTGTCAATTCCTCAGGGGCCGCCTGAGATCTTTGCAAGAAAGTGTGCCATAAATTGCGGTCATGTTTTATGCAGCGCAGTCACTTTCTTCAATTCTGTGGGGATTATCGTCTTACTGGAAGAGGTTCTTAACAGTCTTCAGCTAAACCAACTCGCAGCCCAATTCTCTTCCCAAGATCCCATTAACAGACCTTTGATATGGTACTGATAACTGCCCATCACTCTGTGATTAGTCTCTCGGCCTTCTTCTGAATCTGGGCCAGTTCCTTTAAAGAACATAAAGTGAAGTAGTCATTTCATTCCAGGATCCTTGCTTAATAAGTTATGCTGTTTCTGGACCATTAGAAGATCTCGATTTCTTCATCTATCCATGCTGCATTTCAAATAAGAGCAAAGATGTTTTTTTCCTCCTCTGGAATTTCCTCTCCTGTCTGGTGTTTCGCAGAACAGAGGCAATGTAAGAAGCTTCTTGTTTTCTTTTAGTGGAAAAGAAACCTGGAAATTGGAATTTATTTCCCTCCCATTTATTTTTCTTTATTCAGCAGCTTTGCTTACTCCCATTAGAAGAAAAGTAGCTTCATTTCCTCTCCTTCCCTTCCCTCTCCCCCTCCCCTTCTCTCTTTCTCTTCCTGCCTTCTTCCTTCCTTCTTTCTTTCTTTCCCACTTTTATGACTTCTGTAATAGGTCATAATAAGCACATTTCACCTGTAGGAAGTCGACAAAATAGTACTATGATTCTACTGAGAATGAAACAGCTGAAATGATTTGTTTCTGCAGCAGAGTTGATCAGATTTTGAGAGGAAATTTGAAGACTTGAATATTTAGCCTTAAAACATTTTGCATTATCTCCTAATTACTGAGTAATGTCCCCAAAGCACAAACGGAGACAGAGATAGTCCTCAGAACCTCTTAAAATGCGCATCTGTGCACACCTCTCTCTGTTTCTGACTGTGTGTGTGACACCACACACACACACACACACGTGCCAAAGAAAGACCACCAATGATCACCTGAATTATATATATATATAAGGGATACTTCGGGGACATTACTCATTTGAAAAGACCCTGATGCTGGGAAAGATTGAAGGTGGGAGGAGAAGGGGATGGCAGAGGATGAGATGGTTGGATGGCATCACTGACTCAATGAACATGAGTTTGACCAAACTCTGGGATTTGGTGATGGACAGGGAGGCCTGGTGTGCTGCAGTCCATGGGGTCGCAGAGTCAGACACGACTGAGCGACTGAACTGAACTGACTGAGGACTGTTTTAAAATAATTGAGAAATGCTCAAAGAACTAAGAATGGCTTCAAGTAGAATCATCTATGCATGTGTATATATTTTTGTTTTTCAAGAAAAATTAAATCAAAGGATGGGTGATATACACAGAGGGAATATTACTCAGCCATAAAAAGGAATGGAATTGGGTCATTTGTAGAGATGTGAATGGATCTAGAGATTTGTACATTGTGAAGTAAGTCAGAAAGAGAAAAACAAATATTGTGTATTAACACATATATGTGGAATCTAGAGAAATGGTAGAGATGAACATATTTCCAGGGCAAGAATAAAGACACAGATGTAGAGAACATGTGGACACAGCAAGGGAAAGGGAGAATGGGATGAACTGAGAAAGTAGCATTGGCATATATATACTACCACGTGTAAAATCGACAGCCCGTGGGAGGCTGCTCTATAGCACAGGGAGCTCTGCCCAGTGCTCTGTGATGACCTAGAGGGGAGGGGTAAGGGGTGGGTGGGATGAGGTCCAGAGGGCGGGGATATATGTACACAGATAGCTGATTCACTGCATTGTACAGCAGAAACTAACACAACATTGTATGNGAGGGGTAAGGGGGGGGGGGGATGAGGTCCAGAGGGCGGGGATATATGTACACGGATAGCTGATTCACTGCATTGTACAGCAGAAACTAACACAACATTGTATGGCATTTATACGCCAATAAAAAAAGAGGAAGAAGAGGCCTAGAATTTAAAAGAAGAAAAAGAAATGGCATCCACTGGATGGAGCAAGGCAGAAGGAGGACAGGAAGATAGATAGTGCCTGATGGGAAAATAAAAACGAGAATGAGACAGAAAAAAATCTTGAAGTTAAGAAAAAAGTTTCTCCCCAGCTGGAACAAGGCAGAGAGAGAGAACATAGAGATGACACCCATCTGGAGAGCATCCCCTTTCCAGGTCTAAGCTCTGAGACAAGCCAGTGAGCCTCTCCCACACAAATTTGGGTGCCCTGAACCAGCCTTTTCTGGGATGGGCCCGAGCTGTGTGTCTGAGCATAAGTTCTTTAAGAACTCTTTGTTGGATTGCAGTAGCCTTGGGGATCTCATGGGTGTAAGTCCTGTTAGTTTCCAAAGCTAGATTTTTTTGGCTCATCTCTGAGGTGCAGGTCTTAAATGTTGATGATGCCTTATGTGGGGTTCAAAGTCTTTGTTGCATCAAACAGAAGCTCCAGGTTTTGGGTTCCCTCCCAAATATAGGTGGCAGCGCTGGGGTTGGGGTTTGAGACAAGCTTGTGTCCTGGCCTCTCCAACCTGCTTCATTTTGAGTCTTATCTCATTCGCCTGGTGTGTAGGAGTCGCTCAGGCAGTTTCTTGTTTGCTTTTTTCTCCAAAGGAAGTTGTTTCTTCTGCGGCTGTAGATTCAGTGTGCTTGTGGAAGGAGTTGAATTTGTGATCCTCTTGTATCAACATCTTGAACTGTAGTCTCTAAAGGAGCAAGTTTTGTTGTGATAAATGTGCTCAGTCGCTCAGTCGTATCCGATTCTGCGGCTCTGTGGACTGTAGCCCGCCAGGCTCCTCCGCCCATAGGATTCTCCAGGCAACATGACCTCGTCTAACGGTAAAGGAAGAAGTCCCCTATGAACCCGAAGGGACCACCGAATCTCCAATTTCGTAGACGGAGGTCAAGGCTTCTGGGCCCAAGCTAGGGACCCAGCCCTTCTAGGGGACCTCTTCCTTTGCCGTTAGGTGAGGTCAAAAGAATCCTGGAGAATCCCATGGACGGAGAAGCCTAGTAGGTTACAGTCCACGGGGTCACAAAGAGTCGGACACGACTGAGCAACTTCACCTTCACCTTCCTGACCCAGGGATCGAACCCGTGTCTCTTGTGTCTCCTGCATTGGCAGGTGTATTCTTTACCACTAGCGCCAACTGGGATGATGGTTATGATAAATGTTGGACATTAAATAAACATTAATAACATTAAATAAACATTAATAACATTAAATAAACATGGAATCCTGGCTTTACCTTTTGCTACCTATGCAAACTGAGACAAATTCTCAACCTTACCAGCCTCAGTCTCTTTCACTGGAAAATGAAACTGTTCAATATCTGGATATGGAAGCTAGATGAGATGTTACCAGAAAAGTTCTTTGTGTGAGGAGCCTCAACAAATGTGAGCTATTTTTAAAAATTATTTTATCGATTAATTTCATAGAGATACACCAAGTTTCTTCAAGTCCTTGCTCAAATATCTTTCCTGAGAGCCTTGTCCTAGTCTTTCAAGGTAGAGCTTAAGCAATGCTTTCTTCATGTCTCCACTGGAAAGCAAAACTTGTCGCTTCGCAATTAATCTGTTTTCATATCTGTCACTTCCAGTGCACTGAATCCTCTTGACCAAAGGGAATGTTGAATGTTGTTCATCTTGGTATATGCCTCTTAAGTACTTAGCCCAGTACCTACACATTATTGTCTCTGTTTTTCATCAGATATTTGTTGTCTACTATGTGCCAGATACTATGCTAAGGACTAAGCATGCAATGGTATATGGTCTCTATCTTCAGGAAGCTCACTATCTAGTTAGAAATATTAAAAAAAAATGAAGAACCAATAAAAACATGGTGCGATAAAAGTTCAACTACACCTTTTTTAAACTTAGAAGAAACCAAAGAAGTTTTCCTGGAGGAGGAGGTTATATCTAAAGTGATACACAGATAAGTATGAAACTTTGGGGGTTTTGCTTCAGGTACTCTCAAAAGCAGAACCTGAGAAAAGGACTTGAGTGTAAGTAAGTTATTTTTATACGCCAATAAAAAAAGAGGAAGAAGAGGCCTAGAATTTAAAAGAAGAAAAAGAAATGGCATCCACTGGATGGAGCGAGGCAGGAGGGCAGGAAGATAGATGGTCCCTGATGGGAAAATAAAAACGAGAATGAGACAGAAAAAAATCTTAAAGTTAAGAAAAAAGTTTCTCCCCATCTGGAACAAGGCAGAGAGAGAGAACATAGAGATGACACCCGTCTGGAGAGGATCCCCCTTCCAGGTCTAAGCTCTGAAACAAGCCAGTGAGCCTCTCCCACACAAATCTGGGTGCCCTGAACCAGCCTTTTCTGGGATGGGCCCGAGCTGTGTGAGTCTGAGCATAAGTCCTTTAAGAACTCTTTGTTGGATTGCAGTAGCCTTGGGGATCTCATGAATGTAAGTCCTGTTAGTTTCCAAAGCTAGATTTTTTTTGGCTCATCTCTGAGGTGCAGGTCTTAAATGTTGATGATGCCTTATGTGGGGTTCAAAGTTTTTGTTGCATCAAAGAGAATCTCCAGGTTTTGGGTTCCCTCCCAAATGTAGGTGGCAGTGCTGGGGTTGGGGTTTAAGACAAGCCTGTGTCCCGGCCTCTCCAACCTGCTTCATTGTGAGTCTTGTCTCATTCACCTGGTGTGTAGCAGTCGCTCAGGCAGTTTCTTGTTTGCTTTTTTCCCCAGAGGAAGTTGTTTCTTCTTCAGCTGTAGATTCAGTGTGCTTGTGGAAGGAGTTGAATCTGTGATCCTCTTGTATGAACATCTTGAACTGTAGCCTCTAAAGGAGCAAGTTTTGTTGTGATAAATGTGCTCAGTTGCTCAGTCGTGTCCGACTCTGCGGCCTGTAGGGCTACAGCCCTGTGGACTGTAGCCCGCCAGGCTCCTCCACCCATAGGATTCTCCAGGCAAGTACTGGAGCGGATTGCCATTTCCTTCTTCAGGGGATCTTCTTGACCCAGGGATCAAACCCGTGTCTCTTGTGTCTCCTGCATTGGCAGGTGTATTCTTTACCACTAGTGCCACCTGGGATGATGGCTATGATAAATGTTGGACATTAAATAAACATTAATAAGATTAAATAAACATGGAATCCTGGCTTTACCTTTTGCTACCTGTGCAAACTGAGACAAATTCTCAACCTTACCAGCCTCAGTCTCTTTCACTGGAAAATGGAACTGTTCAANATGGCTATGATAAATGTTGGACATTAAATAAACATTAATAAGATTAAATAAACATGGAATCCTGGCTTTACCTTTTGCTACCTGTGCAAACTGAGACAAATTCTCAACCTTACCAGCCTCAGTCTCTTTCACTGGAAAATGGAACTGTTCAATATCTGGATATGGAAGCTAGATGAGATGTTACCAGAAAAGTTCTTTGTGTGAGGAGCCTCAACAAATGTGAGCTATTTTTAAAAATTATTTTTATCGATTAATTTCATAGAGATACACCAAGTTTCTTCAAGTCCTTGCTCAAATATCTTTTCTGAGAGCCTTGTCCTAGTCTTTCAAGGTAGAGCTTAAGCAATGCTTTCTTCATGTCTCCGCTGGAAAACAAAACTTGTCGCTTCGCAATTAATCTGTTTTCATATCTGTTACTTCCAGTGCATTGAATCCTCTTGACCAAAGGGAATGTTGAATGTTGTTCATCTTGGTATATGCCTCTTAAGTACTTAGCCCAGTAGCTACACATTATTGTCTCTATTTTTCATCAGATATTTGTTGTCTACTATGTGCCAGATACTGTGCTAAGGACTAAGCATGCAATGGTATACGGTCTCTATCTTTAGGAAGCTCACTATCTAGTTAGAAATATTAAAAAAAAAAGAACCAATAAAAACATGGTGTGATAAAGTTCAACTACACATTTTTTATACTTAGAAGAAACCAAGGAAGTTTTCCTGGAGGAGGAGGTTATATCTAAAGTGATACACAGAAAACTATGAAACTTTGGGGGTTTTGCTTCAGGTACTCTCAAAAGCAGAACCTGAGAAAAGGACTTGAGTGTAAGTAAGTTATTAGGGAAGTGCTCCCAGGAGCAGGGTATTGAGACAATAGGGAGAATGAGAAAGGCAAGGAAGAAAATCCAAGAATGGGTGCATTCCTTGTTGAATAGAGTAGCAGTATGGGTAAATAGGATGTAGAATACTTGAAGGGCCAGAGATGGGACATTTACTTACTGACTTAATCTCCTATTGGGTGGGGCTTGCCTCCAGAAGTATTAACTGTTTTGAATTTCTGGCTCTGTACAAAGGCTGAACAAGCTTCCTTGACGTCAGAAAGGATCTAAAGGCAGAAAGTATACATTTGAATCAGTTCTAATGAGGTGGATGAAACTGGAGCCTATTATACAGAGTGAAGTAAGCCAGAAAGAAAAACACCAATACAGTGTACTAACGCATATATATGGAATTTAGAAAGATGGTAACAATAACCCTGTATGCGAGACAGCAAAAGAGACAAAGATGTACAGAACAGACTTTTGGACTCTGTGGGAGAGGGCGAGGGTGGGATGATCTGAGAGAATAACATTGAAACATGTATATTATCATATGTGAAATGGATCACCAGTCCAGGTTCAATGCATGAGACAGGGTGCTCAGGGCTGGTGCACTGGGATGACCCAGAGGGATGGGGTGGGGAGGGATGGAAAGGGGGATTCAGGATTGGGGACACATGTACATCCATGGCTGATTCATGTCAATGTATGACAAAACCACTACAATATTGTAAAGTAATTAGCCTCCAATTAAAATTTTGGACTCTGTGGGAGAGGGCGAGGGTGGGATGATCTGAGAGAATAGCATTGAAACATGTATATTATCATATGTGAAATGGATCGCCAGTCCAGGTTCAATGCATAAGACAGGGTGCTCAGGGCTGGTGCACTGGGATGACCCAGAGGGATGGGGTGGGGAGGGATGGAAAGGGGGGTTCAGGATTGGGAACACATGTACACCCATGGCTGATTCATGTCAACGTATGACAAAACCACTACAATATTGTAAAGTAATTAGCCTCCAATTAAAAAAAAAAAGGATCTAAAGGCAGAAAGTGGAAAAAGGCTTGTGGGGTGGGGGGTGGGAAGATGCAGTGGGAACTGTCCAACCGAGCTTTGGCTGAAATCATATCCAGGTGATGATATATTAATACAGCACAGAGGGCCTTGCTTTGTCCTAAAACTCATGGGAAGTCTGTCAGAGTTCAAGGCATCTTAAGAGCTATTAAAACTACTTCAGAAATTCCTGTAAGGTTCTCTTAATTGCATACTGTCGGGGCTCAATTTGGTTTCCCTCTGTAATCACCCAACAGTTGTAGTTGGGAAAGAGAGTATTGGTTAAAAAAAATGTGTAATATATTCAATGGGTATGTGCTTAATTACATTTTTTTCAGGATAGATTCTACTGGTCTTTGAAACAAAACTAAGGAGGAGAAGAGATTCATCTCTCCTCCTTAGTATGCCTTGTCACGTCATCAAGCCCCTGAGGAAGCAGCTAGTATTGCTTCCTGAAAAAACTAACCATTCCTTTCCTAGTAGGAGGACAAAAGGTGGAAAGGAAGGAGACGAGAATGCATATCAACTCCCCACAGAGGGCACAATGTTTGAACAATAACATGATGGCTGCAGTTTCCATTCAGGGAAAGAGTGGTGGGAAAAGGGTGCCTCTGGAGATTCCTAGTGGTTAGATTCAGAAAAATTGGGACATTATCTTTAGCTCCCTAAATAATCATTCCTGGAAGAATGGATACCATTCCAAATGCCAACCCTCTTTTCAAATTAGAGTATCCATAATGACTATGACTCTCTTGTACGGGAGCAAGCGCATGTGGTTTGGAGGCAGACAAACTTGGGTTTGAATACTGGCTTTGCTAATTACAAGGTTCACAACCTCAGGATAAAAATTTAATCTATTTCTTCATCCTAAAAGGGGAAAGTAATACTTCCTTCACAGTTCTGCTTGTAAAGTTGAGAGTCTTCTCATGCATTTATTAAATGAGATGATTGATTAAATGAGATGATATCCATTAAGCTCTGCGTACAGAGTCAATATATGATAATGCTAGTTTTTCCCCCCCTATTCCCTTAGCAAGGGGAACATGAGCAATGTTGGATTTCTACTCACATGCATCTGGGCAGGTATCTCTTACTTATAGAACAGTCATCAGGTCAAGTATCCAAAGCTCTGAGAAGCAGATCTGTGTTAATTTTATTACTTATTTATAATTTTATTCCTTATTGATGTTAATTTTATTTACTTATTAGAGGACTTTCCTGGTGATCCAGTGGTTAATACTCAATGATTCCACTACAAGTGACATGGCATGGCCTTGGTCCCTGGTTGGATCAACTCACATGCTGCACAGTATGGCCAAAACAGTCAAGGCATTGAGAAGAATTCATTTACTTACTACATTAATAAATATAATTAACTCAATGGATTATCCTCTTCTAAAGTAGATAGATACAGGGATGACTGGAAACAGACTTTCATGATGGTTGCCCAAGAAGTAAAAAGGATGAGGCATATGGATCCACAGTCAGTGGAAGATGGAAACCAAATGGTCAATAAATGCATGAGAAGATGTTCAATTTTACAAGTAATCATGCAAATGAAATTAGATATTATGGGATGTCATTTCAAACCCATCAGGTTGCAGAAATGTGTACGACTGCCAGTACTAAGAGATGGTGAGGTGGTAGAGCAATGGCTATCCCCGTGCACTGCTGGCGCAAGTGAGTGAAGCTCTTTTGGAGAGTTAATTTGGCAATAGGTGGCAAAACTGAAAGCACACGCATGCTGTTTCGGGGAGAGTCGGGGTGGGAGCGGGAATGGGGAGGTAGCAGGCTTGTAAAATTATTTATTTGTTACTTTGGGCTGCAGTAGGTCTCCGTTGCTGTGTGCAGTCTTCTCGCTGTGGCGGCGTCTCTTGTTGCAGAGCGTGGGGTTTCGAGCACGGGCTCAGTAGCTGTAGAGCACAGTCTCAGTTGCGCCTTGGCACCTGGGATCTTCCCGGACCAGGGATGTCCCCGCATTAGCAGGCAGATTCTTAATCACTAGACCACCAGGGAAGTCCCCGCCCCCCCACACTTTTTAACCAAGTAATTGCAATTATTGGTCCACAGAGTAGTGAAACTGTCATGTGAGCTCATAGAGACATGTAGCATTGTTGTTACATCTTAAAGAGAGAAGCAATCTAAAGGTCCAGCGATCCACATTTCAACACATTTTACTGATTTGTATTTTCTAGAATGCTGTTTAGACATTAAAAAGATGAGTTGTAGCAGCATGTACAGGCACAAAAATTCTCCAAGATGTATTGTTTTATTAAAAACATGTCACAACCATTTCACATGTGCACAGATAAGTGCAAAGATGTTCACTGATGTTTATTGTAGCAGTTTTGTAATAGTGAAAAGTTGGAAACAAATATACACCAGCAGGAGAAGGGATAAATAATGTGGCAGATTCATAAAATGTATTATTAAATGGTGCCAGATTAAATTGGAGGAGTCATACCAATATTGGTAAATACCAAATGCAGAATGAAAGACACATACTTTTTAAAAGCTAAAAGCCCGGAAATAATACTATGTGTTGTTCAATAGTACATACATACACAATTTTGGAGACATATGCAGGAAAAATAAACACCAAATTGGGAGTAATTGTCATGGGGGACATGGAAAGGGAAGGAAATATAATGGGTGGGGATAGGGACATTTTATTTACCTGAAATATTCTTTTAATGAAAAATGGAAAATAAGGGTCCTAATAGGAGAAAAATTTGCTTCTACTAATTTAAACAGTATTTTATTTAGAAAAGAAAAATTTTAAAAACCCTTTTGCATCTCCCCTTGCATTAACTACAAAATCTAGGCAGCAAATTACTAACCTGTGTTTCTACATTCTGGACTTTCCAGAGTTCATGATGTGAGCTTAGCATCCCTTTTTCAGTTATGGGCAAGGTTCAAACCAGTCAGTCCAAAAGGAAATCAACCTTGAATATTCATTGGAAGGACTGATGCTTAAGTTGAAGCTCCAATACTTTGGCTACTTGATGGGCAGAGCTGACTCATTGGAAAAGACTGATGCTGGGAAAGATTGAAGGCAGGAAGAGAAGGGGACGACAGAAGATGAGATGGTTAGATAGTAACACTGACTCAGTGGACATGATTTGAGCAAACTCTGGGAGATGGTAGAGAACAGGGGAGCCTGGCATGCTGTAGCCCATGGGGTCACAAAGAGTTGGACACGACTTAGCAGCTGAAAAACGACAGTGACAAGACAGGGACATAGGACAGGCCTGTCTGGACACTGCTCCAAAGAAAAGAGATGCCAGCACACACATCTGTCCTGTTTGCTCTGAACCCTTACTTCCCCACAAGCCCCCTTGCTTCCTCCTTAAGCCCCAGAGCTCCCCATGGCCCCTCTGTCTCCATAATCCCTAGTGAAGAGTAGGGAATCAACAAGTTTTATCATCACTTTCAGCCTTTTGAACAGAACTGAATGGCGTCAAACTCCTTGAAATTTTACTATAGTCCTTGTCATTGTGATGAACGAGCCTTCTCACTGTGGGCTTTGTTTTAAGCTACCATGGATCCAAACTCTAATCTCCACGGCTGGAAAACAGAGGGGCAAGTGCCTTTGTGTTATGGAATTATTCACAGTCCTTCATAAAATGTCCAGCTGAAGAAGAATGTTTTTAATGGACAGAGATGTAACTCCTACACTGTTGCTGAATCCTTACTGCTCCTGTAATTAACACTGATATGGGAGGTTTTCCTTTTATCTCTAAGGATTTCTCCAGGCTGGGAAAGAAAGCAGAATGTCAGACAGAACTCTGGGTAGGGACTGCTTTTTGCTTCCTTGTCAGTCTAAACTATAATGGTTGTTTTGGGTGCATTCTGCTGTGTTTATATCCTACACTTGGCTGAACACATATTGAGGCCAAAAAGAGGATGGCTCATGAGTAGGTGCTGGAGAGACCCTATAGGGATAACCAACTGCCTACAAGGATTCAATCTAGGACCAGAATTGCCTTTTTTTTCACTTTGGATTTAAACCACGATTGTAGGCATGGGATCCTGGGTGAATCCCTTCTGAGATTTAAAAAGCTTGGTGTGGACATGTACATACTGCTATATTTATAGTGGATAACCAACAAGATTCCACATGCTTCCCTGTCTGGCACAGGGAACTCTGATCAATGTTATGTGGCAGCCTGGATGGGAGGGAGTTTGGAGGAGAATGGATACAGGTATATCTGTGGCTGAGTCCCTTTGCTGTCGACTTGAAACTATCACAACATTGTTATTCGGCTATACTTCAATACAAAATAAAAAGTTTAAAATAAAATAAATGAATAAAAAGCATGGTGTGGTTTTGGTTGGTGAGTTTTGTCTGCCTTTAAAGACAGAGAATGCAGGAGACCAGATGGGGAAGTTTGTTTCACATGGATCCGGACAGAGTTCTCCAGGATCTTGGTTTCCATGGGGAAGTCCAAGTAGGAGTCCAGGTTCCCAATACTTTTTCTTAAGACTGAAACAATTTGTTTGTAGATTAAAGTTGAGAAGAAAGCTATCAGGAAGAAGAAAAAAAATCCCACTGCGTGTGATTTATCAGTCTTGTTGATGACGTGATCCTGCTGAGAAATTAGTTTAACTCTGTGAAGTCTGGTTGTTCACACTCAGGACTCCGGCTTTTAATTCAATCAACTGCTTAGACATCTAGAATAAAATGGAGATTGGGACAGGAGGAAAACAAACCCTGCTAATAACTGCATATTATTAATATATGCAGTTCCTAATGTATTAAATATATCCTCCCATTCACCTTTCAGATAAGCAACAACACATTACCAAAGCCTGAGCTGTTCCCAAGGCAAACAATTTAGCAAAGAGAACTGAGGGCATGATGCTTGAGCTTTCAACTTGAGCTTCTCCCTTAAAAAAAATTATTAATTTCTGGCTGTGTTGGGTCTTAGTTACGGCACTTGGGATCTATCGTTGGGACATGTGGTCTTGTCTCTAATTGTGGCACGTGGGCTTCAGAAAGCACGGGACTCTAGTTGGGACATGTGGACTCTCTGGTTGAGGTGCCTTGGCTTAGCAGTTGCAGTGTATGGGCGTAGTTACCTTGAAGCATGTGGAATCTTGGTATCTTTGTTCCCCTACCAGGGATCGAATCCATGTCCCCTGCATTGGAAGGTGGATTCCTAACTACTGAACCATGATGAAGTCCCTCAGCTTGAACTTCCTAACAGAACAACGATCTGAAGGAGGAGTGTCATTGTGACTGCAGGGATGTTTCATTTTTTAACCTGCTACGTGGTTTGCCATTCCTGACTGACAGTCTATGCATCAACACAGGCATGTAAGTGGGCTTCCCCTCTTCTTTATTGAGTGTCCATTCTGATTTGTTAGTGACATTTTCATGCAGCTTGTTGAATATAATTAATTATCACCCTGATTCCACAGTTCCATGGACATATCATTATTTATTTGATCAGTCCCATATAGATTAACACTAAGGTTTTTCCTCCCAATTGTTTGCCATCACAAATGATGCTTTAGTGAGCATCATTGTACATATGACCTCTCACACATGAGCAAGAATGAATAATCATAGGGCAAATCCCTAGAACTGCAACTTCCTGATTAAGTATGTATATTATTGGGCTTTCCTGGTGGCTCAGAGGTTAAAGCGTCTGCCTCCAATGTGGGAGACCTGGGTTCGATCCCTGGGTCAGGAAGATACCCTGGAGAAGGAAATGGCAACCCACTCCAGTATTCTTGCCTGGAGAATCCCATGGACTGGGAGCCTGGTGGGTTGCAGTCCATGGGGTCACAAAGAGTCGGACACGACTGAGTGACTTTACTTACTTACTTACTTACTTACTATTCTTTATTTGAAAAGATATAACTAACTTTCTCTCCATAGAGTTTGCACAGAAGTCATGAGGTGGAAGGAGCATACAGGGGTTATGATACGCATCTATGTGTTGCAGACTCTTTTGCATTACTGGCCACATCCTGGCCATCCACGTGCAGCTCAGTTGAATAGGTATGTATCCAGTTCCGTCGGCAGGGTATACATCCCACTTCCAATGCACTGAGCCTCTTTCCACTTTTTGCCACAAGTGAGCTGGCTCAGTCGGCATAATAGCAGCAAGACGTGGGGCTGGGAGCAGTTACATCCCTTGAGGTAGCCGTGTGCAAGGGACAAGCGGAGGCAATGGGTCAGTGTCCAAGTGCACAGCTGTAATATGTTTCGTACACTCCTCAGAGCTCGCTTTGAGTCCAGCCTTGCTGCTTTGCACAGTGACTTTGAAAATGCAGCCTCTCTGTCCTCCTCCCTGTCTCACTGTCTCCATTCCCTCACTTACATATTCAGGTACCATGTTCTGAATTCCTCGCTCAGGCTCTGACTGTAGGAATCCCCAGTAAGGCACAATGTAAGGTGCTACTCGATTGGTGGCAGCAAAAAATGATAGACCTTACTTACTGTGTTTAAAAATTATGCTGGACATATGACCAAGTTCAGTTCAGTTCACTTTAGTCGCACGGTCATGTCCAACTCTTTGCGACCCCATGAATTGCAGCACACCAGGCCTCCCTGTCCATCACCAACTCCCGGAGTTCACTCAAACTCACGTCCATCGAGTCGGTGATACCATCCAGCCAGCTCATCCTCTGTCGTCCCCTCTTCATCCTGCCCCCAATCTCTCCCAGCATTAGAGTCTTTTCCAATGAGTCAACTCTTCACATGAGGTGGCCAAGGTATTGGAGTTTCAGCTTTAGCATCAGACCTTCCAAAGAACACCCAGGGCTGATCTCCTTTAGAATGGACTGGTTGGATCTCCTTGCAGTCCAAGGCACTCTCAAGAGTCTTCTCCAATACCACAGTTCAAAAGCATTGATTCTTCGGTGCTCAGCTTTCTTCACAGTCCAACTCTCGCAACCATACATGACCACTGGAAAAACCACAGCCTTGACTAGACAGACCCTTGTTGGCAAAGTAATGTCTCTGCTTTTGAATATGCTATCTAGATTGGTCATAACTTTCCTTCCAAGGAGTAAGTGTCTTTTAATTTCATGGCTGCAGTCACCATCTGCAGTGATTTTGGAGCCCCCCAAAATAAAGTCAGCCACTGTTTCCTCATCATCTTTCAGGATTTGAAATAGGTCAACTGGAATTCCATCACCTCCACTAGCTTTGTTCGTAGTGATGCTTCCTAAGGCCCATTTGACTTCACATTCCAAGATGTCTGGCTCTCGGTGAGTGATCATACCATCATGATTATCTTGGTCATGAAGATCTTTTTTGTAAAGTTCTTCTGTGTATCCTTGCCACCTCTTCTTCGTATCTTCGGCTTCTGTTAGGTCCATACCATTACTGTCCTTTATTGAGCCCATCTTTGCATGAAATGTTCCCTTGGTATCTCTAATTTTCTTGAAGAGATCTCTAGTCTTTCCCATTCTGTTGTTTTCCTCTATTTCTTTGTATTGATTGCTGAGGAAGGCTTTCTTATTTCTTCTTGCTATTCTTTAGAACTCTGTATTCAAATGCTTATATCTTTCCTTTGCCACTGGCAAACTCATTCTGTTGATCTGTTTTCCAAACTGTGCTTCATAGGCCCCTACAATCCAAGGTCTTGCCTATCATTAACTAGCATTCATAATTTCAGATCAAGAATTTGAATTTCAGGGATTAAAAAACAGAGACATTCTCGAGACCTCCCTGGTGGTCCAGTGGTTAAGACTTCTCCTTCCAGTGCAGAGTGTTCAGATTCGATCCCTTGTTGGGAGCTAAGACCCACATGCCAAAAAAAACCTAAACACAAAACAAAATCACTGCTGTAAAAAAATTCAATAAAGACTTAAAAAATGGTTACATTAAAAAAAAAAAAAGCTTTTTTAAAAACAGATTCTTCTCCCTGTACAGACATCTGTTTTGATTGAGGATGGCTTGCAGGGGAGCTAGGAGTGAGCAGAAAGACTTCATGTGTGACCACTCAGAAGAGAGAATTAATCCTTTATGTAATGGCTCTTCTTGGTTAATCCTTTACTTCCATTTTCCCCCCTAGGGAATTTCTAATTATATTCACTTATTTTTAAGCCCTAGAGTTGATCCTTGTATTTCAACATGGTGATAGACAAAATAAAAAGGCAACTGAGGACTTTTGAATCTCTGAAAAAATCTGGGAAGAGTCAAACTGTACATTTCCTTTTGAATATTGTGCTTTTGGAAGTTGTGGAGCTAGAGGCTGTCCAATCCATGACAGAATCCTAGGATATGTAAGTTTAGTGTATTCGAGACACCCTCATAATTCCTTGGCAAGGAAATGAGTGGTAGGTTAATGCATGACTTCAAATCAAAATTATTNTTTGGAAGTTGTGGAGCTAGAGGCTGTCCAATCCATGACAGAATCCTAGGATATGTAAGTTTAGTGTATTCGAGACACCCTCATAATTCCTTGGCAAGGAAATGAGTGGTAGGTTAACGCATGACTTCAAATCAAAATTACTGGCAGAAGACGACAAGAGGCTTGGCATGTTCTTCAAAGAAGCTCCCGGGGTAAGGATTTAGCATTCAAAAGTCTGTGTCTTTGAGGTTTTTCAAAATATTGAACTTATTTTTTTCAAATTATTAGCACAACTTAGTCCCCCGACCCCGCCAAAGTATAAGAATTGAAAAGAACAGAAAGAAAAAAAAAATCAGAAAGTAGAAGAGGAAATAGGAATAAGGCAAGAGATTTAAAAAATTACTAACAGAAGAGAACACAAACCAGGTGGATATACACGTATCCATTCTCCCCCAAGCTCCTCTCCCTTCCAGGCTGCCACATGACATTGAGCAGAGTTCCCTGTGCGGTTGGGTAGGTCCTTGTTGGTTACCCATTTTAAATACAACAGTGTGTACATGTCCTTCCCAAACTCCTAACTACCCCTTCCCGCAACCGTCCCCTGGCAGCCGTAGGTTCATTCTCTAAGTCTGCGAGTCTCTTCCTGCTTTGTAAGTAAGTTCATTTGTATAATTTCTTTTTAAATTTCACATATAAGGGGTACTGTATGATATCATGTTCCTCCTTCCTGAGTCTTCTGTGGAAATAAGACAGATGTGAGAAGGTATTGGAGAAGTCATCCAGGAAGTGAAGCTTCCTATCCTTACAGACTTTGCCTGAGCATGTCCAGGAACGCTGATCTTGGGTCAGTCCTCTGGGAGGCGAGACCTCGTGAGCACTGAGGGCAGCGTCACAGTTTAGGAAGTCCTGCTCTTAAACTGAGAAGACTCCAGCCCGTTCCTAACCTTGCTTTGGCTTTGTCAATGAGGCTTTGGTTCCACGACTGTTAGTTAATGACCACACCTGGGCTTCTGTCCCAGCCTTGGTTCTCCTGCTGTCACTGACAGCTGCTGGAGACCTTGCTTTGACAAGGGGATGTGAGATGGGATGGTGGGGGGCATCCTTTCACACTGAGGATGCCTAGCCTGTGTGCATGTGCTCAGGCGTGCTGTGCTCACCCCTGAGATTTTGAAGGGCATGTACATGACCTAAGGTCAGATATAACTGGATTGGACAATTTGTCTCTGATTTTTTCTTTTTAATTCTTTAAAAATGCTCATTTATTTTTGGCTCCGCTGGGTCTTCACTGAGGCGTGCAGGCTTTCTCTAGTTGTGGTGAGTGGGGGAAACTCTCCAGTTGCAGTGCCCGGGCTCACTGTGATGGCGCCTCTTGTTGTGAAACATGGACTCTAGGCAGACGGGCTTCAGGAGCTGCTGCACACGGGCTCAGTAGCTGCCGCTCACGGGCTCCAGAGCAGGCAGGCTCAGTAGTTGTGGCACACAGGATTAGTTGCTCCAGGGCATGTGGAATCTTCCTAGACCAGGGATCGAACCCATGTCCTTTGCATTGGCAGGTGGATTCTTAATCCCTGGACCACCACTGGGGAAGTCCTGCCTGTGATTTTTTTCTATTATCTTTGTGCCCAACTTCTCTCCTTCAGTGTGGATCTTGGAAGGAGGCATGTTTCTGTTTCTGAAAGAGTACTTCCGGCTGGTCATGAAGAAGTGAGCCAACCACTCAACATCACTGTCAGTCTTCAGAAGGCCATGTTGCCAGTAGAAAGAGGATAAGAAGGAAAGATGACTGTGAGGAAAGCAAAGACAGTGCTGTATTGCCTGATGATTCGTGTATCCTTTGCCATTCCCTTTGAGAGAGAACTAGGAACTAGGAATACACCTGGTTGAGGCCGGGCATTTCACTGGGGAAGAGAGGAGAGTGGTTTTCCTCCAGGGATAATAACTAACACTTGTGCAGGATGCTCACGTAATTTTCATGAATCTTATTTTGTTTGCTTTTCTAACCGTATTGTAGAGTACCCTCTACACGCCAATGCAAAGCACATGGATTTGATCCCGAGCCCATGTGCCACAACTACTGAAGCCCGCCTGCNACTAACACTCGTGCAGGATGCTCACGTAATTTTCATGAATCTTATTTTGTTTGCTTTTCTAACCGTATTGTAGAGTACCCTCTACACGCCAATGCAGAGCACATGGATTTGATCCCGAGCCCATGTGCCACAACTACTGAAGCCCGCCTGCCCATTTTACAGATGAGGATACAGGGTCAGAAAGGTTTAATTGCTAACCCTGAGTTCCCAGACCACACTAGTGCAAATATCAATGAATGTAGGCTTTGTGATGCCACGCCTAGCAAGAATTCATTCAGATCATCATTCCCTTCTTTAAATGAGTGCTGCTCTAGGTGGAGGCAGGAGAGACACATTATTAAGAAACTATAGTGTTAGTTGCTCAGTCATGTCAACTCTGCAACCCCATAACCTGCCAGGCTCCTCTATCTATGGAATTCTCTAGGCAAGAATGCTGGAGTGGTTAGCCATTCCCTTCTCCAGGGGATCTTCTCAACCCAGGGATCCAACCTGGGTCTTTTGCCTTGTATGGGGATTCTTTACTTTCTGAGCCACCAGGGAAGCCCCGATGACAAACTTGAACTTCCAGCATGCTTCCCACAAATTAAGCTCTCAAGTCTTCTATTGAATGCTTTGTATAACTAGAAAGGTTGGATGATCCTGCCTCTATCTTGGTCAGTAATGACACGATCCTTCCATTCTCTTTTCTGTGCTCTCTCAAACCCTGTATTCTGATTCATGCTCAACTTCTTGTCTCCATCAAAAGATTCAATTGCTATAAAAAGATAAACATATTTGCAGCATTGCCTTTGTTTTTTTATTCAATTGCTAAGTTGTGTCTGACTCTTTGCGACCCCATGGACTGCAGCACATCAGGCTTCCCTGTCCTTCACTGTCTCCCAGAGTTTGCTCAAACTCATGTCCTTTGAGTTGGTGATACCATCCAACCATCTCATCCTCTGTTGCCTGCTTCTCCTTCCCTTAATCTTTCCCAGCATCAGGGTCTTTGGAAGCCGGCAAGTAACTTCATTCCAGTTCTTGGTAAGATAAGGGTCATAGATCCATACTCCATAAGGCTGCAGGAAAGATTGACTGTGATAATACATTTATCAGCAAACTCTGAGACAGAAGAGTAGCTATTATTAGCCTTATTAGTCAAATTTTAAACTCGCTGTGATTTAAGTTTGTCACTAGTGCTTGACATTCCGTAACTAGCTGTTGGTGCATCTGTAACTAACTCCCAGGGTTTGATGCCAACATATTAAAATCTGAGGACTGCCCACTTCTTCCTTTCTCAGAATTTAACCCTGCTTCCTTTTCCTATGAGTACTGGCATATTTAAGATAAAACAATATAAAAATGCCAGGTATTCTTGCCTCAAAAGGACTATAAGTGAAAGATAATACCAAGCTTGTGTCAGGAGCCTCGTCACACCCCCATAAGTCCAAATATCTGCTTATTCAGGCTCATCCCTCAACTGAGAAGCCATAAGAATGGAGATCTGTGTGCCTGTCTCTGGGCTAATTCAGGCCTGGGAGAGAGATTTCTCTTCCTGATTCCTAGGGAGGACAGTGCTTAATTGATTCTAATGAACATGGAACAGCCAGCCCCTGCTTACCCCTGAGATATAGCCCAGGGGGTTAATCTCCCATCTTCTGTTTAATCAGTTTCCTCCCCAGGCTGAATTAAGCCTCAATTTTCATTTTTGATAGAATCTGTCTTTGCTGACAGATGTTTTCTGGGCAACCCAGAAAGTCTTCAGCATGAGATAATGTGATGGAAGCGCTAATGAATTCCTAGCTCCTCTGTTGGAATTATTCTCTGCAGTCTTTAAGATATCAGGGCTGAACTGTCCCAAGGAAAGCCGCCGGCTTGGTAGACCACTGGCATAATTACCCTATGGAACTGTCGCCTAGCACTGCTCCCAGCATATCCTACTCCTTTTCAGAGGATGCGGGGGTTGATTTACATCTCAACTCTGCCACTTACCAACACTGCTACTCTTGCTACGGAGAGAATATGAATAACTACAGTCATAATTGCTAAGAGTTACAATGCATTTCTATCCTCAAAAAGATGGTCCTTACACCAGCAGCTGGCAGCTTGGTGAAATGTAGAACCTCGGTCCACTGTCCAGCCTCTTGATTTACAATCTGAAAGTGAAAGTGTTAGTTGCTCAGTTGTGTTCTACTCTTTGCAACGCCATGGACTGAAGCCTGTCAGACTCCTCTGTCTGTGGGATTTCCCAGGCAAGAATACTGGAGTGGGTAGCCCAATCTATATTTTACCAAAATCCTTAGGTAATATATATACCCTTGAAAGTCTGGGAAGCACTTGCAATTAACTAGTTTATTCCTCCTTATGATATTAAACACTTCTGGAAGGTGTTGCTGGCTCTGCTTCACTCTCACCCCCGCTGTAAGGACCTGATGGCATTTGCTCCTAGCCGTGTAGCAAGGATGAGGAAAAACCAATCTCCTTCTAGGCCAGCATCTTGCTCCCTTTGTCTTGACAAGTATCTTAGGTTTTCCTAGGGCAGAGATGGGATGAGGTCAGGATTCTCACTTCTTATTTCCTTTTCTCAAGAAAGCTGCATAAAACACTCAAGTCTTTGATGGAGTGTGGGAGTGGGGGCTAGAGATTTCACAGTTTATTGGCTTTGGAAAAAGAAGGGGCTCTGATTTGTAAATATATATATATAAATATGTATATATATATATATATATATTTTTAAGGATGAACATGCTTATTGTTGACAGCCAGTTTCTATGGTTTTGGTTTCTCAGTAATAAGGCTGATCAATCATAAAGGACAGGAGGATGGCAGAAGTATTTAAAGAAGAGAGAAACACGGTATCTGGACCAAGGAAACAAGCATGTATTTAAGGGCCATGATCTTATCATTTCAGGATTCAATTTTCAACCAGATGCATCTCAGATCTTATCATGTGTTCCTCAGAGAGCAGAGGAGATATAGAGTGTGTGACATTCACATTGCCTCCTCAGCCTTATCTCGGACTTCAGACACGAGTATATGGTGAGGAAATTGCTTGGGGACAAGACAGAAAACCTCTGGGGCAGCTGGGTGAAGGCCATGGAGAAATCAGATTATCCAAGGAACTTTTCTCCTGTGATTAATGTCTTTGAAAGTGAGTGTTGGGGAAGTACTGAAAAGTGGATTTATGACTACATTTTAGAAAGAGAAGCTTGGAATGCAGGAGGAGAGAAGTGAATGCGCACAAACCTTGAAGTGGCTGCTCACAATGGGAAGAATATTAGTTATTTATTGTTGCATGACAAATTACCTTAAGGCGAAGTGATTTAAATAGCAATAAATGTTTATTGTTTACATAGCCTCTTTATGTCAGGAATTCAGCAGCAGTGTGGCCAGGGGGTTCTGACTCTGGGTCTTTTGTGAGGTTATAGTCAGGATATTGGCAGGGGCTGCAGTCATCTAAGGAGAAGGCAATGGCACCCCACTCCAGTACTCTTGCCTGGAAAATCCCATGGACGGAGCAGCCTGGTGGGCTGCAGTCCATGGGGTCGCTAAGAGTCTGACATGACTGAGCTACCTCACTTTCACTTTTCACTTTTATGCATTGGAGAAGGAAATGGCAACCCACTCCAGCGTTCTTGCCTGGAGAATCCCAAGGACAGAGGAGCCTGGTGGGCTGCCGCCTATGGGGTCGCACAGAGTTGGAAACGACTGAAGCGACTTAGCAGCAGCAGCAGCCATCTAAGGGAGCTTCTCTGGTGGCGCTAGTGGTTAGGAACCTGCCGGTTAACGCAGGAGATATAGGAGATGAGGGTTCAATCCCTGGGTCGGGAAGACCCTTTGGAGGAGGTATTTAAAGGCTTTAAGGGGCTGGAGCATCCATTTCTAAACACAAGCAGCATGTGTCTGCTTGCTTGCGCATGGACTTCTCCAAAGGCCCTTGGCTATCCTCACAACACCACGGCTGTCTTTCCCCAGAGCAAATGGTCCATGAGAGCAAGAAAGAAGCCACAGAGGCCTTTATGACCCAGTCTCACATTGTCGTTTTCACAATATCCCATTGGTTATCCAAGTCGGCCTTCTTCAGTCTGGGAGAAGATGATACAAGAGTGCGATCACCAGGAGACAGGGGTCACAGGAGGTCATTTTTGAGACTGGTTACCACAGAAGATAAAACAACTGTTCAATGGTTAAAAATCCGCTTGCCAGGCAGGAGACATGAGTTTGATCCCTGGGTCGGGAAGATCACCTGGAGTAGGAAATGGCAACCCACTCCAGTATTCTCGCCTGGAGAAATCCCGTGAACAGAGGAGCCTGGCGGGCTGTGGTCCATGGGGTCACAAAGAGTCGGACCTGACTGAGAGGCTGAGCACGTGTGCACACAGGGACTGGGGGATAGGTATCCTAGCTGGATTCCTGAATTTCTCCCTAATGGTATGATCTTAGATCATTTGTAATCTCTTAGTCCCAGTTTCTTAAACTCTGAAGTTGTTAGAATAGATGATCTCCTGTTTTAATGCTATAGGCTTTTGGCATGATGGCAGGATCAAAGACTCACGGTCTGAGGACCTTGGTTCGAATTCCAGCTCTCTGTCACTTGCGGGAAGGTCTAAGGTTACTCACTTCCACTCTGAAGAATGGGTTTCTGATTTGCAAAGTTCTGGTTTGTAAAGTGAAGGCAGTCTTGAGGATTAAAAGAGAAAATGGATGTCAAGCTTCTTGTGACTCTAACTTCCATGCACTTGTAAGGTGTTCTATTTCCTCATGAGGAAGCTGAAGTGGAGGAAGCCAGAAGGCATATCATTACCATGAAAAATAAAATTACCTACTCCTCTGCATTGTACGATGAGCCCTCCAAACAGCCTCCTGATCTGCCAGGCTAGGCTGTGATCTTTTGAGCTATGCCAGGTGGTTATTATCATAGAAACTAAAAGCCATATTATTTCACATGTGTACTTTACAATTTATAAAGAGCTTTTACTGACATTATGTTAGTTGGGCTTTTTGTTTTTTTAAACCAGAATAAAAGATCTCCATTTACGAGAGTACTTTTTGAACTAACAGTTTTTTAAGAAATGGGAATTCATGCTGGTTGTTATTTTTATGATTGATTATCATCCTCTCATATGAGGTAGATAAAGTCAACCATTTAGGTCTCATCTTTATCTTCTGTCACGTGAGAAATTTGCATCTCAGAAAATTTAAGTGGCTTATCTCATGTCACAGAGCTACTTAGGATAAGCCTGTAGAGACCTCTTAAGTCTCTGGCTATTTTTACCATTTAAAGATTAAAAAAAATTGTTTTTTATTTTGTATTGGGGTGTAGCGATTAACAATGTTATGATGGTTTCATGTGGACAGCAAAGCAACTCAGCCATACATAAACATGCATCCATTCTCCCCATGACAATTTTTATTTATAAGGATTGTGTTCTAAATTACTGAAATAAAAGAAGAAAATAAAAGGAATCAACTATTATTCTTTTTATTAAATTCTATAAACATTATGTTCTTTCTTTATACCACGTGCTACAGTCATAAAGATGAAGAAAACGTGGTTTGTAGCTCACTGTCTGGTAGATATGGTGGGTCAGGCTATACGTATATATATAGACAGACAGACACACATTCATCATTTCAAGGTACTATGGTATGTTTCAGCTTCCCTGGCAGCTCAAACAGTAAAGAATCTGCCTGCAATGCAGTAGCCCTGAGTCTGATTCCTGATTTAGGAAGATCCCCTGGAGAAGGAAATGGCTGCCCACTCCAGTATTCTTGCCTGGAGAATCCCATGGACAGAGGAGCCTGGTGGGCTATAGTCCACGGGGTCGCAAAGAGTTGGACATGACTGAGCAACTAACACACACATGGTATGTTTCACTACAGAAGTTGATAAAAAGTGTGTGTTTTGGGAGAACAATTGTTGAATAAATCAGCCTTTTCATTGAGGATCTGAGAAAAAATGGAGTGGTGCTTTAGAACTGAGTTTGAAGGCAATATAGTTTAGGTAGATGAAAGTAAAAGGCATTAAGGCAGAGAGGGAAATTTGGATGCTTATTCCAGAAGTGATGGGGAGACTAAGGCTAGATTGAAATGGCTTTAAATGTGCATCACAACCCTTGGAATTTGTCCTTTAAATGATAGAGAACCATTGGCATAGAGGAAGATTCTTTCTCCTGATTGTATAAATATAAAGATGGCTTTTGTTTTGCTTTGCTTTCTTTAAACAGTTTTTTTGATGTGGACCATTGGTAAAGCCCTCATTGAATTTGTTACAATATTTTTTTTCTGTTTTATTTATTTTGGCTATGAGGTAGGTTGAGCTTAACTCCCTGACCAGGGAATGAACCCAAACCCTCTGCATTGGAAGATGAAGTTCCAACAACTGGACCACCAGGAAAGCCCCTATAGATGGCTTTCAAACTGGGAGATGGCATGGGGAAAGTGATGAAAAGTGTGTTTTTAAAAAGGGCAAGAGTGAAAGCAATAAGTTCATAGCCAGTGGAATAGATCAGGGTGGAATGAAAGGGAGTTTAGAGGTGACCTACGTTGTGGGGATCAATGGATCTGTACCCTTTGAGTAGTAATGTCCTGGAGCTCAGAGGTCAACAAATGTTTTCTATAATGGGGTAGATCGTAAATATTTTGGGCTTTGCTGGCCATATGGTCTCTGTTGCAAATACTCAAGTCTGCTGTTGTAGTGGGAAAGCAGCCACAGACAATATGAAAATAATGGCACATGGATATGCGCCAATAAAACTTTACTTAGGGATAATAAATTTGCATTTTATATAATTTTCACATTATTTCATGTAATTTTCACATATCATAAAATGCTATTCTTTTGAGTTTTTTCAGTCATTTAAAAGTGTAAAATCCCTTCTTGGTTCACAGGCCTTCCAAAAACAGGCAATGGGAATCCGTTCACCCATGGGCCATGGTTTGCTCACAGCGGTGTGCGTGCTCAGTTGCTTCAGCTGTGTCCTACTCTTTTTGGCTTCTTGGGCTGTAGCCCGCCAGGCTCCTCCATCCATGGGCTTTTCCAGGCAAGAATACCAGAGTGAGTTGCCATTTCCTACTCTAGGAGATCTTCCTGACACAGGGGTTGTACCGGCGTCTCTTGCATTGGCAGACAGATTCTTTGCCACTGGGCCACCTGGGAAGCCCTCGCCACTGTGTAATCTATTGAAATTCCATCATCATGTTTACCTGTGTGTTCTTGGCAAATACATGCATATCAACCAGAGTAAATGCAGACTCCACCAAGAAACCTTCTGCTTCATAGCAGTATTCTCCTATTTGGAGGTGTGTGCATGCATGCTAATTCGCATCAGTCATGAGGAGGTGAAACACTCACAAAGAGTGAAACTTAAGCATGAGCAAGGAGGGACATGCATGCCTATTCAGACCATCTTTCCAACAAGCCGCTGAGATCTGTGGGCAGATGGGGGCCTCCCTGAATTCCTGACTCAGGCTTTTTTCACTTGCCTCTGCACTAGCCATCACAGGCTGGCTAGGCTTGTGAGTGCAGTCAGGTCAATGGGGGGAATGGCTTAATTCAGAAGACAGACAGACATGTGATTGTCGAATAGTGATGGAAGAGCTGAGTGAAAGGGAAAACGTTAACCTGATGCATTTAGTTGAGCAATTTAAAGTCATCTTTTTAAGGAGAAATGTCTATTCAAGTTCTTGTCGCCCTTTCAAATCAGATTATTTGTTTTTATATTACTGAGTTAATACTTTTTGGTAGTAATTCTTGATCAGATATAATATGTACTTTGAAAATCTTTTTTTCCATTCCATTGATTGGCTTTTCACTTTGTTGATGGATTCCTTTTCTTTTATCTTGATGTCCCAAATTATTTGTCTAATTTTGCTTTTGTTGTTTGTACTTTTGGTGTCATGTCCAAGGAATCATTGCCAAGTCCAATGTCATGAAGCTTTCCTTCTATGTTTCCTTCTAGGAGTTTCATAGTTTTAGGTATTATATTAAAATCTTCAATTAATTTTTGACCATTAATTTTTAATAAGTATTCATAGAAATGTGCTGAGTACTTGCTTTGTCTCCTTGACAAAGCCTTGTTTCACACATGAGAAGAAACAAAGCCAAAAGGGATCATTCCATTTAGAATTGCACAGCCAATCAATGCTGGAAGCTGGGACTTACACTTGGATCGTTTGATACCAAATGCCATTATCTTTCTCCCATCCCACCTGGTCTTTTATTTAGTTCACTTTGAATGGTGGTGAGGGAGGCATGAAGAGAGAAGGGAGGGTGAACGGGGCACCCAGGAGACTGCCTTCTTTCAAACGAAACAAGATAGTGATGCATTTGTTCAGTCCTTAAGGAGAGATCAGCTTTCTCAGCCTACTTTTATTCCTTGACTCCCTCTGCCTTCCTCCATGCTCTTGTATCTATTTTCCAGCTCTCTTGATACCTACTATCAAGAGATGTAATTATTACAGCAATTATTATTATATCCAGGTAAAGAGATATAAAAACAAATATGATTTTAATCCATAACAGTCTGAGGATTTGAACTTCAGTGAACATGTGGCTAATACAGATTCTGTTCTTTATCAACCACATCTTTTTTTGGCAGAGACGAAGGGCAGAGTTCAGGGGATTTCATGATTTTCCAGAGTGCTCTAAGGAAATTCCTGGTGGTGGTTTAGTCACTAAGTTATGTCCGACTCTTGCGACCCCATGGACTGCAGCCCACCAGGCTCCTCTCTCCAAGAAATTCTCCAGGCAAGAATGCTGGAGTGGGTTGCCATTTCCTTCTCCAGGGGATCTTCCCGACCCAGGGATTGAACCCAGGTCTCCTGCACTGCAGGCAGTTTCTTTACTGACTGAGCTACCAGGGAAGCCCAAACTCCTGGTATGTCTGTATTTTTCATGGTGAAAAAACAAAATGCGAGCAATAATAATATTTTTCCAGTTTCACTCCCTCTCTTTCCTGAATCAAGCATATTCCTTCAGGGGTGTTGAAGAGTATTCATATGTTAAGAGCCTCCCCCAGGCTTTGTGGCAGGATGGGTGGCTTTCTGAATGAGTGAGCTGGGCCCCCACTGGCTAGAGTAAGAGTGAGGTGGTAGAAGCTAAAGTTTCGGTTGTGTTTTCTCAGACTGTGCAGAACTGGGTTGTTTCCTCCTGCTTCCTCCCTCTTTTTGCCTTCACCTGATAAATACCATCTGATGTCACACCTTTCATTTTTCTTACACAACACATAGCCTGGGCCCGTTGCTTGTCCATGAGAATGCCTTGGTGGGGGCTATCCTTCTGTGCATTTGCTACCTCTCCTCACCACCCTTAGTTGGGGATAAGCTCCTCTGTACAGCTCTAGACTCAAACAAGACCTTTTATTCAATTAACTATCTAATTTTTTGAACACACTGTACGGCTTGTGGGCTCTTAGTTCCCCAACCAGGGATTGAACCCAGGCCCTGTGCATGAAAGCACTGAGTGAAACCACTAGACCACCAGGGAATCCCACGCTTGCTAAGTTGCTTCAGTCATGTTTGACTCTTTGCAACCCTATGGACTGTAGCCTGCCAGGCTCCTCTAGCCATGGGGATCCTCCAGGCAAGAATGCTGGAGTGGGCTGCCAGGCCCTCCTCCAGAGGATCTTCCCGACCCAGGGGTCAAACCTGCATCTGTCTCCTGCATTGGCAGGGGGTTCTTTACCACTAGTGCCACCTATAGGTAGTCTAGATTTTCATGATGATTTTGAAGACAGAAGGAAGAAAAGTTTACTTTGTATGCACTGGAGCAAATTCCTCGAAACCTTTTGAACATATTCTTTTCCCCCCAGCCCTTCAGTCTTATGACTTCTCCCTTTTCTCTGACCCTCCCTTCCACACCTTTGTTCCTTGTCTTTTCTTCCCAGTTCTGAATCATCTACCTCTCTTAATCTTGAAACCGTTCATGATAAATGCAATCTGGCTCAGTCCTGCTTCTACTTTCAAAATCTTTCAGACACCAAGGGCCACCCTTCTTAGAGAGCTATAGGGAATTTGAATAAGAAAAGTTTGTTAGTAGTATTTAGAAAACTTGGTTTCTTATCTTTGTTTTACCATTTATAAGATGTGTGAGATTATACAAAATACATCATGCCTTGGAATCAGTTTCCTTTCTATAAAATGAAACTAACATCTGTTCTGCTATCCGGAGGATCATCAAAATATAAAATAACCATAACTGATAAGTGTGGAGCACCAGCCATGTCCCAGGCACCATGCTAAATGTTTTATGCATAAGATTCCACTTACCTTTTGATGTGGGAACTAAGTATTATCATCCCCACTTCACAGACTATTAAATTGAGTATCTGAGCTACTAAGTAACTTGCCCAAGCTTTTCCAGCTGGTAAGGAGAAGAACCAGGATTAAAATTTGAGATATAAACCTCTGTATATAAAACCTGGAAAACCCAGAGTTGTAGCTGGCCCAGGTAAGGGCTCATGTATATTTATTCATTGAGTGGATGGAACTACAGTAAATGCCTTTCTGCTAGGATGACAGAAGACATTGCATGAGTTTCCGAGTGACCTAGGATAACATGAAATCACTTGCGATGTTGGCTTTAGTAGTATTTGACATTGCTATGCACTAAATAAGGGGCTTCCCAAGTGGCTCGGTGGTAAAGAATCCCCCTGCCAATGCAGCAGATGTGGGTTCAATTCCTGGGATGGAAAGATCCCCTGGAAGAGGAAATGGCAACCCACTCCAGTATTCTTGCCTGGGAAATCCCATGGGCAGAAGAGCCTGGGGAGCTATGGGGTAGCAAAGTCTGTAGTCCAAGGGGTCGCAAAGAGTTGGACATGACTTAGTGACTAAACAACAACAATATAGTAATAGGCCCCACAGAAGCATGTTAGCCTAGTACAGTGGCTTTGGAAAGAGATCAGAGTTTAGAAACTAGGCAAGAACTTACACTTTCTAGCTTTCCCTTCTCATCTATACTTTTTCAAATTCTGATTTTTAAAACCACTCATGAGTTGCTTTACAGATTCAGTGAGACCATGAACTTTTAGCAGAATGTGATCTGGCACAGGCTAATAATTCACCACTAGTTGTCTTTCAATGGCAACCACAACAATAATGAACAAATAACTGACAGAAGAACAAGATGGCGGAGGAGGAGGTGGACATGGAGCATATCTCTCTACACGGATACATCAGGAATACCCCTTCAGACACAGAAGTGCATGCAGGACACCAGCTGAGAGTGGACAGGAGTACCTGACCAGCGGAAAAGAATATACAGACCCATGAAAAACTAGGTAGGATGAAGGAAATAGGGGGGAAAACAGGAGTGTTAGTAGGACTGGACCTGCCCTCGGTGGGTGGGGGAACTGAAGCAGGGGTCCGATCTCCACATCGGGGCAATTGTCTGAGTCAGAGGAGAAACATTTAAGACTGAGAGTGAAACAGCTGATCTGTGGCAGCCTAAATGGAATGAGAATCAGACAGTCCTTGACTGCCTCTGGGATGCACACTTTGGACAGGGACGCAGGTCCTCTGGAAGGTGCAGCAGCTGGGAGCTGGAGTTTAGGCATTGTGGAGCAATCCCGGTGTGAGGGCTGCTGTTGACTTTGGAGAGATGGATCAAGGGGATGGGAGGGAGGAGATCGTGGGAAATGCCTGTGGAGGAAATCTGGGCAGCCATGGAAGCAAGGCGATACTGCTGAGTCACGCATGGGAGTGGAGCCATCACCAAAGCTTCTCTCTCGCCGCGCCAGCATCAGCAGCTGAACAGTAGAGAGGCTGGCCCATCAAACGCCTGATGCTCTGAACTACAGAGTAGGACCCCTCCCAGGGTGCTCCTATAAGTGCCTGACAAGCCGATCTACAGAGTAGGACCCCTCCATATGCCTGACAAGCTGAACAACAGAGAAGGACCCCAGGCAAGGGAGTCCTGTAAGTGCCTGAACAGGTGGAGCTACAGAGAAAGACGGCCAAAGAGGCCTTCTGATCACCAGCTACAAAAGGCTCAAAAAAAGACTCCGATAAGGCTGTAACTCCTGCTGCAGAGGCAATCTGTGTCCCTAAACACTTGGCACCGCCAGAGTCCCCGCAAGCCAAGCAGCTGGACCATCTTCATGCTCAACTCTCACTGGGACAGAGCTGCCACAGGCAAAAAAAAGAATCTTGCATCTTTGTGCACAGGGTCACTTCGGTCCTGTCCAACTCTTTGCGACCTTGTAGACTGTGGCCTGCCAGGCTTCTCTGTCAGGGGGGTTCTCCAGGCAAGAATCCTGGAGCATTTGGGCCAAAACTGGCTGCCATGCCCTTCTAGAGCACTGTGTTTCCTGCGGCCCTAGCCGCCAGCTGAGTACCTGGTGCTGCCAGAACCCCCGCAATGCAAGCAGCTGCACCACCTCCAGGCCTGGCCCTCCCAGGGACAAGCCCAAGCCCTCCAGGGCAGCCTCAGAAGCAATCCCCAGTGGACGACCCACACGTAGAGGTGGAAATAAAACCACAATTGAAACCCAGGGACAGTGTGGCTATGGAAGAAGATCCAAAACCTTCCCACCAGCTGTACAAGATGCAGATTAAATCCACACAATCAACTAGGCAGACTCTGGGTCTATGGACTTTATAAAAGGCCCTTGAGAGCTCCCACAAAAGAAGACACACTAGCTCTGATAGCTGTGGGCATTGGAGTCAAGAACACACAAGAGTAGGACCAGATTAGAATCTGAGCTGCCCCCACAGCAGGTCCAGAGATCAGCACAGTGTTGGAGGGCGTCCTGGGGAGGTGAGGCAGACTGTGACTCCCAGCGCGGGAAAGGACTCTGACAGCAGAGACTCAAACATTTATTATTCTTATGTTTTGACTTGTTCTACAGATTCCTTTGGACTTTTTCTTTTCTTTTTTTTTCCTTTCTCCCCCCCCCCCCCCCCCGCCACCGTTGTAGTTGTCGATTTTATTGGCATTATGAAATCTAATTAAGCTTTTGAGCTTTTTTTATTCTCAGTCACATTTTTTATTGTTGTTATAAACCTCTGCCTCTACATTGGGCTTTTGCCGTTCTGTGGAGTTGTGGAGTTTTCCTTTTTTTTTTTTCTTTCTTTACTCTTTTTTTAATTTCAGTTTTTGATTTTTAAACCTATTGTTATTTTCTCTACATTTATTCCTTTGTTTGCCTTTCCTACTGTTCCTTTCCCCTTGCAGTTAATCTTTAATGTATATAAATCTTCTTTATCTACCTCTACCGAACTTTGCGTATCTATTCTTTCTTTCTTTTCTTTATTTCCTTCCCTCTCAACATACTTGGTAGCTTTGTTTTCATTGGTTTATTCCCCACTTGGCACCTTGCTTTAGTTTTGTTTTCCAGTTTATGCTTTCATTAGTTTTGTTCTTAGCTGGTAAATATAATTTTTGATTTCCTTTGTTCACCAGGTCAATCTATTGTACTTTATTTTATTGGGCTGTTTTGACTTTGCTTATGAGGGTATATGTATATGTGTACATTCCATCATTTTAATTATTATTTGCCTGATTTTGCAACTGCCATTTGCCTGGGGTTCATCTTTGGTTTCTCTTTTTTGGGTACTTGTTTTAATCTCACTTAAAGCCATAACAAATCACTTGTGGAATCCTCGTTCCTGATCAGAGATCAAGCCCTGAGACTTTGGAGTGGGAGCACTGACTCCAAGACCCTAGACTACCAGAGAATGAACCTTAGGGTGTATCAAGCAGTGAGAACTCACAAAAAGAAAACCACTTGAATACAAGACCTGGCATCACCCAACCACCAGTAGTACCCTGTTCAGGATGCCTCGTTTAAACAAGAAACAAACCCAAAACATGAGCCAATCATCATCAGACAGGATTACCACCTCACTCAGCTTTGCCCATCAGAGGAAAAACAAATAAGCAAACAAAAACAAAAACAAAAACAAAAACCCACAACTGAGCACAAATCTCATCTTGTACAAGCTTACATAAACCACTGGACAAAGCTTAGCAGGGCAGAAACCAAAAGAAGAAAGAATTCAACCTTGAAGTGTGGGAAAAGGAGACCTCAAACACAATAAGTTAAAAAAAAATAATGAAAAGGCAGAGAAATATTACACAAACGAAGGAACAAATTAGAAGCACAGAAGTCCAAATAAATGATGAGGATATAGGCAAACTACCTGAAAAAGAATTCAGCATAATGATAGTAAAGATGATTAAAAACATTGAACACAAAATGAAGACAATGCAAGAATCAATTAACAAAGACCTAGAAAAATTAAAGAATAAACCTAAAGAGACAAACAACATAACTACTGAAATTAAAAATACTCTGGAAGGAATCAATAGCAGAATATCTGAAGCAGAAGAATAAGCTGGAAGATAAATGGTGGAAATAACTTCTGAAGAGCAGAATAAAGTAAAAAGAATAAAAAGAACTGAGGATAGTCTCAGAGACCTCTGGGACAATATCAAATGCACCAACATTTGAATTATATGGGTCCCAGAAGAAGAAGAGAGAAAAAAAGGGTATGAGAAAATTTTTGAAGAGATTATACTTGAAAATTTCCCCAACATGGAAAAGGAAATAGTCAATCAAGTTCAAGAGACACAAAGAGTCCCATACAGGATAAACTCAAGGAGAAACATGCCAAAACACATACTAATCAAACCAGCAAAGACTAAACACAAGGACAGAATATTAAAAGCACCAAGGGAAAAGCAACAAGTAACATACAAGGAAAACCCTGTATGTTTAACAGCTGATCTTTCAGCAGAAATTTGCAGGCCAGAAGGGAATGGGAGGGTATGTTTAAAGTACTGAAAGGGAAAAATCTACAACCAAGATTACTGTACCCAGCAAGTATCTCATTCAAAATTGATGGAGAAATAAAAAGTTTTTCAGACAAGCAAAAGTTAGGAGAATCCAGTACCACCAAACCAGCTTTACAACAAATGTTAAAGGGACTTATATGGTCAAGAAATACAAGATAAGGGAAAAGATATACAAAATCAACCCCAAACAATTAAGAAAATGGTAATAGAAACATATATATCACTAATTACTTTAAATGTAAATGGATTAAATGTCCCAACCAAAAGACACAGATTGGCTGAATGGATACAAAAAAAAAGACCCAAATATATATCCTGTCTACAAAGAAACCCACTTCAGACCTAAAGACATATGTAGACTGAAAGTGAGAGGATGGAAAAACACATTCCATGCAAATGGAAAGCAAAAGAAAGCTGGAGTAGCAATCCTCATATCAGACAAAATAGACCTTAAAATAAAGAAGATTGCAAGAGATAAGGAAGGACACTACATAAAGATCAAGGGATCAATCCAAGAGGAAGACATGACAATTGTAAATAACTATGCACCCATCATAGGAGCACCTCAATACATAAGACAAACACTAACAGACATAAAAGGAGAAATTGACAGTAACACAATAATAGTAGGAGATTTTAATACCCCATTCACACCAATGGACAGATCATCAAAAGAGAAAATCAATAAGGAAACACAAGTCTTAAATGATACATTAGATGAGATGGATCTCATTGATATCTTCAGGACATTCCATCCAAACGCAGAAGAATACACCTTCTTCTCAAGTGCACATAGAACATTCTCCAGAATAACTGACAAATGACACCATGAAAGTTCAGTGGTCTTGCCTGGCCTCTCTGTTTAGTGGCTGCATGATTTTTTACTGTTTCCTCTGAATGGCTTAACATTGGCTGTTGGGGGATTTCGATAGACATATTTAGAATGGGGAGCCACAGGACTTGTATTTTAGTCTCTTCTGCTACTTCCTTGTTTTGTGGGCTACAGCAAGGCACTTTCCCAAGCTAATTCCACATGTCAAAATAACTATGAAAGCACTCACTGTCCTCATCACCAACGCACCCCCAAACAGTGTGAGTTTTCATTAATACAGTGTGGGTGATGGCACTTTATGAACTCTGAAGTGCTGAGTACGTGTTATTTTTTCTCCCTTGAATTTGGGAGCAGTGTTTTTTGGCTTCCCTTAAATGACCCATTATCACATCCCTGGTTACTAAATACACTTGCATGGGAACATTTGGCTGATACTGGGAATGGCATTTGCAATCAATATTTTTCCTTGAAGATCAAAGTAAGTTATTATGAACTAAACTGTAGCAGTGCTATTTACAATATTAAGTTTTTGAGAGCAATTGCTACTTTGCCTATTTTGCTAAGATGGCATAATAGAGATTATTTAAGGTGATTAGATCAGTAAAGCACCAATTTGATAGAACGATTGAAGAAGAGAGTGAAAATAAATAGACATCGGATACCCTGAATTTACAATCAGATCAAGAAATAACAGCCAATGAGAATAAGTACTGTTCATTTGGGAGAGGGCTGCACACCAGTCACTTTCTGGGAACTTCCTCTAATGCTTCTAGCAACGTTGTGATATAGATATTGCTATCCCTGTTTTGGGCTTCCCAGGTGGTGCTAGTGAAGAACCCACTTGCCAATGCAGGAGACGTAAGAGGTGCAAGTTTGATCCCTGTGTCAGGAAGATCCCTTGGAGGAGGGCATGGTAACCCATTCCAGTATTCTTGCCTGGAGAATCCCATGGACGGAGGAGCCTGGTGGATGACAGTCCATAGGGTTGCAAAGAGTCAGACATGACTGAGAGACTTAGCATGGGTGCATCCCCTTGTGTGGGATGAGATAGCTGAGTGGTTAAGGTGATAGACTGATAATCCATTGTGCTTTGCACGCGTGGGTTCGTATCCCATCCTTGTCGTTTGTGTTTTACACTGGAGGTGGTTCTTAATTTTTTAGGACTTCAGTGGTGGCTCAGATGGTAAAGCGTCTGCCTACAATGCAGGAGACATGGGTTCAATCCCTGGGTCGGGAAGATACTCTGGAGAAGGAAATGGCAACCCACTCCAGTACTCTTGCCTGGAAAATCCCATGGATGGAGGAGTGTGGTAGGCTACAGTCCATGGGGTTGCAAAGAGTCAGACACGACTGAGCGACTTCAATTTCACTTTCACTTTCATCCCCATTTTACAGATGAGGAAACTGAGGCTCAGAAGTTTAGGTCACCACTCTGGTCCTCCTTGAGTTCTGTTTTTCAGAGAATGATACCAACACCTACCCAGTTACATAAGCCAAAGCAGTATGAGTTAGCTCTGATTAACCCCTTTCTCTCATTTCCCATATTCAATTTATTATTAAGGCTTATTGATTTTAGCTTTGAAAAATGCCCTAGATTCTGTTTACTCTTTCCATCTGGAGCATTACTAGCTCTTGTTTGGATTATGCACTTGCCTCCCACACGTACACCTGTGTCCATGCTGTCCCCCAGTCTGCTCTCCCTGCTTAGATCTGATCATGCTCCACAACCCCCACGCCAGCTAGAATGAGGGCAAACCTCCTTACCATGGCCACAGGCCTCTGTCTGTTTCTTTGGCCTCAGCATGTGCCCCACTTCTCAGCTCACTCTGCCCAGACTCAGCCTCCCGCGTGGGATGTGTTCCCTCTCAGCACTGCACCGTGCCTGGGATGCAGGCTCCTCCTCACTGCAGCAACTTGCTGTACACTTAAGGGCTTCCTAGGTGGCACTAGTGGTAAAGCACCCTCTTGACAATGCAGCAGACCTGAGAGATACGGGTTCAATCGCTGGGTCGGGAAGATCCCCTGGAGGAGGCATGGCAACCCACTCCACTATTCTTGCCTGGAGAATCCCATGGTCAGAGGAGCCTGGCAGGTTACAGTCCATGGAGTTGCAAAGAGTCAGACACAACTGAAGCGACTTAGCACATACGCATGCACTGTCCTTCTGATCTCAGCTCCAGCCGCCCTTCCTAGGGGAAGTCTTGAATTCCTATAGGCCAGTATGCTCAGTAAGATGTATGCGTGTGTGTGCACTGTGTGCTGCCAGGCTCCTCTGGAAAACTGAAATTTCCAGGCAGAATATCGGAGCAGGTTGCCATTTCCTCCTCCAGGGGATCTTCCCCAGCTGAGGACTGAACCTGTGTCTCCTGTGTCTCCTGCATTGGCAGGTGGGTTCTTTACCACTGAGAAGCCTCTGGGAAGGTATTGATGAACAAATAAATGACTCAGGCAGGGCATTGCAGCTAAGAAGTGATAGATTTTGGATTTAAACTCTTTTCTTTCTGGTTCTAAGGCTTTTAAAGACCACTGTTAACATCATTCACTTTTGGGCAGCGTCATTTTAGCAGTGGGACAGATAGATGTACTTTATTCTAAGAACAAACATATGTTGGTTCCATCAAATAAAGTTTGATAAAAATTGGTTATTAAGAGCAGATTTGATAAGCAGAGCTTTCTATCCAACGTGTCTGGATTTTTAAATGAAAAGGGATCAGCCTGGGCTGATGGGAGGGATGGGGACTGGAGAGCAGAGGAGAGCAGCTCCATCTGTACTGCTCTTGACCCTTGCCCCTCTTCTTCATTCTGCCTGGAACTGCCCACCCTGAGTGCTATAAGATAATGATGAATTACCTCCCTTGGACTGTGTGGGCGCTGGGCTATGTGTGAGTGGGGCAGCTTCTGTGATTGCATGAAGCTGTGTAATTAAGGAATTTGTAGAAAATTGCAAGTGTGCTTTATTGGTCTGTTCTAGTGTCTCTCCCCAAGCTACATTTTCTTTCATTTATTTTTAATTGAAGAATAATTGGTTTACAACATTGTGCTGGTTCCGCTATACATCAACATGAATCAGCCATAGGCATACACATGTCCTCTCTCTCTTTAACCTCTCTGCCACCTCACGCTCCATCCCACCCCTCTAGGTTGTCACAGAGCACAGGTTTGATGTTCTGAGTCATCGAATTTCCTTTTATTTACCACAGACACTAGACTTCCCAGGTGTTGCAGTGGTAAAGAATCTGCCTCCCAATTCAAGAAATGCAAGAGACTGGAGTTCAATCCCTGTGTTGGGAAGATCCCCTGGAGGAGGAAATGGCAACCCACTCCAGTATTCTTGCCTAGTAACCTACAGTCTGTGGGGTCACAAAGAGTCAGACGTGACCGAGTAACCACACAGGTATCAGGAACACTGATAGCAGCAGGATGCGAGGGAGGGAGAGGGAGGTCGAGTGTTAAAACTCTTAGTTCCTAGTTTCAGCTCTGATTTTGATCAACCCCGTTCAGTTTCCTCATCTGAAAAATCAGTGATGACCTGAATTCCTTTTAACTCACACTCCCTCTCCCCACTGTTGCAACACTTATGGAAGCCATTGTTCTCTTAGTTTTTCCAGTGAATGATGTGGCTTCTGTATTACAAAAATGTGGTCTCCAACCTAAATGACCCGTCAAGGAAATTAAATTTCTAACCATTTCCATCTGGTAAGTGAAATGGCTCAAGGAAAGAGCTAACTGTCAATAGCTCTGTGGATGGCAAATTAATTCAGTGGAACTGAATCTGAGCAAGCACGTGCTTACACAGCCATAATTTGCTTTTCATTTTCTTTTGCAACTTAGAAGAAAGTGAATAATTTCCAATGAGCCTCTCATTTAAACATATTGAAAAAACATGTCATTAGCAAAAGGAGCATTTAGTTGCTTGATTACCATATATCTCCAAGTATGTGGAACAGTCATTTTTCGGTTGGAGGTAATTAATTAAGCAGAAAGATGCAAAATCTTGGAGGGGGGCAGCAAAATCCTTGTATATTTTAAATGGGTATTGAGAAAGCAAAATTAGAACAGAGAGCGTAGGAGGAGGGAAAGGGTCAGCTGCATTTCCTATGGCTATTCAAATCCAAGTCCCTAAAGCAATGAGGATAAAACTGTATATGGAAATGTGGTTGTAGGGTTTCATTAACCCAAGAAAAGGGCAAAAGAGAAAGAGTTAAAAGAGATGGATTTTTAAAAATTCATTATTTAATTTGCTTATCTGCCTTTGTAGCCTTCCAACTATCACTCTCACATTTTTTTCCTTTTGTCTAAGGCCAATCTTTTAAGGGATTCCTGCCCACAGTAGTAGATATAGTGGTCATCTGAGTTAAATTCACCCATTCCAGTCCATGTTAGTTCACCGATTCCTAGAATGTTGATGTTCACTCTTGCCATCTCCTGTTTGACCACTTCCAATTTGCCTTGATTCATGGACCTGACATTCCAGGTTCCTATGCAATATTGCTCTTTACAGAATCAGACCTTGCTTCTGTCACCAGTCACATCCGCAACTGGGTGTTGTTTTTCTTTTGCTCCATCCCTTCATTCTTTCTGGAGTTATTTCTCCACTGATCTCCAGTAGCATATTGGGGACCTACCAACCTGGGAAGTTCCTCTTTTAGTATCCTATCATTTTGCCTTTTCATACTGTTCATGGGGTTCTCAAGGCAAGAATACTGAAGTGGTTTGCCATTCCCTTCTCCAGTGGACCACATTCTGTCAGACCTCTCCACCATGACCCGCCCGTTTTGGATGGCCCCACAGGGCATGGCTTAGTTTCATTGAGTCAGACAAGGCTGTGGTCCTAGTGTGATTAGATTGACTAGTTTTCTGTGATTATGGTTTCAGTATGTCTGCCCTCTGATGCCCTCTCACAACACCTACTGTCTTATTTGGGTTTCTCTTACCTTGGACGAGGGGTATCTCCTCACCGCCACCCCTCTTGATCTTGAACGTGGAATAGCTCCTTTCGGCCCTCCTGTGCCCTCGCAGCCACTGCTCCAAGTGAAGAGGAAATAAAAAGCCTCTTGATGAAAGTGAAAAAGGAGAGTGAAAAAGTTGGCTTAAAGCTCAACATTCAGAAAACAAAGATCATGGCATCTGGTCCCATCACTTCATGGGAAATAGATGGGGAAACAGTGGAAACAGTGTTCACAAAGAGTTGGACACGACTGAGCGACTGAACTGAACTGAAGGCCAATCTGGACTATCAGCTAGCTACAAGATCAATCCTGGCAAATTGTTTAAATTCTCTAAGATTCTTTTTTTTGGGGGAGGGGGGGTTAAGCTTTGGGGCAAAAATCCTTGATTTTGCTACCTTGAGTCCTCCCTGGTCAAGTCTGATATAACAGATTGCGTATGTGCTTTATAAAACTGATTTCCCAACAGATAGTATGGGCAAATTCAGATGACTTGACAGAGAGCAGTTGCTTCTTGGAGTTTGGCTGTTACTGTTGGGATGGAGTGCAGAGGAGTGGCAGAGAAGAGGATTGTAGAATTTTTCTAGACTACTTTTTACATCCAGAAAGTAACAATGCTCTTATATTTGAAGATACCCACCTATATGTGTTTTGTTTTTTCTAGTAGTCATGTATGGATGTGAGAGTTGGACCATAAAGAAAGCTGATTACCAAAGAATTGAAGCTTTTGAACTGTGGTGCTGGAGAAGATCCTTGAGAGTCCCTTGGACTGCAAAGAGATCCAACCAGTCAATCCTAAAGGAAATCAACCCTGAATATTCACTGGAAGGATTGATGCTGAAGCTGTAGCTCCAATACTTTGGCCAGCTGATGCAAAGAGCTGACTCATTGGAAAAGACCCTGATGCTGGGAAAGATTGAAGGCAGGAGGAGAAGGGGATGACAGAGGATGAAATGGTTGGATAGCATTGCCGATTCAATGGACAGGAGTTTGAGCAACCTCTGGGAGATAGTGAAGGACAGGGAAGCCTGGCATGCTGCAGTCCATGGGATTGCAGAGTCAGACACGACTGAGCAACTGAATGACAATGTATATGTGTATACAGAAATTCTAAGATTGTCAGAGCTTTGCATTGATTCTGGAGCAGAGTTTCAGGACTCCTGGAGCAGTGCCATCATTTCACATTAGGGATTGTAGTCAACAGGCTGCTCTCGGCCTCCCTGATGTGTGAAAATCTTGTAGAGGATGGGGAGTCTGGAGGCTAGTATCACATTGTTCTTCTTTCAGGCTAGAAAGTCCCATGAGGGCAATACTAAAAATTTAATTGGAACATTTATCAGCAGTGATATGGAATCCATCTCTTAAAGGCTTCCTGGGAGAGTTCCTGAAGATTTATATAGGAGACACTGCCTTGATTAAATGGCTCTGTTGCTTCCTTCTTAGTAGAAACAACACACGCCACCAGGCCACTTAGAACCTTATGTTCCTCTTTCCTAATAAACCATCCCCTCTTACAATTTATTTAGGGAATAGCTTATGCTATTTAACTCAATATTTTGATTAGCAGAATGATCACTCACAGAATATCAAGATAAATTGAAATATCATAACTAACTTCATTTAAAAATGATCTAACTATAGATAACTAATGAGAACCTACTGCATAGCACAGGGAACTCAACTTAATGCTCTGTGGTGACCTGAATGGAAGGAAATCCAAAAGGGAGGAGAGTGCATGGAAAAGTATATCTGATTCATTTTGTTGTACAGTAGGAACTAACACAACATTGTAAAGCAACTATACTCCAATCAGATTATTGAAAAAATAAATTTTTTAGAAGCAAATTTTTTGGTAACCTTTAGTTCATTGTTAGGAACATGAATATTTTATAATGTGGAAAAAAATTTGAATTTCTTTTCATTTAAAACATATAGCTTTTGATTTAGCCCAACTTTTACAAATGTATAATTTTTCCACTATGGAACAATTAATGTTTAGAGAAAAATATAAAGAAAAAAGTCACCTTTCCCAACTTTAAGATCCTTGAGAGTCCCTTGGACTGCAAAGAGATCCAACCAGTCAATCCTAAAGGAAATCAACCCTGAATATTCACTGGAAGGATTGATGCTGAAGCTGTAGCTCCAATACTTTGGCCAGCTGATGCAAAGAGCTGACTCATTGGAAAAGACCCTGATGCTGGGAAAGATTGAAGGCAGGAGGAGAAGGGGATGACAGAGGATGAAATGGTTGGATAGCATTGCCGATTCAATGGACAGGAGTTTGAGCAACCTCTGGGAGATAGTGAAGGACAGGGAAGCCTGGCATGCTGCAGTCCATGGGATTGCAGAGTCAGACACGACTGAGCAACTGAATGACAATGTATATGTGTATACAGAAATTCTAAGATTGTCAGAGCTTTGCATTGATTCTGGAGCAGAGTTTCAGGACTCCTGGAGCAGTGCCATCATTTCACATTAGGGATTGTAGTCAACAGGCTGCTCTCGGCCTCCCTGATGTGTGAAAATCTTGTAGAGGATGGGGAGTCTGGAGGCTAGTATCACATTGTTCTTCTTTCAGGCTAGAAAGTCCCATGAGGGCAATACTAAAAATTTAATTGGAACATTTATCAGCAGTGATATGGAATCCATCTCTTAAAGGCTTCCTGGGAGAGTTCCTGAAGATTTATATAGGAGACACTGCCTTGATTAAATGGCTCTGTTGCTTCCTTCTTAGTAGAAACAACACACGCCACCAGGCCACTTAGAACCTTATGTTCCTCTTTCCTAATAAACCATCCCCTCTTACAATTTATTTAGGGAATAGCTTATGCTATTTAACTCAATATTTTGATTAGCAGAATGATCACTCACAGAATATCAAGATAAATTGAAATATCATAACTAACTTCATTTAAAAATGATCTAACTATAGATAACTAATGAGAACCTACTGCATAGCACAGGGAACTCAACTTAATGCTCTGTGGTGACCTGAATGGAAGGAAATCCAAAAGGGAGGAGAGTGCATGGAAAAGTATATCTGATTCATTTTGTTGTACAGTAGGAACTAACACAACATTGTAAAGCAACTATACTCCAATCAGATTATTGAAAAAATAAATTTTTTAGAAGCAAATTTTTTGGTAACCTTTAGTTCATTGTTAGGAACATGAATATTTTATAATGTGGAAAAAAATTTGAATTTCTTTTCATTTAAAACATATAGCTTTTGATTTAGCCCAACTTTTACAAATGTATAATTTTTCCACTATGGAACAATTAATGTTTAGAGAAAAATATAAAGAAAAAAGTCACCTTTCCCAACTTCAAGGGTTAACAACTGTTAATATCTTAGTTTAGTTCTAGTTCTTCATGCTGTGTCTATAATTCATGTAGTTTCATTATATGTCATAAGTGAAGTGAAGTGAAATGAAGTGAAAGTTGCTTAGCTGTGTCTGACTCTTTGTGACCCCATGGACTATACAGTCCATGGAATTCTCTAGGCCAGAATACTGGAATGGGTAGCCTTTCCCTTCTCCAGGGGATCTTCTCAACCCAGGGATCGAACCCAGGTCTCTCTCATTGCAGGAGGATTCTTTATCAGCTGAGCCACAAGGGAAGCCCAAGAATACTGGAGTGGATAGCCTATCCCTTCTCCAGTGGATCTTCCCAACCCAGGTTTTGAACTGGGGTTTCCTGCATTGCTGGCAAATTCTTTACCAACTGAGCTATCATGGAAGCCCATTATGTCATAAAGTTGTATATATTAGCTTTAAAATAATGCATTTTTATTGTTATAAATAAAATGTTTTGTATACAACTATAACATAGAGAAAAATATAAAAAAATAAATCAAAGTCATTTAGAATCTTACCTTTTAGAGATAAACACCATTAAAATATTGGTGTCTGTTCTCAGAATACTCTTTCCTATGTATTTTCTTTTTTCCTCCTTATTAAATACTTCAAAAAATGTAGAAAAGACAGAGAATAGTATAGCAAACTTATGTGCACATCATCAAAATTTAAAAAATATAGATTTTTTCTCCATATACTTTAGAATCTTTTTTTTTTTCCTGTTATCCAGTGTCCCTTCTCCTCCTCATTTTTGTCAAAACAAAATACTGTAGATGGTGTTGAAACTCTTGTATTAACTGGGATCAACTGATACGGGATTGATCTGCTTTATCAATTGATCAATTGAGCTTCCCTTGTGGCTCAGCTGATAAAAAATCCACCAGCAATGTGGGGGTTGGAAAGACCCACTGGAGAAGAGAAAGGCTACCCACTCCAGTATTCTGACCTGGAAAATTCCATGGATTCTATCGTCTATGGGGTCGCAAAGAGTCAGGCATGACTGAGCAATTTTCACTTTCATCTTGATAAAATATTAATACAAGATATTTTTATCAGGAAATACAATATCTTGATAAAAGATATGCTCAATTTTATCTTGTCAAGATTTATGTTTATTAAAATGTATAACTCTAATCTACTTAATTTTTCTGCTAAGTAATCTACCATATGGACAGCCCACAATGTGAGCATTATACTCTTGCCATGTGCATTCTTGTGTAGATCTCTTGACAAGAATATCTCTTAAATATTCGGCATTGCTAACTTGTTGGGTAGACTTGTCTCCAGTTTTTCTAGGAATGGACCAATTGTTTAAAGTGGTTATAACAATATGTATTCCCACAAGTGACACTGGATAGCTTGGTTTGTTTTTTAGCTTAACTTGGTATTGTGAAGCTTTAAAACTTTTGCCAATCTTAACAGTGTAAATGGCATTTTTAAATTTAATGTTTCTGGAGAAGACTCTTGAGAGTCCCTTGGACAGCAAGAAGATCAAACAAGTCAATCCTTAAGGAAATCAACCCTGAATAATCACTGGAAGAACGGATGCTGAACCTGAAGCTCCAATACTTTGGCCACCTGAAATGAAGAAGTCATTAGAATAGATCCTGATGCTGGGCAAGTTTGAGCGCAGGAGAAGAGGGCAACAGAGAATGAGGTGGTTGGATGGCCTCACTGACTCAATGGACATGAGTTTGAGCAAACTCTGGGAGATGGTGAAGGACAGGGAAGCCTGGCGTGCTGTCTATGGGGTGGCAAAGAGTTGGACATGACTTAGCAACTGAACAACAATATCAACAAATAGTTTATTACTGATGATAAATGTAACCTTTGTTTCTAAGTCACAACTGGCACGGATTTTCTTAACTCATTTAGGAGCACTTATCAAGTGTGAGGTTTCCGGAGGTGTCTATTCAGGGCTACTGTTGGATCTGGTTGCCCAGATCCACCTTCTCCAGGCCTATACCACCAGCATTAATATTCCTGTCTTCCAGTTCTAGTGTTCTTCAGGGACTTGGAAGGTCCTTGCTATAGAAAACAGTTGCAGTAATAGGGAAGATTGTATTAAAGCAACTTTAGGGTCTTCTCACCTAGTAATCATGCAGATATTAAAATACTATATTTAGAAAAGTTACACAAGTTATACGTGAAAACATGCAATACCAAAGTATATTAAAAATACAAGCCCTCTTGGAAGGGGGGAACGGGGTGAATTGGGAGATTGGTATGGACATATGTACACTCCTATTTATAAAATAGATTATAATGCTGCTGCTGCTGCTGCTAAGTCGCTTCAGTCATGTCCGACTCTGTGCGACCCCACAGATGGCAGCCAATTGGGCTCTGCCATCCCTGGGATTCTCCAGGCAAGAATACTGGAGTGGGTTGCCATTTCCTTCTCCAGTGCATGAAAGTGAAAAGTGAAAGTGAAGTCTCTCAGTCGTGTCTGACTCAGCGACCCCATGGACTGCAGCCTACCAGGCTCCTCCATCCATGGGAGTTTCCAGGCAAGAGTACTGGAGTGGGATGCCATTGCCTTCTCCGAGATTATAATGAGAACCTACTATATAGCACAGGGAACTCTACCCAGTACTCTGTGGTGACCTAAATGGGAAGGAAATCTAAAAGAGAGGGGCTGTATAGCTGACTCACTTTGCTGTACAGCAGAAACACAATATTGTAAAGCAACTATACTCCAATAAAAACTAATTTTAAAAAGTACAAGCCCCTCCCTTAATTCTCCTCTTCCAATAAAGAACTGCTTGTAGTAGATAAACTCTACTTGTTCTTTCATATTTGTGAATATTCTTGAATGTGTCTCCTTGGGGCCCCATGAAGCTGAATGTGATTTTTTAACTTAACATTATTTGTCAACATCTGCACAGTATTCATTATGTGAAAGCTTAAGAACTAACCTAGTTTTTCTTCTGATTATGGCATTTAGGCTGCCTCCAGTTTTCCATTATTGTCAACAATGTTGTGGAAAACATTCTTGTAAATGTCTTTGGGCATCAGTGTGAGAATTGCCTTCTGAGAAATTCCTAGAAGTGCTATTCACATGCTAATATTTTTTTACATTTTAAAAACTTTATTTTATATTGGAGTATGGTTGATTACAAACATTATGTTAGTGTCAAGTGTACAGCAAAGTGATTCAGTTATATAAATACATGTATTTATTCTTTTTCAAACTCCTTTCTCATTTAGGTTGTTACAAAATATTGAGCAGAGTTCCCTGTGCTATACAGTAGGTTCTTGCTCATTTTCTATTTTAAATATAACTATGTGTACCTGTCAGTTCCACAGTCTCTGTCTGTCCCTCCCACACCACCCTTTCCCCCTGGTAACTGTAAGTTTGTTCTCTAAGTCTGTGAGTCTGTTTCTGTTTGTTAGTAAGTTCAGATGTCCATCGACAGAAGAATGGATAAGGAAGAGATGGCATACACATATACGATGAATATTGAGGAAATATTGCTCAGCCATAAAAAGAATGAAATAATGTCATTTGCAGCAGCATGGATGGACTTAGGAATTTTCACACTGAGTGAAGTTAGAGAAAGAGAAATATCGTATGATATGGCTTCTGTGCTGTGCTAAGTCACTTCGGTCGTGTCCGACTTTTTGCGACCGCATGGACTATAGCCTGCCAGGTTCCTCTGTCCATGGAGTTTTCCGGAAAGCACACTGGAGTGGGTTGCCATTCCCTTCTCCAGGGGAACTTCCCAACTCAGGGATGGAACCCATGTCTCTTATGCCACTTGCATTGGCAGGCGGGTTCTTTTATCACTAGTGCCATCTGGGAAGAAGCCATGTGAGGAATCTCAGAAAAAAAAGGATACATGCTAATTTTTAAGTTTCTGAGGAATTCGTGACTTCTAAGTAGGTTTGGAAGCTTACTAAGTGGCACAATGATAAAGAATCCACCTGCCAATGCAGGAGATAGCAGAGATGTGGGTTCAATCCGTGGGTCCGGAGGATCCCCTGGAGGAGGAAATGGCAACCTGCTTCAGTATTCTTGCTTGAAAAATTCCATGGACAGAGGAGCCTGGTGGGAATATCGTCCATGGGTCATGGGGTCACAGTGACTGGGAACACACACAGAGGAAGGTTTTGGACATGGTACCTAGATTCTTTGAGCTTTGTAGTCTGTATAATATGGCAGAAGCAATACTAACTGCTTGGTAGGGTAGTTTTGCCAATAAAAAGAGGTGATGTGGAGATAGTCCATACAGAGTTTGGACCACAGTAAGGATTCAATCCGTATTGGTTCTTTCACCTCCTTCTTATACATCACTTCCTAGTAAAAGGAAACAGTGAAAAATAGGGAAATAAAACACATTCCCATTTTTATCAGATTTTGGTCTTGAACTGGCATTCTTCTCAAATATCTTTAACAGGCAACCAGGGAGAAAAAAAGTCTATTTCCTATCCAGAATGTAACAGGAAACATAACAGATGGAAAAACCCTTCAACCCTCTGTGTGAAAGATCACCGTGGTGATTATATTTCTTAAATGGTAAAGTGAGGCATAAAGGCAATTCTCAATCATTCATATTTTCTGTCAGCTTCACATTGCTCTTATTTTCCCATCTGGGAATAATTGCAATAACAAGAAAAACATAGTGGTGTAGCACTATGAAAGGTTTATTGAATGCACTGGATCTAGTAAGAAACAATTAGAAATGGTTTATTTTTTCCCTCTTCCCTTTAAATTTGCTCTGTGGACTCATTCTTATGGATTCATTGGATAAAGTCTCTGGCACTCAATATTTTCATGAGCAATTCTAGGTTTAAAGAATTCTGTCCAGTTTAACTTCAAAATTCAAAAATATGATCTAATTTCAAAATTCAAATTTAATTTTCAAATTAAAAAACTTTATTTTTCTTCCATATTTTAATACAAAGAATAACCAATGAGGAATCGTAGAAGGAGGTATATCAACCTCCTTCAATGTGTTATTAAAAATTCAATGGGTTATTTTAAATGGAATCATAAAATATTTAAATAATCCAAAAGAAGTCAGGGGAAAAAAGAACAGGGACAAAAACAAGGAGGACAAAAAGTAAAGAAGACAAATAATAAAATGGTGGACATAATCTAATTACATTATTAAGCTATCAATAAACCCTGTCTCTTAAGGTCATGTATGGATGTGAGAGTTGGACTGTGAAGAAGGCTGAGCACCAAAGAATTGATGGTTTTGAACTGTGGTGTTGGAGAAGACTCTTGAGAGTTCCTTGGACTGCAAGGAGATCCAACCAGTCTATTCTGAAGGAGATCAGCCCTGGGATTTCTTTGGAAGGAATGATACTAAAGCTGAAACTCCAGTACTTTGGCCACCTCATGCGAAGAGTTGACTCACTGGAAAAAACTCTGATGCTGGGAGGGATTGGGGGCAGGAGGAGAAGGGGACGACCGAGGATGAGATGGCTGGATGGCATCACGGACTCGATGGATGTGAGTCTGAGTGAACTCCGGGAGTTGGTGATGCACAGGGAGGCCTGGCATGCTGTGATTCATGGGGTCACAAATAGTCGGACACGACTGAGCAACTGAACTTAACTGAACAGCTTCAATCTACATGAAACAGAAATAGAATTAAAGGGATAAATACACAATCTATAATTTTTGTTGGTGACTTCAACATCCATCTCTCAAGCCATTAGTAGATCAACCACCAAATATTAGTAAAGACATGGATGAGCAGGACATTAAACATCTTGAGTTAACCTATAGAAAACTATACCCAACAGCCACAAAATATCTCTATCTATCTGCAGGTGTGTTAATCCATAGTTGTTGTTCAGTAGCCCAGTCGTGTCTGACTCATCATGACTCTTTGCAATCCCATGGACTGCAGCACACTCGGCTTCCCTGTCCTTCACTATCTCCTGGAGTTTGCTCAAACTCATGGCCATTGAGTTTGATACAATCCAACCACTTTATCCTCTGTCATCCCCTTATCCCCCTGCCTTCAGTCTTTTCCAGCATCAGGGTCTTATCCAATAAGTTGACTCTTCACATCAGGTGGCCAAAGTATTGGAGATTCAGCATCAGACATTCCAATGAATATTCAGGGTTGATTTCCTTCAGGACTGACTGGTTTGATCTTCCTTGAAGTCCAAGGGAAAGGGGTCTTACAGACTTTCTAACCCCACCCCTCTTCACAAAGGAGACTCAGAGATGTGATGTGTTTGCCTGGGAAAACACAACAAAGTAACAGGAGAAATGAGCTGATTTCTGGTTCACTGCTCAGAAGTCAGCTTTTCACAACCTTCCCCCTGCCAGGGAGAGAAGAATTAAGGCAGAAAATTTCCGATTTCTGAGCCTGTGCTCCACCACGCGGGTGTTGTGTGCTCCACCGCGCCGGTGTTGAGCCTTTGACCCATGGGTGGCTGAGAGCAGAGCACCATCCCCAAAGAGCTCTAATAGGACCCTCAGGTCACCTGAAACACTGCCCATCATTTGAGTAGTTGCTTCTTTAAAAGAGGAATTAGCCTGAAAGCTTTGTCTAGCTTTGTGAGTCAGCTGGGAAAAGACCAAGCGACTCTGGACTAGGGTTGCAGAGAAAAAGAACCATGTTTGTCTGACCGAGGGGCTGAGGGCTGAGGGCCGAGTGATGGGACTTCTTGATTACCAGCTGAAAAACTGTGCTTGGGCTCCTGTGAACCCTGCCTCCATTTTACTGTGTGTATTTCAGGGCTGGTCTCTAATTCTTGTTTTTCTTCTGAAGGGTGGGGCAGAAATTGCATTCGAAGTCCTTGCTGTGAGGGGTGGGAATTGGTAGACTCAGGTGGCCATGAGTAACCACAAGTTAGAGGTGCCACTGGGCAAAAACCTTAACAGTGTGTTCTGGACCCCCATGTTTGTCCCACTGACCAGAGCTGTGTTTGCCTGAGGGTCCTCGTATGATGTGATCTCAGAGGGGCGGGAACTGTGCTATTCAGCACTCCATGAATACGGACCCTAGGCTAGGAGCTTTATGTTGTTTGCTTTGTTTCAGACTCACAATGGCCTTGATACTATATTTTCCTTTTATAGAAGAGACATTAAATAACTTGCCCAGAATCACACAAGTCACAGATAAGGAGGCCAAGTTCTTTAAGTCAGCGGTCCCCAATCTTCTTGGCACTAGGGGTGGGTTTCGTGGAAGACAATTTTTCCATGGACCAGGATGGGGGTGTGGTTTCTGGATGACTCAAGCACATTACATTTAATGTGCACTTTATTTCTGTCTTGATTACACCAGCTTCACCTAGTTCATCAGGCATTAGATCTCTCAGAGGTTAAGGACCCCTCCTTAAGCAATCCATGAGACTTCCCTCCCAAGAACCTGGAGATAAAGGCAATAACTTTGAGGTCTAACTAATTAGTTAAACTAATCAACTTGACATTTAACGTAAAGCAGTCGATTACCTTCTAGTGGCCCTAAGAAGAGCCACTTGACTGTATAGTAATCAGTGATAAAAATGCTTCTACCAAAGAAATATGTGATCAGAGTTTATGGGCAGCAGTGGGACAGAGCAATATGGGAAAGAGAGCTGTAAGCCCTGGGACATGTTGGAGGGGACTTCTCCCAGTTCACCCTGACCCTGGCATGGGGTGGTGATGGTGGGAGAATTGGGGAGATGTGGGTCAAAGGATACAATTTTTCTATTAGGAGATCAATAAGTTCTGGAGATCTAACGCACAGCATAGTGTATACAGTCAATGGTACTGTAATATGTTTGTCAAACTTGCTAAGATAATAGATCTAAAATTTTCTCCACAAAAAGAAATGGTAAATTTATACTCTGGCCACTTGATGTGAAGAGTTGACTCATTGGAAAAGATCCTGATGCTGGGAATAATTGAGGGCAGGAGGAGAAGGGGTGACAGAGGATGAGGTGGTTGGATGATATCATTGACTCAATGGGCATGAGTTTGAGTGAACTCCAGGAGACAGTGAAGGACAGGGAAGCCTGGTGTGCTGTAGTACCTGAGGTTGCAAGGTGTTGGATATAATTTAGTGACTGAACAACAATTATATGACTGAAAGGAGTGTTAACTAATGCCAGGGAAGTAATCATACTGCACTGTGGTCATGATTTAGTTGCTAAGTCATGGCCAACTCTTGGGACCCCATGGACTACAGCCCACCAGGCTCCTTTGTCCATGGGGTTTCCCAGGTAGGAGTACTGGAGTGGGTTGCCATTTCCTTCTCTAAGGGATCTTCCCAACCCAGGGATTGAGCCCACATCTCCTGCACTGCCTGTGGTCTCCAGGCTCCTGCATTGCAGATGGATTCTTTATGGACTGAGCCATCAAGGGAGTGATATTGGGCTATATAAGTGTATCACATCAGCAAGCAGTACACTTTAAACCAACACAATATTATCTGTCAATTATGTCTTAATTTAAAAAATCAACAGAAAAATAAAATAAAAATAAAAATCTCCTCTATTTTTGGAAAAAATATGGATATAAATTCATTCTGTTAGCTTGTATTATTGTGTCCTAGGGAAGGCCATGACATACTGTTTGAAATACATTCATCAATGCTGAAAACTTTCATTTTGGTGAACAGAACTGATTTCAAATTTTCTTCTCATCACAAGTTTGTTTCACTGGAGAGAAAACCCAATTTTGGAGTTCTTGATATAAGAAGGCATTTGCTGGGGCTCTGAGGGAACTTTTGGAACACTTTGGATTAAGTTCTTGTTTTGTGAAAATATTATCTGCTTTTATCTCTTTGAGGATTCTCATGATGGGTTTCTGAAGAGTTTATGTCTCTTTAAAAATATTATTTATTTATATATTTGGCTGTACCAGGGTCTTTTTTGTGGCATGAGGGATCTAGTTCCCTGACTGGGGATTGAACCCAGGCCCCTTGCATTTGAAGTGCAGAGACTTAGCCACTGGGCCACCAGGGAAGTCCCCAAAGATACATCTTTATACAGTCCTTTTTCATCCAGGTGGTTTTATTTGTCTTTTTGCTCTTTTTGGCCTCTGCCTTTGTTGTTGTTGTTAGAAACTTTCCTCAGATATCTGGTGACACTTAGCTGTCTGTTTTGGTTAAAAAATAGAGCATCTAAAAGTAGTTAGAGTTCTTTGGGAGGGGGGCTTCCTTGGAAGGTGGTCTGGCTGGGCCAGTTTTCTGGGAACTGTACACCACCAGCCCTATCTTTCAACATTTTTGGCTGGGCAGGTAAGATTCTCTCCAGAGAGGAATCTTCTTGTTTCCTGCCTGAGTGTCTACTATCCTGTTTGCAACCAGTTGGGAGGAAAAGCTGGAGGATATCAGTGTTTATTGTGTAACTGGTCACTTATTTCTAGTGTTTTCAGCACTTTGTGTACAGAGAGCTCCTACTGAGAAACCCTATAGAAAAGACACTTCTGGGTGGTGCCACTTTGAGGGAGGGACAGTCATTTCAGAGCAGGTAGAAAATCTGGGCTGTACTGCTACTTAATTCAAATTCAACCCTGTTTTTCATCTCAGTTTTAACTCTGCCTCTGGAGGTAAACTATGTTGCCAACTCAAGCTTTTAGGGGATTCTGGTTGCTTTCCTATTGCTGGCTTAGGGTTCAGCAGTCCTGGGTTTGCTGTCAGGCACCACTTACACTTTCGCTTCCCAGCTTCCTAAGTGCTGGGTAGGTACTCAGCTTCCTAGGTACTGTCTTTGCCCTTTTTCTTATCTTAGAGGGTTTACTTTTTAAAGATCCTCTCACTGTGACTTTAATGTAATATAAAGAAGGGATGAAAGCACGTGCATTTATTCTATTGTTTCTCTTAGCCAATGTTGATATATTTTTCTTGGGGCATCCCTGGTGGCACAGTGGTAAAGAATCTATCTACCAATGCAGGAGATATGGGTTCTACCCTTGGGTCAGAAAGTTGCCCTGGAGAAGGAACTGGCAACCCACTCTAGTATTCTTGCCTGGGAAATCCCACGGACAAAGGAACCTGGTGGGCTACCGTTCATGGGGTCATGAAGAGTCGGATTCAACTGAGCAACTAAACAACAACAATTGTGTTTCTCTTAGAGTAAAATCTTGATCATTCCATGTTTCAGTTAATTAGAATTTTATATGTACATTATGCTTTGATGAAGGAGAAAGAGTAAGGGACAGTGAGAGAGAGACAGACTGGGAAGGAAAGAAGGGAAACATGGTATTATAATAGACAAGCCCACTGGTCTGTTTTTGGAGTCAATAAAGATTTAGCCCTGTTTTCTTTTTAAAAAGAAATGATATTCAGACAATGATCTTGAATCAGTATTGGGGCAAGGGGAAAGATTTTTTTGTGTTCAGTTTATAATCCTTAGGACAAAAGAATAAATATTGTAAAACACATAAAAAAAAAAGAGTTTCTGATTAACCCACAAATAATTGGGCATGGAAGGTAGCCCAAGCATCTCTGGCTAAGTCAGGGTTTGTGGAGATTTTCTGTGCATCAGTGACTTGCCCTTTAAATTATTGTACTTTTTCTTCAGCTTAACATTCAAAAGAGTAAAGGGAGATGCAGAACATAAAAGGAAGAGACCACCTATAACCTGCCTCTTTCCCCTCCTACCCAGAGACAACTGCTGTTTACATCTTGCTATATTCTCTTCCTATACTTTTTGAGACACCTTTTTAGAAGATATTTTTATTCATGAAATTGTCTGAGGCGATGAGTAAGTTGTCAGAGAGGACCACCCACTCTCCTCTCCTCCTCCTTGAAGGTGATTGACTTAGGAACTCCATAACTTAACCTTACAGTGTTGACGCTAAGTCTTCTGTCTGGTTACTCTGCGGCGCCCTCTCCCTGTCACCCTCCCCTTCATTCTTTCCCTTCCTGCTTCACACCCCGCCCCCCCCCCCCCCACACACACACACACACAGGGCCAGAGAAGTGGGGGGGGCGGTGGGGGGGGCAGGCAGCTGCAGAGCCGAGATAGGGGCTTGGAGTGCTTCACGGTGCCAAGTCTGTCAGAAACTGCTCCTGGGGTCTGAAAAACAACAGCAGGATCGCGCATTCCTCTGACAACCACTCAGAAATAGAGTGTAAAGAAGTGGGAGGAAGGAAAGATGTAGGGCGAGCAATCAAAATGCTTCCTCCTCCATGGAAGCCTGTGAAACGTTGGCTGCTTGAGCGGCTCAGGTGAGGGGAGATTTTGGACAGAGAATAACAGTGGTGCTGCCAAGCCACATAACCTGCTCTTCTTGGAATAGTGAATTGTCTTAAAGTGCTTGGGAGAATTGTCCCTTGGTTTACATAACCCCACTTATCCTAGATTGCTGTTTCAGTTTTCTGAAGTGACTGCTTGGTTGATCATGTCAGAGGTCAGCAAACATTTCCCAGGAAAGAGCCAGATAGCTGATATTTTAGGCTTGGTGGCCCATATGGTCTCTTGTTGCAATTATTCAACTCCACTGTTGTAGTGTGAAAGCTGCCATTGAAATACGCACAGGAGCAAGTGTGGCTGAGTTCCAATGTAATTTTTTTATGGACACTGAAAATAGAATTGTACTTAATTTTTTTACATTCTGTGAAACATTATTATTCTTTTGAATTCTTTCAACCATTTAAAGATGTAAAAAGCATTCTTAGACATTAGGTTGGATTTGGCCCATTGGCTGTGATTGGCCAAACCCTGGTCTTTATCCATATCACGATGGTGTAGACACAGGCAGGGGAGTGTACTAACTCCTTCCCACCATCTCTTCCCTACTCCTCCCTCCCCTTCCTTTACCTGTCCTTTCCTTCTCTTCTTTTCTCAGCTTCACATTGGGCTGATTTCAAAATTAACAGGGATGTCTCTGGTGCTCCAGTGGTTAAGAATCTGCCTGCCAGTGCAGCGGGCATGGGTTTGATCCCTAACCTGGGAAGATTCCACATGCCAAGCTGCAGTAAAGCCCGTGGACCACAACCGTGGAGCCTGTGCTCTAGAGCCCAGGAGCTGCAGCCACTGACCCTTGTGCCCCAACTACTGAAGTCTGCACGCCTTAGAGTCCGTGCTCCACAACAAGTCACTGCAATGAGAAGCCTTGCAATAGAGAAAGCCTGCGCACCCAGCACAGCCAAAAATAAAAATAAAAAATAAATTAGAAATTGAAAAAATAATAAAAAAGAAAGAACATTAATGAAAGGAAACTAAGGGAAGTGAAGGATTTCTTATTTAACCCATTAGTGGCAGTGTCAGAATAAAAACTCAGAATTCAAGGAGCAGTCTCTATAGCCCAGAGCAAGACTATAGGATTCTTTTTTGTCCACACAAGCTCCTTAAGGTTGTGCTGGGTCTGAAACTGACTTCTTCGTTAACTGCCTGTTCTATGATTCTTGAATGCATAATTAATTAAGTTGTAGTAGTTAATGTGCTTCACGCAACTGGGCTGTAGAGATAAACAAGGTTGGATCTGCCTTCTAGGAGCTCACTTCTTCAGGGTATTCTTTTGAATGATTCCTATAATCCTACCAATGTATTGTTTTACCCTTAAAGAATTAAATTCAGCTATACTTTCATAAATTGTGACTAGAATTAAAATTTGGAAGGATATCCACCCTTGAAGCATGCAGGTAAAGGGAATTAAAAGCAAATATATAACTCATACTTCCTACCTGTGCATTAGCGTTTGAAATAACAAGACTGTTATTTTATTTTTTTTTTACTATTATTTTTAAATGACACCAAAAAACTGAAACTAGTTTTTGTTTACTAAAATTATCCTAGATCATGTGAACTTGAAAAATACCTAGGTTAGTTTCTGTTGTATTTAAATACATATAAGCACTTTCTTTTTGGGGGCTCCAAAATCACTGCAGATGGTGACTGCAGCCATGAAATTAAAAGACACTTACTCCTTAGAAGGAAAGTTATGACCAACCTAGATAGCATATTCAAAAGCAGAGACATTACTTTGCCAACAAAGGTCCGTCTAGCCAAGGCTATGATTTTTCCAGTAGTCATGTATGGATGTGAGAGTTGGACTGTGAAGAAAGCTGAGCGCCGAAGAATTGATGCTTTTGAACTGTGGTGTTGGAGAAGACTCTTGAGAGTCCCTTGGACTGCAAGGAGATCCAACCAGTCCATTCTAAAGGAGATCAGTCCTGGATTTCTTTGGAAGGACTGATGCTAAAGCTGACACTCCAGTACTTTGGCCACCTCATGTGAAGAGTTGACTCATTGGAAAAGACTCTGATGCTGGGAGGGATTGGGGGCAGGAGGAGAAGGAGATGACAGAGGATGAGATGGCTGGATGGCATCACCGACTCGATGAATGTGAGTTTGAGTAAACTCTGGGAGTTGGTGATGGACAGGGAGGCCTGGCGTGCTCAAATTAATGGAGTTGCAAAGAATCAGACACGACTGAGTGACTGAACTGAGCTGAAGCACTTTTTACTTTAAGTTAGTGAAATAGTTTTTACATATTAATTTTGGCAATGCCATCCAAAGGTAGAAAAATATTTATAATGTACATAAATAGACATATACAGACACAGACAGAAACTTCTTAGCTTTCATTTGAAAATTTTAGCTGTGAATCAGGTACAAACAAAGTTCACTGGTCTATAAATAACAGTTGGAAATAATTAAGTTTATTGTTTAGATGACTAAGATTTTTTACTATTTGTGATGATGACATTATCATTTGTATTTGCCCTTGACAAGCAATTTAAAGACAGCTGTGGTTTAGAGTTTAGTCAAAAACCCTATTAGCAGTTTGTATTTAAAAAGGCCTTTCCCCCCTGCTCCCTTTTCCCTCTTAGTCTCAAGCAAGTTTTAGTTATCTCCTAGGTGATCCCATTTTAAAGGGATAACAAAAGAAAATATAAGATTTTTCCTTGGAGTTTTGAAGTATATTTGTCTGTTATCAGAAATCTTAGGCTAATTATTATTTTTCTTTCTTTGAACAATTTTGGCTCCAATTACCTTGATCTTATGCAATATCTAGGGCTTCCTGGTGGCTCAGATGGTAAACAATCTGCCTGCAATGCAGGGGACCTGGGTTCAATCTCCAGATCGGGAGATCCCTGGAGAAGGGAATGGCAACCCACTCCAGTGTTCTTGCCTAGAGAATCCTATGGACAGAGGAGCCTGGCTGGTTACTGTCCATGGAGTCGAAAAGAGTTGGACATGACTGAGTGACTGTCACTTCACTTATGCAATATCTGTTACATTTTGAGAGGAACAGATGAAGTTTGGGGATTGTTAGAGTTATGTGGTCTTTGACTTGCTTCTACATTTACATTTCTACTTTTGTAGAGATTGCAACACAAGGACAGTTGCTTCTACTGTTTCTCATATATTAGCTCCAAGTGGATCCATTTCCTGATCATTTGTAGGACGGCCTTTGAAAATTCTGATGACAACAGGTGAATTTTAAAGAGAGAATTTTTACTGAAAATTTTTTGCAGTCTAATTGCTGTGCTTTCATCTTGTTAGGGAGTCTCTAAAGTCAGCTGTTTTGTATATATATATGTATATATATATAATTTTAATTATTAAAATGAAGTATAATTTACTTATCAGTTCAGTTCAGTCGCTCAGTTGTGTCTGACTCTTTGCGACCCCATGAATCGCAGCACGCTAGGCCTCCCTGTCCATCACCATCTCCCGGAGTTCACTCAGACTCACATCCATCGAGCCAGTGATGCCATCCAGCCATCTCATCCTCGGTCGTCCCCTTCTCCTCCTGACCCCAATCCCTCCCAGCATCAGAGTCTTTTCCAATGAATCAACTCTTCGCATGAGGTGGCCAAAGTACTGGAGTTTCAGCTTTAGCATCATTCCTTCCAAAGAAATCCCAAGGTTGATCTCCTTCAGAACGGACTGGTTGGATCTCCTTGCAGTCCAAGGGACTCTCAACAGTCTTCTCCAACACCACAGTTCAAAAGCATCAATTCTTCGGTGCTCAGCTTTCTTCACAGTCCAACTTTCACATCTATACATGACCACTGGAAAAACCATAGCCTTGACTAGACGGACCTTAGTTGGCAAAGTAATGTCTCTGCTTTTGAATATGCTATCTAGGCTGGACATAACTTTCCTTCCAAGGAGTAAGCATCTTTTAATTTCATGGCTGCAATCACCATCTGCAGTGATTTTGGAGCCCCAAAAATAAAGTCAGCCATTGTTTCCACTGTTTCCCCACGTCCCCTTCTCCTCCTGCCCCCAATCCCTCCCAGCATCAGAGTCTTTTCCAATGAGTCAACTCTTCGCATGAGGTGGCCAAAGTACTGGAGTTTCAGCTTTAGCATCATTCCTTCCAAAGAAATCCCAGGGTTGATCTTCAGAATGGACTGGTTGGATCTCCTTGCAGTCCAAGGGACTCTCAAGAGTCTTCTCCAAGGTGGTCTGGTATTCCCATCTCTCTCAGAATTTTCCACAGTTTATTGTGATCTACACAGTCAAAGGCTTTGGCATAGTCAATAAAGCAGAAATAGATGTTTTTCTGGAATCTCTTGCTTTTATGTTTTACTAATTTTAGTTGCACCGTGTAGTGATTTGATATTTTTATACATTACAAAATAATCACCAGAATAAGTCTAGTTGTCATCAGCCACCATATAAATTTATCACAAGATTATAGACCATATCCCCATGCTTACATTATGTCCTCGTGACTTATTTATTTTGTAACTAGCATTTTGTATTTCTCAACCCCTCTCATCCATTTCACTCCTCATCCCACCCCTTTCCTCTTTTGCAAACATCAATAACAAGACTGTTATTTTAAATGAGAACAAAAAGATCTTGCTTTCAAATGAATATAGTTCCTAGCAAGTAAAACATTGATTCCTCTGGTTCCAGACATTTCTGAAAGTGTCCTTACTGCCTAGGTTACTTCCTCCTGTAAAAACGACTGCTCATGTCTTTATCCTTTGTGGCTGGATGTGCTTCAGAAATGACAACTTTTTCTTTTGAAGTCATGTTTTGCAGATAACCTGAGCCGTCTTGCCTGGTGGTAAGTTTGGGTGAAAACTTCACGTAAAGCACATTGTGAAGTAATGGGTTGTTATGGCAAAGGCTCCAAGTGTTGGGTTGAGGCAGAGGGGTGGAGAGAATGCAGACTTCAGAATCAGACAGACAGTTTGGAGCCTACCTCCACTGTGAATTGCCTGTGTGATGTCAGAAGAGATACTTCTTTGAGACTCAGTTTTCCTATCTGTAAAGTGAGGCTAAGAATCCTTTCCTTACACTGTTGTTGTAAGGATTAGAGATGATGTAGCTACGCTGGTGGCTCAGCAGTAAAGAAAATGACTGCAATATGGGAGACCAGGGTTTGATCCCTGGGTTGGGAAGAACCTCTGGAGAAGGGCAAGGCAACCCACTCTCGTATTCTTGCCTGTGAAATCCCATGGACAGAGGAGCCTGGCAGACTACAGTCTATGAGGTAGCAAAAAGTCAGACACACTGAGCATGCATGTACACACACACACACACAATATTCTTATTTAGCCAATTCACTACAAAGGATAAGGTGACATGAGATGAATCTCTCCAAAATAGGATTTTGGGAATAAACTCTAAGGCAGTGTTAAATAAATGAATCAAGATATTTTTTTACTCATGGTTTTGAAGTATGTGACTTCTTGGGTTTTGGTAGTGTTGAAATTTTCCACGGAAGAATTTGACACCTCACTTCTGAGTCATACTAGAAACACCATGTTTCATTGCTAGTTACTATTTTCCTTTTTTTAAAAAAGTGTTATTCGTCCAGCTTGTCTTGAAAGATCAGTTAAATGTCATATTATCCCTACTTCTGTTAATCTTTCAGAATGCTCACCACAACAGTCACAATTTCCTCATGCTCAAGTTTATTTAAGAAGTGTTTCTCTAAATATAGTGTTACTGAATTTTTATTTCATACATCCAAGTTTATTTTTCCACATAAAAATAGAGATTCACTATAAAACATCTGGAAAACACAGAAAAGTAGATTTAAAATATTCTTTTAGTCTTATAACACAATGCTGAAAGTAAAAGTTGCTCAGTCGTGTCCGACTCTTTGGGAGCCCATGGCCTGTACAGTCCATGGAGTGGGTAGACATTCCCTTCTCCAGGGGATCTTCCCAACCCAGGGATCCAACCCAGGTCTCCTGCATTTCAGGAGGGTTCTTTACACTGAGCCACAAGGGAAGCCCAAGAATATTGGAGTGGGTAGCCTATCTCTTCTCTAGCACATCTTCCCGACAGGAATCGAACCCGGGTCTCCTCCATTGCAGACGGATTCTTTACCAGCTGAGATACCAAGGAAGCCCCACAACACAAAACGAGCCACAATTAAATCATTGCTTCTCTTTTGGTATATTTCACTCTGATGCAATTACTATTTTTACTGTCTCTTCCCCAATCAATAACGGTGATGACATGATGTGTATATGAATGTCTATATATAAGCAGTCCATAAATACGTATCTTTCAAATAATGTATGTTTATTGTTGTTCATGCTAATATACCTATTAATCATAGGGAAGTTGAAAAATTCTGAAAACTGTAAAGGAATTGTGAAAGACATCTCGTAATCCTATCATACAGAAGTAATTTCCTTAACATTTTTTTCTGTTTCAATTTTAGACTATTGAGATATTACTACATATTCTGATCTTTAAGTATAGTTAATGAACATCTGCCAGAATAAGGGATTCAGTAAAGGATTCAATGAAGATATTGCTTTGGGGCAGAGAGTAGTATGTTTTTCAATTATAGACATGAGTGCCAAAGACAAAATGAAAGTCACTCAGTCACGACTGACTCTGTGACCCCATGGGCTATACAGTCCATGGGATTCTCCAGGCCAGAATACTGGAGTGGGTAGCTGTTCCCTTCTCCGGAGAATCTTCCCAACCCACGGGTTAAACCCAGGTCTTCCGCATTTCAGGTGGATTCTTCACCAGCTGAGCCACCAGGGAAGCTCATTCAATATGGGTTTTGAAGACTTAGTCCTAGGTATGAAAATATACATTGTATTTCTATCAGCCAGGGCTTCCCAGGTGGCGTGGTGGTAAAGAATCCACCTGCCAATGTAGGAGATGTAAGAGATATGAGTTCCATCCTGGGTTGGAAAGATCCTCTGGAGGAGGAAATGGCACCCCCCTCCAGTATTCTTGCCTGGAGAATCCCATGGACAGAGAAGCCTGGCAGGCTACAGTCCATGGGACTGCAAATGGTTGGACGCGACTGAGCACACACACACACACACATTCTATCAGTAGCACAGTTTGAAAAAAATAGACTTAATTTTTTAGAGAAGTTTCAGGTTCACAGCAAAGCTGAAAGAAAGATACAGAGATTTCCCATATGTCTCCTGTCCCTACATGTATAGAATCTCCTCATTACCCGTTACCTGGGGAATGATACGCTGTATTTAGTCCTTTTGGTCATGGCATGCAGGTGTCTGCTGTTGAAGTTCTGGTCATTTTCTCTTTATTTTGATGTACCTACAGAATGATTTCTTTGTCCTGGCTGAAGACTCTGCTGATCACTACCCCCATGGGCACTTCCTTTTTTCCTCCCTGTAGCATGTGGATACTTTTGCATCCCTACACCACCCTTGGGGAACGTAGCCTTTGGTCAACTCTAATCATCTTCCTTTGTAGGTCTAACGTGTTCTTGAGGTGCCATGTTGCTTAGGTGACCAGCTGAATGTCAGTCTTTCAAGTGAAGGCGAAATCTTCCAGTTTGTATCTGGGAAAGGAAGAAAAGGCTGGGTACATTCTCTAGAATTTCCAGTTTAGTTGGTTGTTATCAATACAGCCTCCTCCTGGATTTTGTCCTAGCCAGTGAACCAGATCAATACATCTGCTCAAGTGCTTATCCTTCTCTTTTCTCCTCAAAGCTCTACATCTTCCTGTCCCAGAACTTCTCCATTTTCTCCCCAGGCAGCTTAAAATTCTCTTTATTATATGCAGAGCTTTCTAGTTTCATATTATAGCAAAATCCTATGAGTTCAGTCTCAAAACTTGAATGTACCTTGCATTTGCTTTGATTAGTAAGTAGTTTTTTTTCCCCTTGTCTGTTTTTTTTTAATTTAGAAATGCCTTTCACTCCTGACAAAGGCTGACTTTCAATAAAAGCCTAGCTTTTTTTCAGTTATTTTTGGCCATTCTTTCCTACCAGAATATGTTATGGATGAGGAAACATGTGGTAATAAGGCTTTTGGCATTTAAGAATACACTTAGCAATACTAACACATATTTCTCCTTTTTCTCCATTCCCAAGTATATTTGGTGTTGGACGTTTGTTGACACCCTAAGGGGTGCTAATGTTCTGTGGAAAACAGAAAATACTGGCTCTCCTAAAGTTTGAGGTATTTGGTTTGACAAAAATGGAGAGAGGAGATGGGTGGGGAATCCCTATGGCTGATGGGTTTTATACATTGCAAAGTTACACAGACAAATCAGAATCTAAAAATCTTTTTTAAATTCTATTTTTATTATTATTTTTAATTGAAGTATAATTGACTTATTATATCAGGACCGTAGGGCTTCCCTGGTGGCTCAGCGGTAAAGAATCCGCCTGCAATGCAGGAGACACAGACAATCCCTAGATTAGGAAGATTCCCTGGAGGAGGGCATGGCAACCCAATGCAGTATTCTTACCTGGAGAATCCCATGGACAGAGGAGTCTGGCAGGCGATGGTTCACAGGGTCGCAAAGAATGGACATGACTGAGTGACTAAGCACAACACAGCACATCAGGAGTGTAAGTGAGATAATTCACATTTTTCCCCCTTTTCCCCCAATATATGTGCATAGTACTTATCACCCCAGTGGCTCAGCTGTCTTAGGAGCAAGCAGCTAGGACAGACAAGGATCTGAAAGAAAGGGAAGAATATACTTGCTTAATTTCTTGATTTCTGCTAAAGAAGGTAGTTTGTTAGCAAGACCTTGGCTTGATTTCCCAGATGTAACAATCATAAAATAAGAAATTATTTTTATGCTCAGTTGTTTTATCATAGCCATCAGTCTGGTAACAGCAAAAGCTGTTGTTCAACTGTTTAGGATATAATATGCAATTTCTATGAAAGGGACATGGCCCTGATTTCACTCAAGCACCAAATTTATTGCCCTGTCTCTAATCAGCTTTTGTTTCTTAATGACAAGATATGTTCCTGCCCATCTTCCAGCATCTCTTCCACCTCCAATTGCTCAGTATCTCCTAGCAATGATTTCACCATCTATTTGATGGAGACAATTGAGTTGATCAAGAATGGACTTATCTTAAAGCCCTACCCTGACAAGTCTATCCTCCAGATCCACTCCTCTTGTCTGTTCCATAACCTCAAGGAGGGCCTACCAATTCCAAGATGCTGTCTGATTTCTATGGAATAACTGACTTGTCTGAAAGTAATGTACAAAAGTGTCATGAGTGTATTAACACTACACAGAATTCTATTTTCTTCTTTCAGGAGTAGACAAACCCTGATAATAAGTAGCCCATTGTCTGGCAGCTTTGCACCCAAATCCTCAGGGACTCAGACTCATGTAGCTCACCACTTAACTCTTTCTAAATGTAATCTGCATTTTTAGCAGTTTCTTCACCTGAAATAAGAAGGAAAAGATGAATAAGGTGAGAGTCCAGGGCGTGTCCCAACTGTACCTTAAGGAAAGATCCCAGAAGCAGCCAAGTGACTTTCCTCTTACAGTTCCAAAGGCCAGAACTTAGTCGGCCACACTAACCTGGGATGAGGTGGTGTGTCCAGGCAAAAACTCTCTTTTTATGGAAGAGGGGAAAACTGGCTAAGAGGGGTACTCAGGAGCTTCTGCTATAATGAAGAAACTCATTTTCCTTTGTATTCTTTTTTAGCTTTTTATCTTATACTGGAGTAAAACCTATTAACAATGTTGTGATAGGTTTGGGTGCACAGCAGAGTGACTCAGCCATACATATACATGTATCCATTCTCCTCCCAATTCCCCTCTCATCCAGGCTGCCATATTACATTGAGCAGACTTCCATGCGTTATACAGTAGGTCTTTGTTGGTTGCCCATGTTAAATATAGCAATGTGTACATGTCCATCCCAAACTCCCTAACTATCCCTCCCCCTCTCCCTCCCTCCTTGGCAGATATAAGTTCATTCTCTAAGTCTATGAGCCTGTTTCTGTTTTGTAAATAAGTTCATTTATATCATTTATTTTTTAGAGTTCCCATATAAGGAATATCATACAATATCCCTTATGTTTTATATTCTACTCTAAAACTATCTCAAAGAATATTTTTGATAAGGACAGCCTCTCTGGAACAGATTTCTGGTCTGCCTGGTTGGAAAGTGAGCTTCTTAGTTGAGCATGAGTTGTATTTATTTGTTCTTAAAACCTATATTATTATGAAAGTTATAGTAATATTGCTATCTTAATCATATTCCTTGCTAAATCACCTGTTTTATCATTATACATGTGGCATTATTCTATACTTTGAAGAAAGAAAAATTTTCATGCAAGCTTTTCACAGAATAGTGGTAACAGTTCTCCAGTGGAAAATACACTCTTGAAATATTTAGACATGAAATAAAACCCTTGCACTGTGTCTGAGTACAGAGCCAAGAATGATTGAAATTAGGGAGGATTAGGATAAGGATGTTCTGGTTTGTGGCTGAAGCTGGTCTCCCTCCAAGCTCTGCCAGGAAGCTCTTTCACAAGTAGCAGCCTCAGCTTGTCCACAGTGGGCAACAGAGATAAAAAACTTAACGTGGCACTTGTCTCTAAACTCCTTGATTGCTTTGAAACTGCTGACAGTAAAACAAAGTTTGCCCAAGGCAAAAATTCCACTGTTTTTCTTCTGTTGCCATTTGGGTCCATTGTAGATCAATGAGAATGAGTGGATTTTTAGTCACACAGTAAAATTTTATTAATGATCTATGATGTCCCAGACACTGTCCTGGAATTTGGAAAACAACAGTGAAGAAGTGTGCAGCTATTTGGCATTTGGATTACTGACCCATTCTCTGACATTCCCCTGCTCTGTTGCGAACAGCATTTCTCAGGCTCTTTTGCCAGCTGGCTCCTGGTTATGCTTCAACAAGGGGAGGAAATCAATTGTGAGAGGAGTGGAGAAGCCTGAGCTTTTCTCATCCATCACTTCCGTCCCCATCCCAGGCTTTAGGTGGTACCTCCAACCATGGCTGTATCTCTCCAGTGGTTTCAGGTCTACTAGACCCCATGACTCCACGGTCCAAGCTCCTACAGGCAGTCCCACTGTGGTTTCACTTTCCGCCAAGTGGCTCAGGCTTCTGGCCTCTGGTGACACCACTTTTTCTCTCCACTCTGAGGGACAGAAGATTCTTGCTCATCGTATCTTTTAATGCCTTTGTAACTAGTTCCCATTATTAAATGCTACATGAAGCCTCTGGCAAAACTCAATATGAAAGTTACAGCTAGGACCCTAGGGTTTTACAGTTCTCTTCCATTGGTAATTATTCTTACTCTGAGATACAGTTACAGGTAGACACAGTTGTTTAATCCTTACAATCCAACTGACCATGTGGCTTGACCCATCAGTTGTGAACTGGGTGCTAGCTGATCTTTTAATACCAAGGCAGAAGCTTGTCTGTATGCAACAACACTACATCATCAAGTGGAAAGGGCAAACATGAGATCAGGCTCTACAAATTTAAGAGACACAAGTATAGCATTGTTGCTAAGTCGCATCTGATTCTTTGCAACACCAAGGATTGCAGCATGCCAGGCTTCCCTGTCCTTTACTATCTCCCGGAGTTTGCTCAGACTCATATCCATGAGTTGATGATGCTCTCTAACCATCTCATCCTTTGCCACTCCCTTCTCCTCCTGCCCTCAATCTTTTCCAACATCAGAATCTCTTCCAGTGAGTTGGCTCTTCACATCAGGTGGCCAAAATATTGGAGCTTCTGCTTCAGTATATGTCCTTCCAATGATTATTCAAAGTTGATTTCCTTTGGGATTAACTAGTTTGATCTCCTTGCAGTGTAAGGAACTCTCAAGAGTCTTCTCCAACGCAACAATTTGAAAGCATCAATTCTTCGGCACTCAACCTTCTTTATGGTCCAGCCATACATAGACTACTGGAAAAACCATAGCTTTGGCTAGATGGACCTTTATTGACAAAGTGATGTTTCTGGTTTGTCTAGGTTTGTCCCAGTGTCTAGTGTATGAACAGGTAACTCAGACCCCCAGGCATTGGTTTCTGCAGCTTTGCCATCCTTACTTCCAGCTATTCCTAATGGAGTGTCTCCTATGACTAGTTGATGGAGGAAGAAAAAATAACTTGGACCTGGTGAACAGATGCTTCTGCATGATAGGCTGACAACAGTTGGAAGTGGACTGTTTCTGATTTACAGCTTCATTTGGGAGGAATAAAGGGAAGCCTCTGAGTGAATAGAACCTTTGGCAATATATCTGGTTCCCTACTTTGCAAGGAAGGAGATATAAGTATGTTCCTACACTGATTCATGATAGTGGCATAGACTGGTTAGTCAGGGAGTGAGGATGAATCAGATTGGAAGATTGGTCACAAGGAAGTCTGGAGAAGAGGAATGTGGCTGAACTTCATGAAAAGCGCAGAGTGTGAAAATATACTCCCCTTATGAATATGGTCCCCATAGGGCACCCATGGAAGTGAAGGCCCTCAGTAACTAGGAAAACAAGGTAGCCCATTCTGTGGACATCACTTGATCTCTTCCCTCCAAGCTTGCTCAACGGTCTCATGTACAAAGTGGCCATAGTAGCAGTGATAAAGGTCATTCATAAGCTCAACTAAATGGACTTCCCTTCACCAAGCCTGATTTGGCTCGACCACTGCTGAGCACCCAAAGTGTGGCTGTAGCATCAGTGCTGTGCAAGATGATATCAGGTTGATTATGCTGACTGACCTTCCAAATGAAGGGGGTCTATCCTGGAAATCACTTTGCCTTTTTTGCCTCCAGACTTTCTATCAAAGGCCATATTCACCATTATGGTATCCCATTTAATCATGTTCCTGACCAAGGAATTCATTTTATTGTGAGAGAAACTGAGCTCAAGCTCAGCACAGATTTCAGTATCTTACTACATAAACCCTCTGCCTGCAGGATAAGGCATGCACTTTGAACAGTAATAGAAATACAATGTTCTTTTCACCTGAGTCAAATACATGGATCTGGGAATTACAGGTGAAAATGGGAGAAATTCTCAGTATTACATTTAATGGCCCACATACAATGTGTTTTCTTCCTGTACTGGCAACTGTGGTTCAGAGGTCCTAATTCCCAAAGGAGAGATGCTTCTATCACAAAGGATGTTTATGGTTCTGTTGAATTGGAAGTTGAACATCACTCTTGCATATAGCATTTTTGGCTTCTCATGTCACTCTGAAACAGAAGGCAGAGAAGAGACTCCAGATTTCTTAACTATATCCCCCCTACCTGCATCTTACCTGTCTCATGTGGTTTCTTCTCTATATCTTTAATTGTGGAAAATCTTTTCTCCTAGTGTTCAAGTCATTCTCATAGATAGTGGCTCCATATATGTGTGCTAAGTCGCTTCTGTCGTGTCTGACTCTTTGCGACCCTATGGAGTACATCAGGCTCCTCTGTCCATGGGAATCTCCAGGCAAGAATACTGGAGTGGGTTGCCATGCCCTCTTCCAAGGGGATCTTCCTGAGCCAGGGATCGAACCTGCATCTCTTACATATCCTGCATTGGCAAATGCATTCTTTACCACTGGTACCACCAGTTCAGTTCAATTCAGTCGCTCAGTCGTGTCAGACTCTTTGCGACCCCATGAATCGCAGCATGCCAGGCCTCCCTGTCCATCACCAGCTCCCGGAGTTAACTCGACTCACGTCCATTGAGTCAGTGATACCATCCAGCCATCTCATCCTCGGTCATCCCCTTCTCCTCCTGCCCCCAATCCCTCCCAGCATCAGAGTCTTTTCCAATGAGTCAACTCTTTGCATGAGATGGCCAAAGTACTGGAGGTTCAGCTTTAGCATCATTCCTTCCAAAGAAATCCCAGGGTTGATCTCCTTCAGAATGGACTGGTTGGATCTCCTTGCAGTCCAAGGGACTCTCAAGAGTCTTCTCCAACACCACAGTTCAAAAGCATCAATTCTTGGGCGCTCAGCCTTCTTCACAGTCCAACTCTCACATCCATACATGACCACAGGAAAAACCATAGCCTTGACTAGATGGACGTTAGTCGGCAAAGTAATGTCTCTGCTTTTGAATATGCTATCTAGGTTGGACATAACTTTTCTTCCAAGGAGTAAGCGTCTTCTAATTTCATGGCTGCAGTCACCATCAGCAGTGATCTCTAGGTTGGTCATAACTTTTCTTCCAAGGAGTAAGCGTCTTTTAATTTGGAAAAAGCAAGAGAGTTCCACTGGTACCACCAGTGCTCCATATGTAGTTGTAGTTTTGCTGTGCCCATGAAAGGAGTGAGTTCATGGTCTTTCTACTCTGCCATCCTGGCCATGTCTCCTTCCCACATGCTGTTTAGTGGGCACTGTTTATTCTATTGACTTAGAGAAGGGAGAGGGACCAAGGTAATTTAGAAGAAACAGGGTCGAGAAGAATTAAGTGAAAATGTGTAGTTAAGCGATACCATGTGGAGAAAGGAAAATAAAGAGGAGAAAATGGCTGAACGGTTACTTTCTTGGAACACCAAGAGTGAGGGAGGCCAAGAACACAGTTGGAGCTGGGCCAGGTTGAGCAGAAGTTCCGACTGAGGCTGAACTGAGAGTGTGGCCTTCTTATCTTGATAATAGTCTCACCTTCTGCTGATGATGCCCAAATGAGAAAAATCTGGGAAAAAGAGCCAGGGGAGGCAGAGTCATTTATGATCCAATGTACCTTACCTTGGGAGAAATCTGAGGAGGAATTTGGGAAGGATTGTGTTGCAGACAACAGGTGAGATAATAGTGGGAAAATTTCTGGCTTGGCATAAAGTAACTGGGACCTCTGTTTGTGAATTTCTATTTGAATGCTACACCATGTGCTGTGTGTTAGTCACTTAGTTGTGTCCAACTCTTTGCAACCCTATGGACTGTAGCCAGCCAGGCTCCTCTGTCCATGGGATTCTCCAGGCAAGAGTACTGGTGTGGGTAGCCATTCCCCTCTCCAGGGAATCTTCCCGACCTGGGGATCCAACCTGGGTCTTCTGCACTGCAGGCAGATTCTTTACCATCTGAGCCACCAGAGCCTGCTAAATTTTATCCCACCAGTGTAAAGAACGAGCTCTGATTATTATGGTTGTCACTGGCTGGATGTCTATTATTTTCCAGAAACTGTGGTGGAAACTTTATATAAGTCATTTAACTACATTCTTTCAATCTGCATATGAATTAGATATTATGATCATTTTATAAATGAAGAAAATGAGCCTGAAAGCAATTAATAAATTGCCCAAGGTCAGATTGCAAGTAAGTATCAGACATAAAACCCACATCAACTAATTCCCAAGCTTCTGCTCTTTCAATTATGTTACAAACTTGATCACAAAAAGAATTACTTTATTTGTTTGGGCTCTTTCACCAACTATTAGGTTTATCTATCAGATAATCTAATCAAATGAGTGGGAATATGTCATTTAGAAAGACTTTGAGGAAAAAAGATTAAATTAAAATGTTAGCACATGGCCAATGATCAGAATATTCTGTTTTTAAAAATGTATGTGAGAAATTGGACCAGTTGTATGTTCAGTTCAGTTTCATGAATGTTTATTGACAATGTGCTATTCTTGGGGAAGAGTGGAGATGAAGTGTCCATGCTCACCTAGGACAGCAGAAGATCACTTTTCTGCAACTTACATACTGGTAGGGCTTCCTCAGTGACTCAGAGGGTAAAGAATCTTCCTGCTATGCTGGAAACCCAGGTTCAATCCCTGGGTTGGGAAGATTCCCTGGAGAAGGGAATGGCTACCCACTTCAGTATTCTTGCCTGGAGAATTTCATTGACAGAGGAGCCTGGTGGGCTACATATTGGTAACAATTGAAAAAAAAAAAAAATCACACCCAAGCCTCACATTAGACATCTAAATCTTGCCAAAATACAAATACTACAAACAATGCATAGCAAGTGCAAGCAGAACTAAATAAAGGCTTTAGTTTATTGCCATGCCTCCAAAGTATTAATCCTTCTCTTGGCATTACAACTAAATGAAAGAGATTTTATCTCAATTTGAAAAACAATGTGTGTTGTCATGTTTATCGAACTAATGTGTAAGTAAATAGAACTCATGTTCAAAGTTTTTCCTCAGTGTTAACATTAACTTCTTCCTTTGTATGATTCTCAAAAAACAATGTAGGTGAGAGCAAAATTAATGCTGACAAAATATCATTGCAGAAAAAATGCTCCCATTCTTCCTTTACAGTCTTGGAAATAGGTACTAATAATGAATTTATTTGCCTAGAAAAATTTGGGGGTGGTGACCCATTTCACAACCATTCCTGAGGTGAATGTCCATTTAATCCTAGGCCTCTGGCCATAGGCAATTGATATAATAGATAAAGATCTCTAACCTCAAAATATTTTTTCACAAGCATCCAAAACATGTGAGGGAAGATACAGAGATCAAGGCTAGACGAGCTGAGTTATACAGATGACAATCCTCTAGAGAGAAAAAACCATCTTGGCTGCTGTGCTCAATAGCAAAGGTTAATAGAAGTTCTTCCAACATCATGCTAGCTGAAACATTAAGGGACCAGACCATTCAAGAGTGAAATACCAGACAATTTCCTGGGCAAAGAATTCTGATTAGCTGTGTTCCTGCCTAAAAGCAAGAGTCAAGAGGAGTCAAGAGTCTGCAAGGAAGTCAGAAATACCAGCAACGAAGGAATATCAGTTTCAGTAACAAAAGAAAAAACCTCTACTTGCATTTCTTTGTTTATAATATGTCTATATCTTTTTCTAAAAATATTTTTTTATTGGAGTCTAGCTGCTTTAAAATGTTGTATGAGCATCTACTGTTCAGCAAAATGAATCAGCCATATATATATATATGAATCAGCCATATATATATATATATCCCTTCTGTTTTGAATTTTCTTCCCATTCAGGTCATCACAGAGCTTTGAGCAGAGTTCCCTGTGCTGTGCAGTAGGTTCTCATTAGTTATCTATTTTATTCATAGTATCATTAATGTCTATGTGTCAGTCCCAAATATATCTATATCTATATTAACATTTAACATATAATAACATTTAACATATAATAACCTTTTCTTTCCTTTCATAGTCTGTGCATTTGCAGAATATAAAGATAGAATTACTACAAATCATAATAAATGGCTATTACCTGGAGGCCCTGGAATCATTAAAATGTGGTCTTGTGACATTGTCCCTTTCTTTGTAGTGGGATAAACATTTGGGATGTTTCCCATTGGAGAAGAGAGTGAGACTGTTATTATATATAGAATAATTACTTCTGGTTGTATGGAGAATATGGATATGTGGGAAAAAAGATTTGTGTGCTGGGTGTAGTGATGTATATATATAAGTGCCCACGTGCACGTACACACACACACACACACACACATACACACCCCAGACAGCCGGGGACAGAATGTCAGAGACACAAAGTGGGATGGTGGCCCAGCTCCTGATGCTTTCCCCAGTGCCATAGCTACAAGATAGAGTTTGTCCCCTGGGCATGGCTATTTGTTCCAAGAATAGAGACACCTGACTCAAGTTGAGTCAGTTAGATTTGCTCTCCTAACAATTTGAAAATCTGAGTTGAGACACATGGAAATGGAGTTGGAATTGCATAACCCTGAGCCCTGCTGTAGAAAGTATGTCTTCAACCCCCAGCTGCTGGAGGTCCTGGAACTTCTTTGTTTTAGTCTTTGGAAAACAACCACTCAGTTCTTCCTTTATTCTGTAATCACTCCCAAGCCTTTGAAATATATCTTTTGCTTGAAATTTAGAAAAATAGAAAAAAACAGGGCAGAGAGTCTAATCTTAAGCTGAACTGAGAGAGCTGATGAAAATTTGTTTGAAGGGCTGTGTTTATTTATTTTTTATTTATTTAATTGGAGGATAATTACTTTACAACATTGTGAAGGTTTTTGCCATACATCAATATGAATCGGCCATAGGCATCCTTGTCTCCCCATCCTGAACCCCCCTCCACCTCTCTCCCACCCCATCCCTCCAGCTTGTCCCAGAGCACCGGCTTTGGGTGCCCTGCTTCATGCATCGAACTTGCACTGGTCATCTGTTTTATGTGTGGTAATATACATGTTTCAGTGCTATTCTCTCAATCCATACCACACTCACCTCCCTCTTAGTCCAAAAGTCTGTTGTCTATGTCTGTGTCTCCTTTGCTTTAGAGGGCTGTGTTTGTATATCACAAAAATAAGAGAGGGAGATACACTCTATATATCTCCAAATATATCTATATCTATCTATATATCTGTATACATATAAATACATATTTTTTTTTAATTTAAAGTATTTGTTATTAGGGTATAGTTGCTTTACAGTGTTGTGTTAGCAAAGTGAACCAGTTATATGTACACATTTTTGCTGCTGTTGAGTCACTAAATCTTGTCCGACTCTTTGGAGATCCCATAGACTGTAGCCCACCAGCCTCATGTGTCCGTGGGATTTCCCAGCATCCCCTCTGTTTTTTGGCTTTCCTTCCCATTTAGGTCACCACAGAGCATTGAGTAGAGCTCCCTGTACTATACAGCAGATTCTCATTGGTTATCTATTTTGTCCTTAGCAGTGTATATATGTCAATCCCAGTCTCTCAGTTCATCCCAAACCCTCTTCCCTCCATAAGTTTGTTCTCTTACATCTGTGTCTCTATTTCTGCTTTGCAAGTAAGTTCATCTGCACTGTTTTTCTAGATTTCACATATAAGTGATATTATATGATATTTGTTTTTCTCTTTCTGATTTACTTCACTCTGTTTGATAATCTCTAGATCTATCCATGTCTCTGCAAATGGAACTATTTCATTCATATATGAATAGTTGCATTTGAAATATATATGTGTGCATAAATATCTATTTCAAATGCAGCTATTCTGATATTATCCTTCTGAAATGGATTTTCTTTATCATCCACATTTCTCATGGATCTCTTTCTTCTCAGAAACATCAGTTCTTTGAACTTGGCTCCTTTTCTTTATATATTAAGAGCTGATTTTAATTGTAACTAATACAAACTAGCATAAGCAAGTAAGGAGTTCATTTTCTTATGGAAGAAGAGCAAAGGTGGTGCTCAGTGGCAGATCACCCACGCTGCTGTAGCCCAGGCCCTTCCTGACTTTCTACTGCATGCCCTCAGCACGTGGCTCTCATCCTCACGGTTACAAAATGACTGCAGAGTCTCTAGGCATCAAGCCAGCATGACAGACAGAAGACTGAAAAGGGAGAGGCCGCACTAGTAACTTGATGCTTGTGTTTCAAGGGCCAGAACTCTGTTGTGCAGTGCCCTGTAGCTCTAAAAAAGGCTGGAAAATCAATTTTTTAAGCAAAAAAGTTAAGGAAGAATAGGGTTGGAACTCATGCTGAGTGAACCGAAGAACTGTATATTCACAGCCTTCCAGAAAAGTTTTAATGAATTTTACTGGTTATGATAATGTTTAGAAATAAAAGGCAAAGTAGTCTCCCGAGTACAGTTTTCTGATTTCCTGGGCAGAAATTCAATCACACACTGAAGCCTGTCCTCACTCATAACTATTGTCAATAGACCTCATTCACAAATGTGTATTGTTGATCAACTTAGCAGGTCAGTGTGTGTGTGGGTGCTGTGTGTGTGTGTGAGAAAGAGAGAGAGATATTCCATTTTTTATACATATATTCTCTTTTTAAAATATTCTTTTCCATATGGTTTATTGTAGGATACTGGGTGCAGTTCTCTGTGCTATAAAGGACCTTGTTGTTTATTGATTCTCTCTATATAAAAGTTGTCATCTGCTAGCCCCGATCTCCCACTCCAACAGTCCTCCAAGCCCCTCTCCCTTAGCAACCACCAGACTGTTCTTGATAGGATACCTTTTACTCCTAAAAATGACAGTCCCAAAGAGCTTTGTAATGTGGGTGATATCTATTGATGCTTATAGCATTAGCAATGAAAATTTGAAATGTTTATATTTACTTATAAATCTATTCAAAGTAACATTAATAAGTCCGTTCTATAATGGTCTATTCTATGAAAACATTCTATAAATAAGATTTTTATGGAATACTTAGCTATATTTTCCCAAAACAAAATACTTGTTAAAAAAAGTGGCAGTTTTACCTTTTTGCAAATCTCTTCAATATCTGACTAAAGTAAAGACAGCTGGAGTGTCATAGCCCTTGCATGTTCAGTGTTTAGGAACTGCATAGGAACCTGGAATGTCAAGTCCATGAATCAAGGCAAATTGGAAGTGGTCAAACAAGAGATGACAAGGGTGAACATCGACATTCTAGGAATCAGCAAAATAAAATGGACTTAATGGGTGAATTTAACTCAGATGACCATTATATCTACTACTGCAGGCAGGAATCTCTCAGAAGAAATGGAGTAGCCATTATGGTCAACAAAAGAGTCCGAAATGCAGTAGTTGGATGCAATCTCAAAAATGACAGAATGATCTCTGTTCATTTCCAAGGCAAACCATTCAATATCACAGTTATCCAAGTCTATGCCCCAACCAGTAATGCTGAAGAAGCTGAAGTTAAACGGTTTTATGCAGACCTATAAGACCTTTTAGAACTAACACCCAAAAAAGATGTCCTTTTCATTATAGGGGACTGGAATGCTAAAGTAGGAAGTCAAGAAACACCTGGAGTAACAGGCAAATTTGGCCTTGGAATGCGGAATGAAGCAGGGCAAAGACTAATAGAGTTTTGCCAAGAAAATGCACTGGTCATAGCAAACACCCTCTTCCAACAACACAAGAGAAGACTCTACACATGGACATCACCAGATGGTCAACAC
>SJYT01039518.1:566035-594074 GCA_006410635.1 Cephalophus harveyi
TCATGAGAAATGCTGGACTGGAAGAAACACAAGCTGGAATCAAGATTGCCAGGAGAAATATCAATAACCTCAGATATGCAGATGACACCACCCTTATGGCAGAAAGTGAAGAGGAACTCAAAAGCCTCTTGATGAAAGTGAAAGAGGAGAGTGAAAAAGTTGGCTTAAAGCTCAACATTCAGAAAACGAAGATCATGGCATCCGGTCCCATCACTTCATGGGAAATAGGTGGAGAAACAGTGGAAACAGTGTCAGACTTTATTTTTTGGGGCTCCAAAATCACTGCAGATGGTGACTGCAGCCATGAAATTAGAAGACGCTTACTCCTTGGAAGAAAAGTTATGTCCAACCTAGATAGTATTTTCAAAAGCAGAGACATTACTTTGCTGACTAAGGTCCATCTAGTCAAGGCTATGGTCTTTCATGTGGTCATGTATGGATGTGAGAGTTGGACTGTGAAGAAGGGTGAGTGCCGAAGAATTGATGGTTTTGAACTGTGGTGTTGGAGAAGACTCTTGAGAGTCCCTTGAACTGCAAGGAGATCCAACCAGTCCATTCTGAAGGAGATCAGCCCTGGGTATTCTTTGGAAGGAATGATGCTGAAGCTGAACCTCCAGTACTTTGGCCACCTCATGGGAAGAGTTGACTCATTGGAAAAGACTCTGATGCTGGGAGGGATCGGGGGCAGGAGGAGAAGGGGACGACCGAGGATGAGATGACTGGATGGCATCACGGACTCGATGGACGTGAGTCTGAGTAAACTCTGAGGGATGGTGATGAACAGGAGTCCTGGTGTGCTGTGATTCATGGGGTCGCAAAGAGTCGGACACGACTGAGCAAATGAACTGAACTGAACTGAACTTTTCAGTGTTTGTGATGAATTGTTTCAGTTTATTTGAAAAAATTTACACTCATAGAGGCTACATGGTTGGAAAAGGGAGAAATATTTAATAGTTTATCTTTTTCAGATAATTGTGAGTATTCTGAGATACATCATTAAATCTAGGCAATGGTAGTTTCTTAAGCATTAATTGTATTTCTGTACTTCTGTTGATAAAATTTTCCTTCTTTGTTACATTTAAATCCATGTGGACTATCTTACAATGTAAGTGGATTGTTGTTTTTACCTGTGCATGATTTTATAGAACATATATTGATCATTGGGAGATTCCTTTCTTTAAATGAGCAATACATGCACATGGAACAGAGTCTGGATGTATAATACAAAATTTTACCTCTTGTCCTTGTCCCTCACCTTTGTCCCTATCCCAGATGCCATCACTTATCAACTTATTAAAGATCCTTCCAGAGAGAGTTTATAAATTCATAAATATAAAAAAGCATGACTTGCAATCCTCTCTTAAAATCCCTGGTCCCATCTTTGTATGTCTCCCCAACAGGAGACCAAGCCATCTTCTTTACCAGGGGAAGAGAAGGGCTTCACTCGGCAGTTCTGTGCCAGGTGCCTCCGTATACACTGTCTCACTTAATTGTCATGACGACTGTGTGATCAGGTTGGATATCTGAGGCTCAGAGTCACGAGGTGACACACATTAGACCTCAGAATTAAGGGCTGAACTGGAGTTTAAAGCGCTGTGTAGTTGGCCCACGTCTGAAGCATCTACCTTTGAGTTCCTCTGGCTTCGTTTACTCCAACCTTTGATCTATCCTATTTCTGCCAGGCTGTTGACGCTTTCTGCCGCAACCGATTACCCAAGTCTTTGGGTAATCTCTGTTGTATTATCTTCCATCTGACTTCTTGACAATGTACACTGATGACTGCAGAAGCTAGACCTCTCCCGTTTGCTGTGCTTAGAGCACTGATTTGCAATGAGTTGGCAATGAATTTCTGTTAATTAAATTATTTGTACTCCCTCTAACTTGAGCCTGGAGCCCTCTCCATTGCTTCCTCAGTTTCTAACTACAATTTTTTTCCATCCTCTGGGAGAATTGTTAATCAAAGTGCAGTCTGCAGACCAGCAGCATCAGCAGAAGCATCTTAGAAATTCAGACCCTTAGGAACCACCCCTAGACCTGGTGGATCAGAATCTTGTGTTCTCACAAGAGTCTCTGGTAGTTACTGTGCACACTGATGTTTGAAAAGCTCTGTTCTGGATATGCCTTTAGACCAAATCTACTCAGCTGCTTGTGATCAGGTTTTACAAGGTTCTGTAAGTACCTATAAAATATACTCAACTTCTCCTCTTGGTCCAGAAAACTTAACAATGTTTCCTACCTTGTTCTATAAGAAAAGGGCTTCCGTTGCCTCAGACGGTAAAGAACTCACCTGCCAATGCAGGGGACACAGGAGAAGTGGGTTTGATCCCTGGGTCAGGAAGATCTGCTGGAGAAGGGAATAGCTACCCATTCCAGCATTCTTGCCTAGAGAATTCCTTGGACGGAGGAGCCTGGTGGGCTACAGCTCATGGGTTGTAAAGACACGACTGAGCGACTATCACTTTCTTTAAGAAAAAGCTTGTTGATCTTGTTCTAGAGCATATGCCTTAGTGTACTTGAATTCTGGGTGGATTTTATCTTGCTTTCACCCAAATACCATCTGGATGAAGATGAGCGAGGCTTCTGTCAAGCTTCTTTATCTTTGTGCACCGGCAGTTTTTGGTACACTTGCATTCGTGACTGTATGTTAAGATTTATTTTCAGTTTGAAGGTTTATAGGTATGTTTCTCTGCTAGGCAGAAAGCTCCCTGAGGGCAGGATGAGACAAGGCTCCCTGGAATCAGAGCCTGGGATGGCGATTCTCTTCAAGGGCGTTACTAAAGGAATGCTCCTGGGAAGAACCTGAGCCAGGGGAGCATGCGGGACAGGGGGAAACGAAGCAAATGTGGAGTGACTGCCCTGCTGTCTTGCCTCACTCTGACCCGTGCGGAGCCCTGGAGTGTGAATAGCATCACAGAGTTGCCCTGCCTTAAGGCACGGGGCTGGGATTCTCATACCCACATACCAGTCATTGGCAGAGGCTGCCCTGAGGAGAGGCTTCCTGGTGCTAGAGTTAGTGAACCCACCTGCCAGTGCAGGAGACATAAGAGATATGGGTTCCATCCCTGGGTTGAGAAGCTTCTCTGGAGGAGGAAATGGCAACTCACCCCTTTATTCTTGCCTGGAAAATCCCACGGACAGAGGAGCTTGGTGGGATGCAATCCACAGGGTCACAGAGAGTCAGACATGACTGAAATGGCTTCGCAAGCATGCATACCCCGGGGAGAGGTGGGTCCTCTATGGCTTTTCTGCATGAGGCTGCTCCAGTTTTGTTTTATTTATTTTTTTTTACCCTGGCCATTCAGCTGGCCATGGGGATTTTATTTCCCTGACTAGCGATTGAACCCAGGACCTCGGCAGTGAGAGCCTGGCATCCTAACCCCTGGACCACCTGGGAATTCCCAAAACTGCTCCTTTTGACTGAGGCTGTATGCCCTTGGCAGCCACTACTCAAGCAACTGGGAGTTGGGGCTCAGTTTCCAGTGTGTCTTTTTATTTTAAATTACATTTCCTTAGTTTCTGATACAGTTCCTGGTACTCAGCAGGTGTGCAATAAATCTTGGTTACAGGAATAAGTCTCTTCCTAACGTGATATATACTCACTTGTTAATTAAGACAGATGAGATTCATTGTCTTTGTTTATGTTCATCCAATTAATAAGGTAAATCATCTTCTACTTAGTTAATTTAACAAGGGTAAATGAGAGAATGCAGATAAATGCACCTAACAAACTGTCTGTTGTTTAATAGGCAACAGTAAATGTTAGCTTATTTCTTTTTAGAATTAAGTGGGTTATGGAAATATATTTTATTGGGAAGAGTGTCAACTTTCCTGTTTATGGCTTGTAACACATTCTGGACAATCAAGAGAGATTTCAGTTTTTATTATCCATGCAGTCTCTATTTGAGTCTTCCTGAGATCACCAATCTTAGCTGTGCGGAGGCATAATAAGGATATAATCTGAGATATAATAATAGTAATGATATTAGAAGGTACAGGAGGTATTAAGAAGATATGGTTGTTGTTAAAATGGTTGCAACGTGAAAAATCATAGCTGCCATGTATTTAGCTTACAGGCCAGGCACTGTGCTATGTGCTTCATATTCCTTACTGCTGATCATCAAAATAACCCTAAAAGATAGAAATTTTAAGTGCTAGATACACAATAAGTGACAAGGTATGCAATTGTTGTTGTGTCCAGTCGCTTATCGTGTCTGATTCTTTGAGACCCCATGGACTGTAGCACGCCAGGATCCTGTCTTCCATTATCTGCTGGAGTTTGCTCAAATTGATGTCCATTGAGTCAGTGATGCTATCTAATCATCTCATCCCCTGCTGCTCCCATCTTTTGTCATCTATCTTCAACCAGAAATGTAGGGGCACCCATATTTTTGTATTAAAAATGTTTTATGTCCTATGCTAGAAATCAGAATTTTATGAATTTCTTCACACTTTTTTGTTTATAATTATTTTTTAAAAATTCAATTACACAAAGAAAATCTCTATTATCTTTTTAGAGCCTAGGATTTCTAAAAGTCTTAATTTCTCACCCTCTTCTCCAGCAAATATTATTAGCTTAATTTTAGAAGGGAGGAAATTAAAACTCACAGAGTTTGGATAGCCTGAATCAGTCAGGGTTCATGGGATGAGTAAAAAGGAAAAGGAGATAATATCAAAATGAGGATTTGCATTCACCTCTTCAGTGGAGAGGAGCTGCTGAAAACGCTACAGAAGTCAGTTTTGAATCCACTGAAGATGCTGCAGAGACTGGGTCTGGAATCAGCTGGGGCTGCCAGATTCTGGAATAATCTGAAAATAATCTGGAATAATCTGGAAAACACCTAGCTATCTCTAGCAACTGCCACTCTGTTGGGATCAGAGCAGAAGACCTCTCTGGTCCTGTTGCCTTCTAATCTCTTGTCATTGCCCACTATGAGAAGAACTGAACAGGACGCCAGCAGGTGAGAGAGTCTGAGAAGTGGAGTATGCAGACTTCCGGCCCTGCAAAGCAGAATGGGAAAGGGTGTGCACAGGTTGGAGAGACAACAGGGAAGTATTCAGGATACCCAGACCGTATGAAGGTGGTATGGCAAGAACCCCCTCTGTATAATGTGTATGTTTAATGACAAAGCTATCCTATTGAGTTCATATTTATTTCACTTGAAAATTCATGTTGGAGTGAATCTAATTTACTTGATTTGAAAATTTATACTTCTGAGGTCTGAAAACTAGTTCATTTGACTTCTAATTAAGTTCTTAAACTTTGAACATGATCTTTCAAAAGAGCAGAGAAATGTTCCATATTGGTGAGCTTATGAATTTTGGCATTTGTGCACACGGGTTGAAATCTCAGCACTCTGGAACCCTGCTGGGGTCTTCTGTTGCTACTCATTATGGCATTTTCTCACATTGCAGAGAACGTGTTTGAAACGGAAATGGTGATTTATATTCTTACTTGCAATATCTCAGCTATTTGGTAGAAATTCTTAAAATGTGACTAGGGCCAAATGGCATTGGATTTTCCCATTGCTGTTGCCCTTTCAATAATGATTGTTTATCAGACACCTGAATTAGGTACTGAGTTACTAGATAAGATAAATATTCCTATTAGTGAGGTACTCCTACCCTGATATTTGACTGAAATGGAGAGATTTCTCTATTAGTCCCCATCTAGCACTTTTCTCTGAAACACTTTAACTTAGGTTGTATATCTTATTTTCTTTTTAAATACACCAATTTCCCACTTCAACACAAGGAATCAAAGACAAAAGAGGAACATTAAGGAAGGTAAACTTTTTATCATAATGTAATCCTGGGATGGTCCCAGTTTAGCCAGATATTCTTCCTAACTTGTAACATTGGTCCTCTGTTTCTATGCCAGAACAATGAGTGAGAAGTGACCTTGAGACTATGTGTATTTGACAGTGGAAGGACAGGTGGGAATACTTTGGCCTGATTTCATTCTTATGTTGCTGCCACACAAGAATCATGGCGGTGAAAGGCAGAAGATAGTAACAGAGTGATTATATAACTCAAAACTATCAGAATACTCTCTAAGAACAACGTATGGGATAGGGCCAACTGTGAAGCATTTGTCTCAGTCTTACATTCTCACTGAAAAAACACTCCCCACCACCTACTAAATTAACCTAGAATTCACAGCATGGAGTTGATCCATTGGACAACTGATTCTGTTCTTCTTTTTCAATCTTGTCTACCATTACACTCAACCCCAATCCTCCCCAGCTTCAAGTTTTTTGTTAAGCAAAACAATCCTTTTTAATAAAATAAAATATTATATAGAGCTGTAAGATATGGCACAGATAAAGTCAGAACTGTTTGGTTAGAAATTGTGAGGGATCTGGAGCCTGACTGCCTTATCTTCTTTGTGCCTTGGCCACCAGGGGATTTGGTGCTAGTGGTAAAGAACCCGCCTGCCAATGCAAGAAACATAAGAGATGCAGGTTTGATCCCCGGGTGGTGAAGATCCCCTGGAGGAGGACATGGCAACCTATTCTAGTATTCTTGCCTGGGAAATCTCATGGATATGGGGGCCTGGCAGGCTAAGACCCACAGGGTCACCAAGAGTTGGATATGACTGCAGCAACTTAGCATACATGCATACCTTGGCCACAGAGGCAGCTGTTCCAACTTCCAGGCTATAGCAGCATTCTAAATGTTTCATCTTTCTTATATCTTTTACTCTCTCCTGTTGCTCAGTTGGAATTTTTGCTTGGCATACCCTTCTTCTCTAGCACTTCTTGTTCAAATATATCTCTAAACTAAATTCTACCTCTTCCAGGAAGCTCTTCACTTAAAACCAATCTAGACCTCTTCTGCTTTCCCACAGAACTCTATTTCCAATGGTTGTATTCGGGAATTTTCCTTACTGTATAGTAAACTGTCCTGAAGTCAGGGAAGTTTTGTCCACTTTAACATCATCATCATGTCCTGAACTTGGTAGGTTCTCAGAGGTTTAATTAATTACTTTATTTTTTTTTTTAACAATAGCTAGGACATGAAAGAGATGGGAATACCAGACCACCTGACCTGCCTCTTGAGAAACCTATATGCAAGTCAGGAAGCAACAGTTAGAACTGGATATGGAACAACAGACTGGTTCCAAATAGGAAAAGGAGTACGTCAAGGCTGTATATTGTCACCCTGCTTATTTAACTTCTATGCAGAGTACATCATGAGAAACGCTGGGCTGGATGAAGCACAAGCTGGAATAAAGAATGCCCCCAAGAAATATCAATAACCTCAGATATGCAGATGACACCACCCTTATGGCAGAAAGTGAAGAGGAACCCAAAAGCCTCTTGATGAAAGTGAAAGAGGAGAGGGAAAAAGTTGACTTAAAGCTCAACATTCAGAAAACTAAGATCATGGCATCTGGTCCCATCACTTCATGGGAAATAGATGGGGAAATAGTGGAAACAGTGTCAGACTTTATTTTTTGGAGGCTCCAAAATCACTGCAGATGGTGATTGCAGCCATGAAATTAAAAGACGCTTACTCCTTGGAAGAAAAGTTATGACCAACTTAGATAGCATATTCAAAAACAGAGACATTACTTTGCTGACTAAGGTCCGTCTAGTCAAGGCTATGGTTTTTCCAGCGGTCATGTATGGATGTGAGAGTTGGACTGTGAAGAAAGCTGAGCACTGAAGAATTGATGCTTTTGAACTGTGGTGTTGGAGAAGACTCTTGAGAGTCCCTTGGACTGCAAGGAGATCCAACCAGTCCAACCTAAAGGAGATCAGTCCTGGGTGTTCATTGGAGGGACTGATGTTGAAACTGAAACTCCAATACTTTGCCACCTGATGCGGAGAGCTGACTCATTTGAAAAGACCCTGATGGTGGGAAAGATTGAGGGCTTGTGGAGCAGGGGACAACAGAGGATGAGATGGTTGGATGGCATCACTGAGTCAATGGAGGTGAGTTTGAGTAGACTCTGGGAGTTGGTCATGGACAGAGAGGCCTGGTGTACTGTGGTCCATGGGGTAGCAAAGAGTTGGACATGACTGAGTGACTGAACTGAACTGAATAGAACTGTAAGAGTCTCAAGCCTGCAGTGATAGAAACATGGCTTCAAATGCAGGCAGATATCCCACATATCCAAAATTTAGGAAGTTAGTGCTTTTCTATGTGTAGGAGTATACAGGAGTCTGGGCTCAGTGGAATCATTTCTTTGATATGCAGTGAGGCCAGCATCCCTTGTTTTCACATCCTGAGTTTCCTCAGGGTTCACCATGGGGAGTTGCTGCAGTCTGATGTCTGCTAGAAGGCATGTATTCTTTCCTCCCTGAGTTTCCTCAGGGTTCACTGGCTCACCATTGGTGATGGCTACAATTATTGATGACTGTGACATCCTTTGTTTGTCAATATGACAGGAAATATTCCATTTCTCACCCAGAACTTGGACAGTTCCTTGTATGAAGAATGTAGTCAATTTTTCTTTCATTGCTGAATTGAATGGAGCCAGTAGAATTACTATTCTAGAAAATTAATGAGAATTATATGGGAAAATAATGGGCTCTATTGATGGGAAGATTGGGAAACATCAAGTTGTATCTAAATACATTGCTTGAAAACAGGATTTAAAAAACCCTTTGATTTTCTAATGTGCTTGATTTGGCTATATATCTCTTCACAGAGAATCTCAGAGGACTAATGTTCATTGCACAGAAGCTGAGAAACAGAAATAGGCGACAGGTCCTGGAGGGAGTGGGAAGAAACTCTGTCTGCCCACAGGGTGTCTTTCTTGCCCAAAGCTGGCTGGTGGTCTCTGCAGAGACTTTGTGTGCTGTGTGCTTAGTCACTTCAGTTGCATTTGATTCTGTGACCCTATGGACTGTAGCCCACCATACTCCTCTGTCCATGGGATTCTCCAGGCAAGAAGACCAGAGTGGTTTGCTATTTTTCTTCTCCAGGGGATCTTCCTGACCTGGGGATCGACCACATGTCTCTTACATCTGCATTGGCAGGTGCGTTCTTTACCACTAGTATCACCAGGGAAAGACCCTACAGGTTGCCATTTCCTAGGCAGATTCACCAGTAGCCCATGGTCTGACATTCAGGCTCTTAAAAGTGGTTGGTCAGCCTAAGGATATGGACTATCTGTCAAGCATTGACTCACATTAACCACGTTTAGGTACTGCCGGATAAACATTGTTCAGAATTTGTTCATTTGTCATAAGCATTCTCATTTCAGGTGGAATTTACTGTATGAATTGATTCAGTTATGTAAGCTTTTGCTTCTTTGTCTGATCTACAGGCAAAGTCAAATTATAATGATAAGGCTGTTGAGAAGCCTGAATCAGAAACAGTGGGGAATTCCTTAACTGATTTAAAGAGACGTCCACAGTTAGACTTTCTCCTTCCTTTTTCCCTTTCTCCTTCTCATTTATTCATCAACAATACTTCTGGGAAACCAATAATATGAGGCAGAGAGCACTGAGAAGAACTTTCCTAATTTTCAGTCACTAATATTCTGCTTCTGGTCACATGATCTTTAAAAAAAAATGTATTTATTTATCTTTGGCTGTGCCAGATCTTCCAGAGAAGGCAATGGCATCCCACTCCAGTACTCTTGCCTGGAAACTCCCATGGACGGAGGAGCCTGGTAGGCTGCAGTCCATGGGGTCGCTGAGTCAGACACGACTGAGCGACTTCACTTTCACTTTTCACTTTCACATGCATTGGAGAAGGAAATGGCAACCCACTCCAGTGTTCTTGCCTGGAGAATCCCAGGGATGGCGGAGCCCAACGGGCTGCCATCTGTGTGGTCGCACAGAGTCGGACACGACTGAAGCGACTTAGCAGCAGCAGCAGCAGCAGTGCCGGATCTTCATCGCTGCTCTCCTGCTTTCTCTCCACAGCGAGTGGGGACTACTCTCTAGTTGCAGCATGAGGGCTTCTCATGGTGGTGGCTTCTTGTGAGCAGGGGCACTAGGGCATGTGGGCTTCAGTTTTTTCAGCACACAGGCTCAGTAGCTGTGGTGCTTACTGGCCGCACAGAGTGTGGAATCTTCCTGGACTAGGGCTTGAACACTTGCACCCTGCTCTGGCAGACAGAGTCTTAACCACTTGACCCCCATGGAAGTCCTAGCCATGTGATCTTGGTGAGGTGATTTAACTTAGTACTGCCACGTCCTCTTGCATAAGAGCACCCACTCCAACCAAGTTAAGGAAATTATTGTATGCAGATGACTCAGACTAGCACCTGGGACCGATGGCCTGCATACCTCTTTAATGTGCACATAGATTAGCTAGCCTGCACCTTTTAAATTTTATTTTTTATGCACATCAGGAAATTGAGTTCCAAACGATTAATTGCTCTGCCCTAGGTCACACCCAGTTAATAAGTAGCAGAGTTTGTTCAGTACCGTGTTGTAAAATCTACTGTTTATTTTAGAAAGTCATGGATTTTGGCATCCTGGGGGAAGAAATAAAACATAATAGTTATATGGTCTCTCATTTCCCTTTAACAAATTCTATACAAATGAAGAATGGACTCTAATTTCTGTTTATCATCAACTTTTGATGGATTTTGTCATTTTCCATATTTATCTCCTATAATTTGGACCTCCCTCAAAAGACATCTTAACAAATGAGATCAATTTTGTTCTAAAATTTTTTTTTTTTTTAAAGAAATTACAGCCATCTCAGACTCATGTTCTTAGGGAGGAAGCAGCACATTTGGCAATTTCCATTGCTTCTGGTTGTGATCAGATTGAATTTCAGGCAGTCATCTTCAAGCTATGCCCTAATTAAGATGAACAGATATTGTCAGCCAGCCTGTTTAATCAGTTTCCCATCTGGCATAATCATGTTTATGAGCAGGATCTGCTTTTTCTTGGCATTGAAAGTAGCTAAAATTAACAGAACAAAGCAGTCACAATTCCTTAGGTAAGAATCAGGGTCTACTCTTCACCTATAGTCCTAGATGGGAAAGCAGAATTTCAAGCTACAGAATTAAGTGTATGTGATATTTGCATTGCTGGACTCCCCAAAGGCTCATGGCATCCATCCATCTATCCATCCTCAACCCATAATCCATCTATATTTCTGTTTACATTCTCTTCCAATAAATATCCCTTGAGCCCCTCATATATACTGGACTCTCTATGACCCAGGGCATACTGTAATGAAAAAGAGAGTATTCCTGCTTTCAAGAAGCTCTTGGTGTAATGAAAAAAGTATCAAAAACATATATATATATAGATCTGAAAAGTAAAGTGTACTGCTATTTAGAGGGGGGTGTAGCATATGAAAAATTCTTGCATTAAAAATAATTGTCTATACAGTTTTGTATTCTGTCTCTAAGAATGGTAATTGTGCCAAAGGAGGGTATAGAAGTTGACCTTTGTTGCACTACTTCTTCAAAGTAGCAGGCCTTTGATAAATTTTTTGTATCTCTATGATGAATGGTGTTTTATTGATTGCCTGACTAAACAAAAAACCAGAAACACCGGGAGAGAGATTTCAAGTTAACACAGGTATGAATGAGCTAATACTACTGCTTTCTATCAAGAGAACAATTTGGGCATCAGAAAAAAAAAAATCTATGGGAATATTTCTGCATATCTCCTATAAGCTATTTGGATCTCAGCTGCCAGTGTGGCAGCTCTTGTAATGTAAACAAAGGCAGGAAAGATACTAAAATACTCTTTGGTTCAATCATGCCCTCGATGCTATATTTCACAAGGGGGTTAGTTAAAGTTCTGTTAATAGGAGACTTAGGCAACTAGATCATGTTGTTTTAGGAAGAAAATGAATAGTTAGTTGCTAAGGCATGGTGTGTTGCTCAGTGGACTTAAAAAATATGCATAACCTAAAAGTTGAGAGTTTTGTTTTGTGCTTTGGAATTTTTAGGACTTCGAATTCAGGAGACAGCATCTCAAGTAACCCTGAGAGAACTGCTTTGAGGAGGTAAAGGGAAGAGTCAGGTTATGTAGAAGTTTTGCCACAAAGGGCAAATTGTCTGAACATCAAATGATTATCATTAATTAAAGAAAATCAGATATCCTAAGTTAAGAAATTGATCAGTTTTCTATGTATGGGAAGATGTAAGGGTCTGGGCTCGCTGAAATCATTCTTTTGATATGCACCCCAGCTATCTGGGGCCAGTGTTTTCACACCCCGAGTATCCTCAGGGCTCTTTGGGGGGAATGACTGCAGTCTGATGGCTGCTCAATGGCAGGTATCCTTTTCTTCCTGAGATCCTTCAGGGTTCACCAGCTCACCAACTCCCCTGTGGTGGTTGCAGTTACTGATGACTGTGACCTCCTTTGTTTACTGATATGGTGGGAAATATTCCATTTCTCAGTTTTTAGGAGATTTCAATTGACACTGGCTACACCCTTTACTGGAGGAGAGAATGAAATGGAATAGGAGTTCCCATCTTCTTTCTCCCATCCTCAGTGTTCACACCTTCTCTTCTCTCTATAAGCTTGGGCAGAAGGAAGCCTCCATTATGATATGAGGAAAGCTCTATGAGACTAGAATTCCTTCCCTAAGTAAAAAGGGTTGGAGTTTCACACAAGAATGGGGTGGTGACACCTCCATATGGCGAGACTTGAGTTGTGAGTATAGGAAGAAGACAAGAACAGGGATTAGTAACAGGGTCACTGAGAAGAAGGGTGATGAGGAGCTAGAACATATTTATAAGAACAACTAACAAAGGTCCCAACTGTGAGCCCTTAGACACCTGCTTGAACTGTGGTGTTGGAGAAGACTCTTGAGAGTCCCTTGGACTGCAAGGAGATCCAACCAGTACATTCTGAAGGAGATCAGCCCTGGGATTTCTTTGGAAGGAATGATGCTAAAGCTGAACCTCCAGTACTTTGGCCACCTCATGTGAAGAGTTGACTCATTGGAAAAGACTCTGATGCTGGGAGGGATTGGGGGCAGGAGGAGAAGGGGACGACAGAGGATGAGATGGCTGGATGGCATCACTGACTCAATGGACGTGAGTCTGAGTGAACTCCGGGAGTTGGTGATGGACAGGGAGGCCTGACATGCTGCGATTCATGGGGTCACAAAGAGTCAGACACGACTGAGCCACTGAACTGAACTGGGAAAGTATAAGTAGTTCTGACCAAGTCATCAGCTTTTATCTCTATTGCCTGGGTGGTTGACTGAATCATTAGTAAAAGAACAGCTTCTACATCTGTTAGCATTCTGTCTTTCTTCAAGGAGGAGAGTGTGGGATTATCCACAAATGAACCTGCTGCAGATAGCATGTAGGATCACTTGGTGGTGCTCTGGCGAGGTGAGGCATGGCAAGTAGAAGGGGGAACACAGACCTTCCTCTTGGGGTCACCTGTTTGGAGAAGACCGCCAATCATCATGTGTGCTCTTGGGCAATGCAGACTGCTGGGTGGATTTCCTGTAGTCCCCTGATAAACTCTTCCCTGTCGAGGGACAGAAATGGGACCCTGCCATCTGGTTACATGAAAAAGGACTTTATAATGGTTTAAGTTATTTAAATAAGTAGACTACAGAGGGAGGAAATGAAGTCCTTGGAAGTTGCTGATGTTGCTCAGCAAATTGAAAGAGGTGTTTGGGGTAGAATTCAAACACTGTAAAGGTGACCAGAAGGTGCCAAAAGTAACTGCACATCAAAATTGGCTATTGAGCTGTTGAAAATACAACTGCCTGGGTACTACCCCAAGACTGGCCAAATCAGAGCATCTGGAAGTAGAGGCAAGGAATTTATTTTTTACTCAGTGATGCTAAAACACAGCCATGTTTGAAAGCCCTTGGACTAGATGAGTTTTAGGATAGAAATTCAACTGTGAGATTTTATGTTTCACAGTTAAAAGTGTTAAAAATTTTTTGCACAAGATGAGAGTTGGGAGGTAAGTTTTATTTGAAGAAAAATGATAACTGCAGCCCAGGAGACAGTGTTTCAGGGCTCCAAGAGACTTCTCTGAGGAAGTGAGGGCAGAAGCCAGGATATATAGAACTTTTATAACAAAACGGGCTTCCTTTGTGGCTCAACTGGTAAAGAATCTGCCTGCAATGCTGGAGACCTGGGTTCGATCCTGAGCTAGGAAGATCCCCTGGAGAAGGGAAAGGCTATCCACTCCAGTATTTTGGACTGGAGAATTCCATGGACTGTATAGTCCATGGAGTCACAAAGAGTCGGACATGACTGAGCAATTTTCACTTGGAACATCAAAAGATTACTATTAAAGAAACTAGGGATGTCAAGTTAAGGAATTTAGTGCTTTTCTATATATGGGAGGATCTAACAGATTGAACTCCCTGAAATCATTCCTTTGATATGCACCTCACCTCTCTGGGGCCAGTATCTTGTGTTTTCACATCCTGAGTTTCCTCAGGGCCCAGGGCTACAGTCTGATGGCTACTAGGGGGCAGGTATTCTTTTATTCCCACCTTGCCTCAGGGCTCACCAGCTCACCAGCCATGGTGACTGCAATTGCTGAGGACTCCGAAATCCTTTGTTTACTGATATGGCAGGAAATATTTCATTTTTTAAAAAAACAACTGTAATCTTGGAAGTTTGATAAACTTTAACTGCCATTCTATATGTTGGATCACTTTTTAAGGCCTGGTCCTTCAATATCTCATAGACATTGGGTGTTTTACTGCATGTTGAAGGATAGTCACAGCAAGGGCAGTTGCGTTTCAGTTATTACCTGCCGATGATGGCTGGTAGACCCGTTGAGTGACCTGGTGCATGGGTTCCCAAAGACCTACAAACAAGCTGTAAAAGAATTCTGGAATCCTTTCCGGGACACTGAGAGCTGTGTATATAACAACACCATCTGGTACCAATTATCTTTCTTCTTTGTGTGGGCTGAGGTCAGCAGTGAGGGAAAAATATGATGAGGAAGACAAAGGTGTACAAGATAAGTGATGTAGTACAAGCATTTTCAACGTTGACACTCCCATGTTGGTGCCAGGCACTCATGCCAGGCACTCTTTGTGTGGGCTGAGGTCAGCAGTGAGGGAAAAATATGATGAGGAAGACAAAGGTGTACAAGATAAGTGATGTAATACAAGCATTTTCAACATTGACACTCCCATGTTGGTGCCAGGCACTCATGGGGCAGAGAGCCTTAGTAACCCTTTTATAAAGGGTCCTGGCAAAACTCTTCTTTCTCCCTGAGGCCATTTTATACTTGTCACCAGATGACCAAGGGAAGGCTCTTAAAGGACAGACCTAGTGTGAACCCCAAAGTGATGGGATGCAGAATAGAACAAGCTGTACAGTTTAGCACATGGGCTTAAGGATTTGTTTTTGGACACTTCCCCACATTTGCATCAATCTTAGTTACAATCCAACTTGTTTCTCATACTCTTGCCTCCATGGAACATGCTATAAAAGCTAGCCTTCAATCGATCAGGCATCAACCCATCACATCACTTCTTTCCTTCCTAAAATATTTCAAAGGTTCTTCATTGCTAAAAGGACAAAGCTCAGCTCCTTAGCCTGAATACTTCCCTAGATTGGTCTTCAACTCTGCATTTTTCATGCCCCATACTTGGCTATAAGTCCTTACTATCCTTGGACAAACTTTCTTGGGCTTTGCCTGCTTGATTTTGCCCACGGAACTTACTCTATTCACATCTCCTGACTATCTAGTGGTTCTCTAGACTTCTGCTGAAGTTCTTCACAATTTTCCCTCTGATTCGCCACCCCCAAATAGAGTTGATCTCCAGGTTTGGGCTACTGATCTATCTAGAACATAAATTTGTATGTAATTGACTATACTTTGCAATTATTGCTTTTTATAATCAGTAATTTTTTTTATTAAAAAAATATTTTTATTCAAATGACAACCCTCAGAATGGGAGTTCAGTTCAGTTCAGTCGCTCAGTCATGTCTGACTCTTTGCGACTCCATGGACTTCAGCATGCCAGGCCACTCTGTCCATCACCAACTCCTGGAGTCTACCCAAACTCACGTCCATTGAGTCGGTGATGCCATCCAACCATCTCATCCTCTGTCGTCCCCTTCTCTGCCTGCCCTCAATCTTTCCCAGCATCAGGGTCTTTCCCAATGAGCCAGCTCTTCACATCAGGTGGCCAAAATATTGGAGTTTCAGCTTCAACATCAGTCCCTCCAATGAACACCCAGGACTGATCTCCTTTAGGATGGACTGGTTGGATCTCCTGGTAGTCCAAGGGACTCTCAAAAGTCTTCTCCAACACCACAGTTCAAAAACATCAATTCTTCAGTGCTCAGATTTCTTTACAGTCCAATTCTCACATCCATACATGACCACTGGAAAAACCATAGCCTTGACTAGATGGACTTTGTTGGCAAAGTAAAGTCTCTGCTTTTTAATATGCTGTCTAGGTCGGTCAGAACAGGAGAGAATAAGAGCAAATGGAAAAACTGACAAAGCTCATGCAGCTCGCTACCAGAAAAACAAACAAGCCAATCAAAAAGTGGGCAAAAAAATCTAAACAGATATTTCTCCAAAGACATACAGATGGTTAATGAACACATGAAAAGCTGCTCAACATCATTCATTATTAGAGAAATGCAAATCAAAACCACAATGAAGTATCACATCACACTGGTTAGAATGGCCATTATCTACAAACAATAAATGCTGGAGAGGGTGTGGAGAAAAGGGAATCCTCTTGGACTATTAGTGGGAATGTAAATTAATACAGTCACTATGGAGAACAGCATGGAGATCCTTTAAAAAAAAACTAGGATTAAAACTACCATATGATCCAACAATCTTACTATTGGGTATATATCCTGAGGAAACCATAATTGAAAATGACACAGGTACCCCAATGTTCATTGCAGCACCATTTACAGTATCTGGGACATGGAAACAATCTAGATATCCATAGACAGATGAAGGGAGTTGTTGTACATATATACAATGGAATATTGTGAAAGTGTTATTCACTCAGTCGTATCCAACTCTTTGCAGTCCCATGGACTGTAGTCTTCCAGGGTCCTCTGTTCATAGAATTCTCCAGGCAAGAATACTGGAGTGGATTGCCAGGGGATCTTCCTGACCCAGGGATCAAACGTGTGTCTCCTGCACTGCAGACAGATTCTTTACTGTCTGAGTTACCAGGAAATACTCAGCCATAAAAGAGAATGCATTTGAATCAGTTCTAATGAGGTGAATGAACCTAGAGCCTATTATACAGAGTGAAGTAAATCAGAAAGAGAAAAACAAATGTTGTATATTAACACACATATATAGAATCTATTCCCATCAAAACCACATCCTATAAAAATACTAGAGGAAAACATGGGCAGTACACTTTTTGACATAAATTGCAGCAATAATTTTTTTGGATCCATGTCTTAGAGTATTGAAAATAAAAACAAAACTAAACAAACGGGACCTATTTAAATCTAAAAACTTTCTTACAGCAAAGGAAACGCTAAACAAAGCAAAAAGGCAAGCTTCAGAATGAGAGAAAATATTTGCAAGTGATACAACCAACAAGGGGTTAATCTCCAAAGTTTACAAACAGCTTGTACAGCTCAACATAAAAAATAAACCCAAACAACCCATCAAAAAATGGGCAGAAGATCTAAATAGACATTTCTTCAAAGAAGATATACAAATTGCCAAAAGGCACATGAAAAGAAGCACAACATCACTAATTATTAGAAAAACATAAATCAAAACTGCAATGAGGTATCACTTCACACTAGTCAGAATGGCCATCACCAAAACATCTACAAAAAGGAAACCTCCTGAACTCACTTGTTTATAAATCTGGTCTGTCTCTTCTAATAGAGTGTAATTGTCTAGTAAATGCCTGGTTTATTGTCTTCATCAGTATCTGGCACCTCAAAAGTACTTTCTATACATAAGAATACCTAGTATTTACACTTAAATACTAGGGATTTTTATGTTCTTTATGAAACAATAGATTCCAGGAACTTTGAGAAATAGTTATGTACCAGGAATATTGATTTGTCAACCTGTGTTTGCTGTGTTCATCCTAAAATTCAGACCAACTTGAGTACGTCTCGAATACGAGATAAATAGATGCTAGGTATTTCTGGAAAAAAACACTAGGTATTTCAAAGAAGAATTGCAAATTTATTCTGAGGAAAACCAGGCAAGTTAGAGGGGAAGAGTGATTTTGAGTGTAGTATAATACTTATTATTCTGAGAATTTCCTGACCCATCCCTCATGAGTTGACTAGAAGAAAGTCCTTGGAGAAAAGAGTAAAATAATTATGGAGTAAGTAAATGGAGATAGCTTAGTAGAATCAATGTGAGACATTCAGAATCATTTTCTAGCTAAAAGAAACCCTAGTAGAGGTGGTAATGTAACTGTACTACTAGGAATGACACTGTTAAAATACATGTTGATATAGACTAGAGATATTGACCTAGAAAGGAAGCCAGAGAAACAAAAGGCTGAAGAGAGAGAGAAAGAGACAGAGATGCAGGAAATGACAGCTGGCTCATTGGAAAAGACCCTGATGCTGGGAAAGATTGAAGGCAAAAGGAGAATGGGGTGGCAGAGGGTGAGATAGTTGGATAACATCATTGACTCAATGCACATGAATTTGAGCAAACTCTGGGAGACAGTGGAAGACAGGGGAGCCTGGAGTGCTGTAGTCCATGGTGTTGCAGAGTTGGACAGGACTCAGTGAGTGAACAACACCAACAACAATGAGCAGAGAAGAGACGAGAAGCCTAATGGACACAGATGAACACATGGTGAGAGCTCAAGCAAGACAGCCTCCAGTAGCCCCTGAAATATTTGAAAGAAAGTTTTGTTTCTTCTAAATGAAAGGCAGAAGCAGAGAAATGCTGTTTTATTTTGTTTGTAGATACAATCTCACTTTTTTTTTTTAACCCCCTTTTCTTCCCTTCCTTTTAGTGTGGCCTTGGAAAACACAATTACAAAAAGGCATGCGTAATGCTGTTCTTGTCAGCTGATGGATCGAGACATGCATAAGTATAAACAAAACCATGCAGAAGTGCTTCAGGAGTCCCCTCCTGGAGTGGTGTCCAAGAGTAGTGTCCTCTCCTTTCTAGATTAAATTTCCTGGCAGATAAGTATTGGGATTTAATATAGCCAAAGCTTTTAGCTGCTGTTTTATCCCAAAGGAAAGCTGAAGAAGGGGAAAATGATTCTCTCCTTCCAGGCTCAACTTCTCATCAGTGTACAACATTGTTGACATCTGAAAGGCGGCTCATTCGCAAGATGGGGTCTAAAAATTAGGTACTTTAATTTTCTTTCCATTGTAAAGTTCATGTGGATGAGAAATAAACCAGTGGCTGTTATAAATGTTTGGGTCAAAGAGCAGCTCTCAGTAATACAGAAGTGAAACTCCGGTCTTAGGCTGTTCACTGAGAAAATGTCTCAGGAGATGAAATCAAGGGACTTCCCTGGTGGTCCAGTGGTTAAGGTTTCACCTTTCAGTGGAGGGGCTGTGGGTTTAATTCCTAGTCAGGGAGCTAAGATCCCACATGCCTTGAGGCCAAAAAACAAAATATAAAACAGAGACGATATTGTAACAAATTCAATAAAGACTTTAAAAACGGTCCACATTAAAAAAAATTATATAAAAAAAAGGTTGATTTGGGAGCTGTTTGTCTAATATTGACAGTGAAGTGAGAGTCACTCAGTCGTGTCTGACTCTGCGACCCCATGGACTATGGAGTCCGTGGAATTCTCCAGGCCAGAATACTGGAGTGGGTAGCCATTCCCTTCTCCAGGGGATCTCCCCAACCCAGTGATTGAACTCAGGTCTCCTGCATGGCAGGCAGATTCTTTACCAGCTGAGCCACAAGGGAAGTCCAAGAATTCTGGAGTGGGTAGCCTATCCCTTCTCCAGTGGATCTTCCCAACCCAGCAATCGAGCCAGGGTCTCCTGCATTGCAGGCAGATTTTTTACCAACTGGGCTATCAGGGAAGCCCATAACAGTGACAAAATGCTGGCCTTTGTATTTTAACTGGGAATTAAAAACTGGGAGTTTATCTTAAAATTTTTTTTTTCATTTAATTATTGTGGCTAAAGCATTCCCTGCTCTACTAGAAGGTGAAAAGTCTATGAGAAATTCTTGGCATCTTCATATATGAGATATAAAAAGAAAAATCAAGCAATTAATTTACTATTAATTAAAAAAAATGAAACAACACAACAAACTATCACCTAAGACCTAAGGTGGAGAAGGCAATGGCACCCCACTCCAGTACTCTTGCCTGGAAAATCCCATGGACAAAGGAGCCTGGAAGGCTGCAGTCCATGGGTTTGCTGAGGGTCGGACACGACTGAGCGACTTCACTTTCACTTTCATGCATTGGAGAAGGAAATGGCAACCCACTCCACTGTTCTTGCCTGGAGAATCCCAGGGACGGGGGAGCCTAGTGGGCTGCTGTCTCTGGGGTCGCACAGAGTCGGACACGACTGAAGCGACTTAGCAGCAGTAGCAGCAGCAAGACCTAAGGACATGCCTGTAAAATGTAGAGCCCACTACATAGTCAGGAATCATGGTGTCATAGACTTAGGAGCTGAGAGGACCTGGAAGATCACCCAATCCAATGCCCTCATTTCACAAATGAGAAAACTGGAGGAAAAGATAGATTGTTAGCTGAAAAAGTTGTACAGTGTGTCTACTACTTCTTGTGGCTTCCCAGATGGCTCCGTGGTAAAGAATCTTCTTGCTAATGCAGAAGACACAGTTTCAATCCCTGGGTTGGAAAGATCCCCTGGAGCAGGAAATAGCAAATCCCTCCAGTTTTCTTGCCTGGGAAATCCCAAGGATGGGGGAGCCTGGCAGGCTACAGTCCATGTGGTCACGAAGAGTCAGACATGCCTTAGCAACTACATAGCAGCAGCAGCAGCAGCAGCAGCATCTACCACTTCCTGGCTAGAGTAAAACAGCTCTCAGGAAAACAGGACTTGAGCTAGAGCTATGTAGGAAAAATTGCATAACAATTTAGTTCCCCCAGAGTACAAAGACGTTAACCAGAACAGTAACACCATACTTCAAATGTTTGATTTTAAACTACTTTGGGTTATGGGTGACATATAAAAAGCTTTACATATTTGATGTAAACAACTTGATGAATTAGGGGTTAAGTATACACTCATGAAATCATCACCACCATCAAGATCATAAGCATATCCATCACCTCTCCAAATTTCTTCCCACCCCTAAGACGACAAAGAGGAGGATAATGTGTGGAAAGAACACTTACCGTAAGATCTACTCTCTTAGCAAATTTTAAATACAATATAGCATTGGTAGCTATACATACTACACTGTACAGTGCATCTTATTTATTTTGCATAATTGAAACTTTGTACCCTTTAGCATTTCCTTTCCATTTTCCTCTCCATCCAACCTGGGTAACTACCATTTTACTCTCCGCTTCCTTGAGTCTATTTTAGATTCCATGTGTAAGTGAGATATTACAGTACTTGTCTTTCTGTGCCTGGCTTGCTTATTTATTTATTTATTTATCCCATTTTAGTGATGTTTTTTATTTTATTAAAAAATTTTAATTTTAATTGGAATATAGGTGATTTATAATGTATTAATTTCAGGTGTACAGCAAAGAGAATCTGTTATACATGTCCTCCGGGTCCATCCACGTTGTCACAAATGGCAGGATTTTTTTTTAAAGATAAGTAATACTCTACTACATCCATATACCTTATTTTCTTTACCCATTTATCTCTAAGTGGATGTTTAGGTTGTTTCCATATCTTGGTTACTGTGAATGATGCTACAATGAACACAGGGATGCAAATATCTCTTTAAGATTCTGATTTCAATTCTTTGGTATATATACCCCAAAGTTAGATTGCTTGATCGTATGATGGTTCTTTTCTTTTAACTTCTTGAGGAATCTCCATTCTGTTTTCAATAACATCTGTACCAACTGACAATTAACAGGAGACACTGAGCTCACACACGGATCCATTGCCCAGTTGTGGGGAGAGGAAGATGGTCTGAAAAGGAACAGACAGGTTCTTTATCTTAAGGTGAAGAAAGGCCACCAAAAAAAAAAAAAAAAAAAAGAGGAAGAAAGAAAAAAGCCCATCATTCTTTTAAAAATATTATTTATTTATTTATCTGGCTGCACTGAGTCTTTGCTGTGGCACGTGGGACCTTCAATCTTCCTTGCAGCATATGGGATCTTTAGTTGAAGCATGTGGGATTGAGTTCCTCCAACCAGGGTTTGAACCCAGGTCACCTGCATTGGGAGCTTGGAGTCTTAACCACTGGACCACCAGGAAAGTCCCAAACCCATCATTCTGAAGATTCAATAGGAACAAGTTGCTGGGATTAGGGCAGCAACTCCAAATTATAGAATGTTAGCCCTGAGATAGACCCGGGAGGTTGTATGATAGGGCCCTTTTCTTTTTAAAATCAGTCTCTCTCAAAGATTTCTCTTAAACCACCAGTTTCAGAATCATTAAAATAGAAAACCTGGAGTCTTTAATCAAGTGTTCTAAATTAGACTCTGAAGGTACAGGGGTGGGGATTTGCATTTTAATCACATTTCAGGTGAAAAGGAACCACTGGTTTTGTGGTTTTTGACCTGTGTGCTAAGTACTAAGTCACTTAGGTTGTCTTCGGCTCCTTATGATCACATGGACTGTAGCCTGCCAGGCTCTTGTGTCCATGGAATTCTTCAGGGAAGAATACTGGAGTGGGTTGCCATGCCCTACTCCAGGGGATCTTCCTGACCCAGTGATCGAAACCATAAGAGCCCATACTTTTATGTCTCTTGCATTGGCAGGTGGGTTCTTTACCACTGAGCTACCAGGGAAGACCTGGACTGCCCATTATATTCACTCACAGACGATATCCTGACTGTGGGCTGATTGAATTGGAATTTCTGAGAGAGGGTCAAGGCACTGGTATTCTAAGGTGCAGACTGTGTTGAGAACTACCAGCATAGAGGGTGGTAAAGTGACTTTCAAAAGGACACTCAAGCGAATAGTGGTAGAATTGGAACCAATTCCATCTTCCCTAAAAGAGTCAAACAGAGTCTGAATGGCCTCCAAGACTGAGAATAAAAATATCAAAGTTAGAAAAATGGAACTGATGATTTGAGGAAGAAGGCTATAGCAGTCTAGCATCAGCAGGGAGTGATGGGGGATGTTGATTGCCTTTTTGGACTAGCCATAACTCAGCATGCCGTGGGCTGACTGTGTTTAATCAGAGGTGTACGAACAGAAATTGAGCCCCCGAGCACTCAACTTATGATGAAACTGCTGCAAAAAAGCCACAGGTAAAACAATCCTTACCATTATCCAATTAGTGGCCAACGCACTGTCTTCTTGTTAACAAATCTTATAGCCCCAGGTACCAGTCCAAATCGATGAGCAGGTGCATGCAAAGCTGGTGGTGGAGCTGAGATAGAGAATGGAAAAGAACAGGTTTCACGTGATGGAAAAGAAGAGGGCAGGAACTAGGTGTGTATTGTATCCCCCTACTTTTTCTAGATGTATGATTCTGTGTTAGGAAGGTGGATCCATCTCAGCTTCGACTTCATGAATCTCTTGATGCCTTAGCTCCAGATGCTAATTAAATTCCTAGCTGGCAACAGTTGTGATCTGTTGCACACTTTGCAAGTGATGTGTATTATACTTGCCTTGGTTTTTGATTTTGTGTTTTGGGGTAAGTGAAACTGATCCTAGTGCAGACTATTCAGTTCAGTTCAGTTCAGTTCATTCACTCAGTCATGTCCGACACTTTGTGACCCCATGAACTGCAGCACGCCAGGCCTCCCTGTCCATCACCAACTCCTGGAGTCCACGCAAACCCTTGTCCATTGATTTGGTGATGCCATCCAACCATCTTATCCTCTGTCGTTCCCTTCTCTGCCTGCACTCAATCCTTCCCACCATCAGGGTCTTTACCATTGAGTCAGCTCTTCACTTCAAGTGGCCACAGTATTGGAGTTTCAGCTTCAACATCAGTCCCTCCAATGAACACCCAGGACTGATCTCCTTTAGGATGGACTGGTTGGATCTCCTTGCAGTCGGGGACTCTCAAGAATCTTCTTCAACACCACAGTTCAAAAGCATCAATTCTTTGGCACTCAGTTTTCTTCACAGTCCAACTCTCAGATCCATACATGACCACTGGAAAAACCATAGCCTTGACTAGATGGACTTTGTTGGCAAAGTAAAGTCTTTGCTTCTTAATATGCTGTCTAGGTTGGTCATAATTTTCCTTCCAAGGAGTAAGAATCTTTTAATTTCATGGCTGCAATCACCATCTGCAGTGATTTTGGAGCCCAGAAAAACAAAATCAGCCACTGTTTCCCCATCTATTTGCCATGAAGTGATGGGAACAGTGAAGAACTGTACAAAAAGGATCTTTACGACACAGATAATCACGATGGTGTGATCACTCATCTAGAGCCAGACATCATGGAATGTGAAGTCAAGTGGACCTTAGAAACCATCACTATGAACAAAGCTAGTGGAGGTGATGGAATTCCAGTTGAGCTGTTTCAAATCCTGAAAGATGATGCTGTGAAAGTGCTGCACTCAATATGCCAACAAATTTGGAAAACTCAGCAGTGGCCACAGGACTGGAAAAGGTCAGTTTTCCTTCCAATCCCAAAGAAAGGCAATGCCAAAGAATGCTCAAACTACTGCACAATTGCACTCATCTCACATGCTAGTAAAGAAATGCTCAAAATTCTCCAAGCCAGGCTTCAGCAATACGTGAACTGTGAACTTTCTGATGTACAAGCTGGTTTTAGAAAAGGCAGAGGAACCAGAGATCAAATTGCCAACATCTGCGAGATGCTAAAGCTGAAACTCCAGTACTTTGGCCACCTCATGCGAAGAGTTGACCCATTGGAAAAGACTTTGATGCTGGGAAGGATTGGGGGCAGGAGAAGAAGGGGACGACCGAGGATGAGATGGTTGGATGGCATTACTGACTCGATGGACGCGAGCCTGAATGAACTCCAGGAGTTGTTGATGGACAGGGAGGCCTGGCGTGCTGCGATTCATGGGGTGGTAAAGATTCGGACATGACTGAGCAACTGAACTGAACTGAACTGATGGGACCAGATGCCGTGATCTTAGATTTNGGACGACCGAGGATGAGATGGTTGGATGGCATTACTGACTCGATGGACGCGAGCCTGAATGAACTCCAGGAGTTGTTGATGGACAGGGAGGCCTGGCGTGCTGCGATTCATGGGGTGGTAAAGATTCGGACATGACTGAGCAACTGAACTGAACTGAACTGATGGGACCAGATGCCGTGATCTTAGATTTCTGAATGTTGAGCTTTAAGCCAACTTTTTCACTCTCCTCTTTCACTTTCATCAAGAGGCTCTTTATTTCTTCTTCACTTTCTGCCATAAGGGTGATGTCATCTGCATATCTGAGGTTATTGATATTTCTCCCAGCAATCTTGATTCCAGCTTGTGCTTCCTCTAGCCCAACATTTCTCATGATGTACTCTGCATATAAATTAAATATGCAGTACTTGGATGCATCTCAAAAATGACAGAATGATCTCTGTTCATTTCCAAGGCACACCATTCAATATCATGATAATCCAAGTCTATGCCCTGACCAGTAATGCTGAAGAAGCTGAACGGTTCTATGAAGACATTCAAGACCTTCTATAACTAACACCCAAAGAAGATGTCCTTTTCATTATAGGGGACTGGAATGCAAAAGTAGCAAGTCAAGAAACACCTGGAGTAACAGGCAAATTTGGCCTTGGAGTACAGAATGAAGCAGGGCAAAGCCTAATAGAGTTTTGCCAAGAGAATGCACTGGTCATAGCAAACACCCTCTTCCCACAACACAAGAGAAGACTCTACACATGGACATCACCAGATGATCAACTCCAAAATCAGATTGATTATATTGTTTGCAGTCAAAGATAGAGAAGCTCTATACAGTCAGCAAAACAAAACAAAACAAAGCAAGGATCAGGAGCTGACTATGGCTCAGATCATGAACTTCTTATTGCCAAATTCAGACATAAATTGAAGAAAGTAGGGAAAACCACTAGACAATTCAATTATGACCTAAATCAAATCCCTTATGACTATATAGAGGAAGTAGCAAATAGATTTAAGGGACTAGATCTGAGAGACAGAGTGCCTGGAGGACTATGGACAGAGGTTCATGACATTGTACGGGAGACAGGGATCAAGACTCTCCCCATGGAAAAGAAATGCAAAAAAGCAAAATGGCTGTCTAAGGAGGCCTTACAAATAGCTGGGAAAAGAAGGGAAATGAAAAGCATAGGGGAAGANGGATCAAGACTCTCCCCATGGAAAAGAAATGCAAAAAAGCAAAATGGCTGTCTAAGGAGGCCTTACAAATAGCTGGGAAAAGAAGGGAAATGAAAAGCATAGGGGAAGAGGAAAGATATACCCATTTGAAGGCAGAGTTCCAAAGAATAGCAAGGAGAGATAAGAAAGCCTTCTTCAGTGATCAATGCAAAGAAATAGAGGAAAACAATAGAATGGGAAAGACTAGAGATCGCTTCAAGAAAATTAGAGATACCAAGGGAACATTTCATGCAAAGATGGGCTCATTAAAGGACAGAAATGGTATGGACCTAACAGAAGCAGAAGATATTAAGAAGAGGTGGCAAGAATACACAGAACTGTACAAAAAAGATTTTCACGACCCAGATAATCATGATGGTGTGATCACTCACACTCACCTAGAGCCAGACATCCTGGAATGTGAAGTCAAGTGGGCCTTAGGAAGCATCACTACGAACAAAGCTAGTGGAGGTGATGGAATTACAGTGGAGCTATTTCAAATCCTGAAAGATGATGCTCTGAAAGTGTTGCACTCAATATGCCAACAAATTTGGAAAACTCAGCAGTGGCCACAGGACTGGAAAAGGTCCGTTTTCATACCAATCCCAAAGAAAGGGAATGCCAAAGAATGTTCAAACTACCGCACAATTGCACTCATCTTACATGCTAGTAAAGTAATGCTCAAAATTCTCCAAGCCAGGTTTCAGCAATATGTGAACCGTGCACTTCCAGATGTTCAAGTTGGTTTTAGAAAAGGCAGAGGAACCAGAGATCAAATTGCCAACATCCGCTGGATCATGGAAAAAGCAAGAGAGTTCCAGAAAAAATTCTATTTCTGCTTTCTTGACTATGCCAAAGCCTTTGACTGTGTGGATTACAATAAACTGAAAAATTCTGAAAGAGATGGGAATACCAGACCACCTGACCTGCCTCTTGAGAAGTCTATATGCAGGTCAGGAAGCAGCAGTTAGAACTGTACATGCAACAACAGACTGGTTCCAAATAGGGAAAGGAGTACATCAAGCTGTATATTGTCACCCTGCTTATTTAACTTATATGCAGAAAACATCATGAGTAGGGACTATAGTGGATCTTAAACAGTGAAGGCCCCTCCCTGGAGAATGGCTCCCCTTGTCTTTATTTTTGTCACTAGCTTTGGTGTGAGCTTCCCTTGATGCTGCAAGTATAAACAGGTAAGATCAAAACAGTAATGGGTATAATTTAGAAATTTAATGCCTGTGATAGGATGACTCCCTGAGGACTTCACATCTTTTCAGCACTGTAGAGAAAGAGACTAGGAAACTCCCTGGATTGGCCTTCAAAGGGTAAATCACTTATTTACAGTGATTCTTGTAAGACCCTGATCCTTCCTAAGAGGAGCTGGGATGGGAGAATATAAAACTGTCTCCAGACAGATCATCATCATGATCGTAAGCATGTTCAGGCAATCAGACTATTTCTATTCACTTAAGGAGGGGAGCTGAGGGCCCCACTGACTATCCATGTAAGTATCCTGAAGGTATGGATAAGTTTTCTTATGGGCATGAAGATCTGTGTGCCTCAGGTGTTAAGTAGGACAGGGACCAGAGTGAGGTGAGTAAGGGACCCATGCTGGGTGCTGAACTTGTCAGCTCTGTAAACTCAACAATTAAATAAATACTTTCAGTTCAGTTCAGTCGCTCAGTCGTGTCCGACTCTTTGCGACCCCATGAATCGCAGCACGCCAGGCCTCCCTGTTCATCACCATCTCTCGGAGTTCACTCAGACTCACATCCAT
>SJYT01039518.1:594527-704386 GCA_006410635.1 Cephalophus harveyi
AGTCTGAATTTGGCAATAAGGAGTTCATGATCTGAGCCACAGTCAGCTCCCGGCCTTGTTTTTGTTGACTGTATAGAGCTTCTCCATCTTTGGCTGCATAGAATATAATCAATCTGATTTCGGTGTTGACCATCTGGTGATGTCCACGTGTAGAGTCTTCTCTTGTGTTGTTGGAAGAGGGTGTTTGCTATGACCAGTGCATTTTCTTGGCAAAACTCTATTAGTCTTTGCCCTGCTTCATTCCGCATTCCAAGGCCAAATTTGCCTGTTACTCCAGGTGTTTCTTGACTTCCTACTTACTTTATTTAGAAAATATTTTATTTTGCTATTATTTTAAAAAATATTTTATTTATCTAAAAAAACCTTGCATTCCTAGGATATATATATCCTTCTCTTAAATTATGTTGTGTTATTCAGAAAACCAAGATCATGGCATCGGATCCCATCACTTCATGGGAAATAGATGGGGAAACAGTGGAAACAGTGTCAGACTTTATTTTTATGGGCTCCCAAATCCTGCAGATGGTGACTGAAGCCATGAAATCAAAAGACACTTACTCCTTGGAAGAAAAGTTATGACCAACCTAGATAGCATATTGAAAAGCAGAGACATTACTTTGCCAACAAAGGTCTGTCTAGTCAAGGCTATGGTTTTTCCAGTGGTCATGTATGGATGTGAGAGTTGTACTGTGAAGAAGGCTGAGCACCAAAGAATTGATCTTTTGAACTGTAGTGTTGGAGAAGACTCTTGAGAGTCCCTTGGACTGCAAGGAGATCCAATCAGTCCATTCTGAAGGAGATCAGCCCTGGGATTTCTTTGGAGGGAATGATGCTAACGCTGAAACTCGAGTACTTTGGCCACCTCATGCGAAGAGTTGACTCACTGGAAAAGACTCTGATGCTGGGAGGGATTGGGGACAGGAGTAGAAGGGGACAACAGAGGATGAGATGGCTGGATGGCATCACTGACTCGATGGACGTGAGTCTGAGTGAACTCCAGGAGTTGGTGATGGACGGGGAGGCCTGGCATGCTGTGATTCATGGGGTCACAAAGAGTCTGACTTGACTGAGTGACTGAGCTGAACTGATCCTCTTCTTATTCTGTAGAATTTGGTTTGTTGGTGTTTTATTAAGAATTGGTATGCATATGTTCATGAAGGACGTTGGTTTGCAATTTTCTTTCTTTTTTTTTTTTTTTTTGCTTTGTGATCTTTTCTCTACTTGCTGAGAGTGGGGGCCACTCTAGTTGCAGTGCACCGGCTTCTCACTGGGGTGGCTTCTCTTGTCGTAGAGCATGGGCTTTAGGACATGTGGGCTTCAGTAGCTGTGGTGCAGAGGCTTAGTCTCCCTGTGGCAAGTGGGATCTTTCCAGATTAAGGATTGAATCTGTGTCTCCTGCTCTGGCAGGCGAATTTTTAATCACTGGACCATCAGGAAAGCCCTGCCACTATCTTCTAAAGCTAACCTGGTATGTCACTCGTGGCCCAGCAATTCCAACAGAGATGCACACATAAGTTCACCAAAAGCTATGTATAAGAATGCTCAACATCATTAATCATTAGGAAAATGCTGATTAAAACCACAATAAGATACTGCTAAATATCTATTAGAATGTCTAATAGGTGTCTATAAGAATTGAATGCACAAGTGTTAATGAGGATTAGAAGCAACTGAAAATCTTATATACTCACTTCTATTGGAAATGCAAAAGATACAATCAGTTTGAAAAATAATTTTAAAGTTTCTTAAAAAGTTAATCATGTATTTATCACATGACTCACTAATAGATATTTACTCAAGAAAAATGAAAACAGGTGTCTGCAAAAAGGCTTGTACCAGAATATTCATAGCAGCTTTAGTTTTAATAGCCACAAAGAGGAAACAACCCCAGTGCCCATCTGCCAGGGTCCAGCCCCAGCAGGATCCAGGGGCACCCTCAGGAGAGATGGCATTGGAGAGAGAGAGAGAGAGAGAGAGAGAGAAGCACACACACACAGAGAATGACATTGGGTGACCAAGCTTTTGTGAGCGAAGCCTGTAACTTTATTTTCAAAAGGAAATTTTATACCTTGACTTGTACATAGAGGGAAGTGAAAGATGCAAAGTCATGCAGAGTCAGCCCAAACATTACATCTGTTTTGTCATTATCAAAATCAGGATTTTTTTCTTCATACCTTTCCCATAAACAATGTTGTGTACATTATCTTCTTGCCTTGGAGGCCTGTGGACATTTTATGACCCTCTTTTGATAAAGCCTGCTCAACCAGAAAACTTATTTTCCCTTGAAGTGTTTTTTCTTTATATTTCTAATCTATGTCAGCCTCAGAAAGTACTAAACAAAGTTACATTCTCACGGAGCAAAGGTGCAGTGAGTTACAACAAAGAAAGAACCAATTAGCTGAAAGGTCTGATGCGGTTAATTCCAAGGCTACTACTTGTTTTTCTTACATTCCAACTACGTTAACTAATGCACTCCCAGGTGCACAATGGATAAGGGATATGGGCACTTGGCAGCAAGCATTGGCTCAACAGTGAAATCCTACACCAGCACTACTCTAATAGTTTTTAACTCTTTGAAAGGCTCTATGTTTTTAGAATGTTTTATGCTTCTTGTGTCTCTCACAGTTGGGAGGCTGTGAACAATCACATGCGTAGCTGCAAAAGTCTGGATAAATCTGCCAAGCAAGCTAGAATGCCAACAGAGGGGGGTTTGAATTGAAATATTCCTTTCATGCCCAAGAGACTTATCAACTAGAGCCCTAAGTTGATTTTTTCCAAAGAAAGGTGGTCGAGGATAGCCCCCTGTTAATGTCAGAAGAGTTGGTGAAAGGCACAAAATAGTAAGACAGACAGATTCTGGTTTTGGGGTGGATGCTTGAGCAGGTCCAGGGGGTCCCTCAAGTCCTGATCCGCCTTGCTCGTCAGGTCTCTTCCACATGACCTTGTCATGGGTGAGATCTCCCGTGCTGGCTCCCGGCACCCATCAACAATGAATAGGTAAGCATATTATGTGGTATATACATACAATCAAACTCTGGGAGATGGTGAAATACAAGGAAGCCTGCAAGCTGCGGTCCAAGGAGTGGCAGAGTCAGACATGACTTACCGACTGAACTGAACTGATATATACAATGAAACACCATCAATAACAATTAAAAAGGAATACACTATTGATACACACAACAACATGGATAAACTCCAGAATAATTCAGCTGAGTGAAGAAAAAGAGTATACATTGGAATCTATGATTCCAATCATAGATAATTCTAGAAAATGCTAACTAATTTATAGTGATAGCAGACCACTGGTTGTATGGGGATTAGGGGTAGAAGGAAGAGGGGGGAGGAAGGGCTTACAAAGGGAGAGGAGGAAACTTTTGTGGATGTTGAACGTTTTTTTGAAGAGTAAGTTCTATAATTTTATTGTGAATCTTTTAAGTAGACATTTTTCAAAATTAAATGCATGTGTTTGATTTACTGCAGTATGACAAGTTTCATATATATTTTCCCCATTGTAATTAGTATCACAGCGTTTATTGAGAGATTCTCATATTATTTATAGATTAAATGATTTAGGGACAGTTTCATATGTGTGCATTGAAATTTGTCAGATTGTACACTTTAAATATGTGCAGGTTATTGCATGTTAAGTATAAAATGTAAAATAATTAAAAATAAGTACATGAAACCTTTGATCTTAAGTTGCTCATTGCATAGCAGTGGACAAACATATCATTATTATGCACATGTGTAATTATAGAGGGCTTTGGCAGTATACGGCAGCAAGCCAATCCAGGAGTACCTTCTGTTTGGGGGTATCACAGAAGGCTCTAAAGGGGGATGGTTGGTGAAGTGCGGGGGCTCTAAAATGATACATTCAAGACAGGGTCGGAGACATACTTAGAAGCCAGATGGTTAGGCTAAAGAGCTTGTTTGCCACATTAGGAAGATCTGTGGCAAGAAGAGAAGTGAGACCATGAACACATTAACAACATTAGTCACAATTTTTGGTGGAGGCCCAATTTTCTTGGTAAGATTTATGATTCACAAGTCTAGTCATTTAAAGATCAATGGACCTCGATTGAACAAATTGCCCTTTACTCTCTTATTATCTACTGCATGTCCTAGAAAAATGGGTATTAACACAAATGTGTTGGTTCCATTTCTAATGGGATTGAAGCATTCATTCCAGTCAGGAATAACAATTTGTCTTTGTCCTTTTGTGCTATCTTTCTTCGAATGTAGTAAAAATACATTTTTTTCCTGCTCATTTTTTAATGTATTTAAAGGATATATTAATCATCCCTGGTGGCTCAGAGGGTAAAGCATCTGCCTGCAATGCAGGAGATGCAGGTTTGATCCCTGGGTTGGGAAGATCCCCTGGAGAAGGAAATGGCAACCCACTCCAGTATTCTTGCCTGGACAATCCCATGGACGGAGAAGCCCGGTGGACTACAGTCCATGGGGTCACAAAGAGTCAGACACGACTGAGTGACATCACTCACTCACTCAAAGGATACAATAAATATTTCTGTTAAACTTGGTCTAAATAAAATAGTGTAACAGGTCAATTTGTTTAAAGATTTAGGGAAGGGATGTTTCTGGTAACCTACCCAAATTATTATGATAACTACCCCAAGACTAATTTGCCTTCAGCTAACTTTTAGGTGGGATGAGTAGAAGAAGGAGAGAGAATAGCAGGAGAAAAAGCAGAAGATGAAGCAGAGTAATGTGAGACTCCACCAGTCACTTCTTAGTAAACAGTGAATTAAAACTGCTATTAAAGCCCTTTCTTATTTATTGAAATCTGTATTTTGATGATTTTGGCCCAGTTTTTTATTTGCAAAAGAGCCAGAAGGCAATATACACTTCTTAGTTTTCATTCTATATTATTCTCTCCAAAGTGCCAATAGATCAAATCTATGGATTGTATTTTTTCAACACTTGGAATGGAAATAAAATTGTTGCCATTGTATAAAGAAACAGGCTCTGATTTTCAGTGACTTAAAATAGCTAATGTTTCCCGGTACCTCTATAGTTTATTTATTTCCTTTTACTTAGGCCCCATGGAAAGCTACTAAATTGTTTTTGTTAGACCTATTTAAAGATGAAGGAAATGGAGGGATAGAGATTGCTAGATTGCTCAAATAGTTAATACTACTACTATTAATTATTTCCTTTGCTATCTGAAGGTAGAGTGTTTCTAAGAAAACTTTTTTTTTTTCCAGTTGTAACTGAAATGGTATAAAGTAAAGAAGCAATTACTTTAAGACACATCTTGCTAACGGATGCACAAAATAAATTGAGATAAATCACAGTTGCTCACAGACACAGTTCAAAGTTGTAGCAGCTTGGTGGTTGCAGTTAATAATGTTGTATTGTATACTTAAAAGTTGTCAAGAAAGCATATCTTCAATGCTCTTATCACACACACAAAATGTAATGATATAAGGTGATAGATGTGTTAACTAACCTTATTGTGATAATAATTTTGCAATATATCCACATATCAAATCATCACATTGTACCCCTCAACTTATACAATGTTATATGTCAATTATATCTCAGTAAAGCTGGAAAAAAAATGTTCCAATTGGGTTGAAGAATATATGGGTAGGAACTGGAGTAGGAAATGACAACCCTTTCCAGTATTCTTGCCTGGAAAATTACATAAATGGGGGACACTGGTGGGCTACAGTCCATAGGGTCGCAAAGAGTTGGACACTACTGAACAGCTGAGCATGCACGCAAGTAGAAATTGGCAGGTGAATGGTTAGTGAACTCGAGGAAAGGTCAATATAAATTTTCTAGCGTGAATCTCAGAGAGAGAATACAATATTTTTAAACACAGAGCTTCAGAGTCTTGTGGGACTATATCAAAGAGTTTAAAATATATGTCCCTGGAATTCCAGAAACAGAAGAGAAGATATGGCACAAAAAATAATAGCTGAATATTTCCTAAATTTTGTGGAAAACATGATCTTATATATCCAAAAGATTAAAAAAAAGAAAAACCCAATTAGGATAAGTACAAAGAAAACAATATCTAGGCATATCATAGTCAAACTGTTGAAGACTAAAGATAAAGAAAAAATCTTGAAAGCACCTGGGGGGAAAAAAAGACCTTATATACAAGATACCACTGTCTAGACCTTTATCTGGGAAAGAAATGAATGTTAAAAGATGAAGGAATGACATTTCTAAAGCACAAAAGAAAAAAAGAGCTGTCAACATAGGGTTTTATGTCATCAGAAATATCCTCAAAAATGAAGGTGCATAAAAGACATTTTCAGATACACAGAAGTGGAGAGATTTTATTGCCAGCAGACCTACATCACAAGAAATGGGAATGTGGATTATGGTAGGCATATGGAATTCTAAAGATGTCCTTGTCTTAAGCCCTGAAGATTGAATATGTTATATTACATGACAAAGGGGAATTAAATAAGAAGATGGAACTAATGTTGCTAAGCAGCTGACCATCAGGGCAGTAGAGGGGGAGAAGGGACAGGCAATGTAATCGGAGTCCTTAAATACGGAAGAGGGAGGCAGAAGAGGCTATTTCAAAGCGATGCGATGTGGGAAAGATTCCACTGGCTGTTAACTGGCTTTGAAGATAAAAGGAGGCCAGGAACCCAAATATATGTGCAGCTACCAGAAGCTGCAAAATGCAACAAAATGACTCCTAGAATCTCCAGATAGGAATATAGTCCTGCTGCTACATTGATTTTAGCCTGGTGAGATTCATTTCAAATTTCTGACCTACAGAATTAAAAGGCGGTACATTTGTGTTCTTTCAAGCTACCAATTTCGGGGTAGTTTGTTAAAAGTAATACATAAATGATTCATCCTGAAGGAATTAACACTAGATAGAAACTTGGATCTAGGAGAAGGAATGAAAAGTATAGGAAATGGTAAATAACTGAGGAGATGTAAAAGAGCATCTTTTAATGCTACCCTTAAACTCTTTAAAAGACTAGTGATAATTTAGTGCAAACATTACAGTGTTTCATATGAAATTATAATGTATGTGGTTGTAAAATAGAACAGCACATAGAATGGGGGGCTGAAATGAAATTATATTGTTGCATGTGTTTTAAAGTTTTGTGTGATGTGGTACAATACGAACCCTGTGTAGACTATGATATCTTAAGGACATCTATTATAAGATCAAGGCAATCAGTAAAAACTATTAAAAGCTACAGCTAAAAGAAAGCATTAATCACTGAAGAAGCCTTTCTTATCTCTCCTTGCTATTCTTTGGAACTCTGCATGCAAATGGGTATATCTTTCTTTTTCTTCTTTGCCTTTCAATTCTCTTCTTTTCATAGCTATTTGTAAGGCCTCCTCAGACAACAATTTGCCTTTTTGTATTTCTTTTTTTGTGGGGATGGTCTTGATTACTGCCTCCTGTACAATGTCCTGAACCTCCATCTGTAGTTCTTCAGGCACTCTGTCTATCAGATCTAATCCCTTGAATCTATTTGTCACTTCCACTATATAATCATAAGGGATTTGATTTAGGTCATACCTGAATGGTCTAGTGGTTTTCCCTACTTTCTTCAATTTAACTCTGAATTTAGCAATAAGGAGTTCATGATCTGAGCCACAGTCAGCTCCCAGTCTTGTTTTTGCTGACTGTATAGAGCTTCTCTATCTTTGGCTGCAAAGAATATAATAAATATGATTTTGGTATTGACCATCTGATGATGCCCATGTGTAGAGTTTTCTCTTGTGTTGTTGGAAGAGGGTGTTTGCTATGACCAGTGCATTCTCTTGGCAAAACTCTATTAGCCTTTGCCCTGCTTCATTCTGTACTCCAAGGCCAAATTTGCCTGTTACTCCAGGTATTTCTTGACCTGGTTAATAAGTTAAATAATTTAATAAGTTAAATTGCTTGTTTAACTTATATGCAGAGTACATAATGAGAAATGTTGGACTGGATGAAGCACAAACTGGAATCAAGATTGCAGGGAGAAATATCAATAACCTCAGATATGCAGATGACACCACATTTATGGCAGAAAGTGAAGAAGAACTAAAGAGCCTCTTGGTGAAAGTGAAAGAGGAGAGTGAAAGTTGGCTTAAAACTCAACATTCAGAAAACTAACATCATGGCATCTGGTCCCATCACTTCATGGCAAATAGATGAGGAAGCAATGAAAACAGTGAAAGATTTTATTTTTTCGAGCTCCAAAATCATGGCAGATGTTGATCACAGCCATGAAATTAAAAGATACTTGCTTCTTGGAAGAAAAGTTATGACCAACCTAGACAGCATATTAAAAAGCAGAGACATTACTTTGCCAACAAAGGTCTGTCAAGTCAAAGCTATGGTTTTTCCAATAGTCTTGTATGGAGGTGAGAGTTGGCCTATAAATAAAGCTGAGCACCGAAGAATTGATCTTTTGAACTGCGGTGTCAGAGAAGACTCTTGGGAGTCCCTTGGACAGCAAGGAGATCCAACCAGTCCATCCTAAAGGAAATCAGTCCTGAATATTCATTGGGAGGACTGATGCTGAAGCTGAAACTCCAATACATGGCCACCTGATGGGATGAACTGACTCATTGGAAAAGAATCTGATGCTGGGAAAGATTGAAAGGAGGGAGGAGAAGGGGATGACAGAGGATGAGATGGCTGGATGGCATCACCAACTCAATGGACATGAGTTTGAGTAAACTCCAGGAGTTAATGTTGGACAGGGAGGCCTTGCATGCTGCGGTCCATGGGTTCACAAAGAGTTGGATACGACCAAGCAACTGAACTGAAAAGAAAGCATTAAAAGAATCAAAATGAAGTATTATAAAAACTTTAAAGAATCCATGTAATACAAAAATGGGCAAATAAATCAATAAGAAAAAAGAAAATAGCAAAAAGTTATATTTAATCCCAAATATATTATCATTTACCATAAACATAAACAAATTTAGCTTTCCAATTAAAAATTACATGTTACCAAGCTGAATAAAAATCCAACCACTTGCTTGTTTGTGTTTGTAAACTACTAAAATTGTTGTATTTTAATCTGAAAAGTGTTGAAAGTAAAAATATTGAAAAAAATATACCTTGCAAATAGTATAAGAAGGCTATATTAATATAAGAAAATACAGACATAAGTACAAGGGATATACCAAATATTAAGAGAAAGAATGAAAAAAATGTTAATTCATCAGGGAAGGCATAGGAATTGCAAATGTGTGCTCAGTTCAGTTCAGTTCAGTTTAGTGTGCTAATAACAACCAAACTTTAAAACATGTGAAAGTCAAACCAATAGAACTAAAAGGAGAAATAGATACACCCATAATTATTCTTGGAGATTTTTAACACAACTCTCTCAGTAATTGATAAAATACTCAGGGAAACTTTCAGTAAGGTATAGAATATTTGAATAATACTATCAACCATGCCACACACATTGTATTTATAAAATAATTACCCATCAGAACAAACACATCTTTTATTTTCAGGTATATATCTTACAAACACCCAAGTAGATCATGTCCTGGAAATAAAATGTCTGAATAAAATGTTGAAATTATACAGAACAAGTTCTCAGATCAAAAGGAAAATAATTCAGAAATCAATTACAAGACATCTGGAAATCTTCCAACATTTAGAAATTAAGCAATAAGGAAGTTTACACTTTTAAATGCTTATATTAGAAAACAAGAAAATTTTAAAATAAATAGTCTAACTTCCCATTTAAAGAACTCTAAAGATGAGTAGATCAACTCAAAGAAAGTAGGAAGAACTAAAATATGATAAAAATTAACTAAAAAGATAAACAGAAATAAATGAAATAGGAAATATCTAACCATTTCTGTTTTGTAGGTAAGTTCTTTTACAGCCTTTTTTTTAAGATTCCACATATAAGTGATATCATATATTTTCCTTTCTCTGTATGACTTACTTCACTCAGTATGTACCAGGAGGTGAGGGGAGGGAGGAGGGATAAATTGAAAGGCTGAGACTGATGGATACACATTCAGTTCAGTTCAGTCGTTCAGTCGTGTCAGACCCTTTGCGACCCTATGAATCGCAGCACGCCAGGCCTCCCTGTTCATCACCATCTCCGGAGTTCACTCAGACTCACATCCATTGAGTCCGTGATGCCATCCAGCCATCTCATCCTCGGTCGTCCCCTTCTCCTCCTGACCCCAATCCCTCCCAGCATCAGAGTCTTTTCCAATGAGACAACTCTTCTCATGAGGTGGCCAAAGTACTGGAGTTTCAGCTTCAGCATCATTCCTTCCAAAGAAATCCCAGGGTTGATCTCCTTCAGAATGGACTGGTTGGATCTCCTTGCAGTCCAAGGGACTCTCAAGAGTCTTCTCCAACACCACAGTTCAAAAGCATCAATTCTTCGGGGATCAGCCTTCTTCACAGTCCAACTCTCACATCCATACATGACCACAGGATAAACCATAGCCTTGACTAGACGGACCTTAGTGGACAAAGTAATGTCTCTGCTTTTGAATATACTATCTAGGTTGGTCATAACTTTTCTTCCAAGGAGTAAGCGTCTTTTAATTTCATGGCTGCAGTCACCAACTGTACACAGACCTCTACTCAGTACTCTGTAATGGTCTATGTGGGAAAAGAATTTAGCAAATAATGGATATATGTGTATGCATAACAGATTTACTTTGCTGTACACCTGAAACTAATACAACGTTGTAAATCAGCTATGACCCAATAAAAATTAAGAAAAAAAGAAATAGGAAACAAATAATAGAAAAAACTAACAGAGACATGTCTTTGTTATTTCATTAAAAAGATTGATAAAACCCTAGAGAAAAATAGAGAAAACAAAAGATATAAGTGTCAACAATGAAAGAGAGGGTATTACCACAAATTTTACAGGTATTAAGAATACTAAGAAGAGAACATATATAGCAAGTTGATTAATGCCAATAAATTAAACTCAGGTGAAATTGGTAGAATGCTCCAATTACCACACAATTGCACTCATCTCACATGCTAGTAAAGTAATGCTCAAAATCCTCCAAGCCAGGCTAGAAAGTGAAAGAGGAGAGTGAAAAAGTTGGCTTAAAGCTCAACATTCAGAAAACGAAGATCATGGCATCTGGTCCCATCACTTCATGGGAAATAGATGGGGAAACAGTGGAAACAGTGCCAGACTTTATTTTTTTGGGCTCCAAAATCACTGCTGATGGTGACTGCAGCCATGAAATTAGAAGACGCTTACTCCTTGGAAGAAAAGTTATGTCCAACCTAGATAGCATTTTCAAAAGCAGAGACATTACTTTGTCAACTAAGGTCCGTCTAGTCAAGGCTATGGTTTTTCCTGTGGTCATGTATGGATGTGAGAGTTAGACTGTGAAGAAGGCTGATCACCGAAGAATTGATGCTCTTGAACTGTGGTGTTGGAGAAGACTCTTGAGAGTCCCTTGGACTGCAAGGAGATCCAACCAGTCCATTCTGAAGGAGATCAGCCCTGGGATTTCTTTGGAAGGTCTGATGCTAAAGCTGAAACTCCAGTACTTTGGCCAACTCATGTGAAGAGTTGACTCATTGGAAAAGACTCTGATGCTGGGAGGGATTGGGGTCAGGAGGAGAAGGGGATGACAGTGGATGAGATGGCTGGATGGCATCACTGACTTGATGGATGTGAGCCTGAGTGAACTCCAGGAGTTGTTGATGGACAGGGAGGCGTGGCCTGCTGCAATTCATGGGGTTGCAAAGAGTCGGACACGACTGAGAGACTGAACTGAACTGAACTGAACAGAAAATCTGAGTATCTCCATAGATATTATGGAAATTGTTTTAAACAAAACTTCCAACAATGAAAAATCCAAGTCAGTGTCTTCATTGATGCATTATCAGTTCAGTTCAGTTGGTCAGTCATGTCCAACTCTTTGTGACCCCATGGACTACAGCACTCCAGTCATCCCTGTCCATCACCAACTCCCAGAGCTTACTCCAACTCATGTCCATTGAGTCAGTGATGCCATCCAACCATCTCATCCTCTGTCGTCCCCTTCTCCTCTTGCCTTCAGTCTATCCCAGCATCAGGGTCTTTGCCAATGAGTCAACTCTTTGCACAAGGTGGCCAAAGTATTGGAGTTTCAGCTTCAGCATCAGTCCTCCCAATGAATATTCAGAACTGATTTCCTTTAGGATAGACTGGTTGGATCTCCTTGCTGTCCAAGGGACTCTCAAGAGTCTTCTCCAACAACGCAGTTCAAAAGCATCAGTTTTTCGGCACTCAGCTTTCTTCATAGTCCAACTTTCACCTCCATACATGACCACTGGAAAAACCATAGCTTTGACTAGACAGACCTTTGTTGGCAAATTAATGTCTCTGCTTTTTAATTTGCTGTCTAGGTTGGTCATAACTTTTCTTCCAAGGAGCAAGTATCTTTTAATTTCATGGCTGCAGTCACCATCTGCAGTGATTTTGGAGCCCTCAAAATAAAATCTGTCACTGTTTCCATTGTTTCTCCATCTATTTGCCATGAAGTGATGGGGCCAGATGGCATGATCTTAGTTTTCTGAATGTTGAGCTTTAAGCCAACTTTTTCACTCTCCTCTTTCACTTTCATCAAGAGGTTCTTTAGTTCTTCTCTGCTTTCTGCCATAAGCACAGTGTCATCTGAATATCTGAGGCTATTGATATTTCTCCTGGCAATCTTGATTCCAGCTTGTGCTTCCTCCAGTCCAACGTTTCTCATGATGTACTCTGCATATAAGTTAAATAAGCAGGGTGACAATATACAGCCTTGACATACTCCTTTCCCAATTTGGAACCAGTCTCTTGTACCATGTCCAGTTTTAACTGTTGCTTCCTGACCTGCATACAGATTTCTCAGGAAGCAGGGCAGGTGGTCTGGTATTTCTTTCTTGAAGAATTTTCCACACTTTGTTGTGATCCATATAGTCAAAGGTTTTGGCATAGTCAATAAAGCAGAAATAGATGTTTTTTCTGGAACTCTCTTGCTTTTTCAATGATTCAACAGAAGTTGACAATTTGATCACTGGTTCCTCTGCCTTCCCTAAAACCAGCTTGAACATCTGGAAGTTCACGGTTCACATACTGTTGAAGCCTGGCTTGGATAATTTTGAGCATTACTTTGCTAGCGTATGGGATGAGTGCAATTGTGCAGTAGTTTGAGCACAATTTGGCATTCCCTCTCCTTGAGAGGAATGAAAACTGACCTTTTTCAGTCCTGTGGCCACTGCTGAGTTTTCCAAATTTGCTGGCATATTGAGTGCAACACTTTCAGAGCATCATCTTTCAGGATTTGAAATAGCTCAACTGGAATTCCATCACCTCCACTAGCTTTGTTTGTAGTGATGCTTCCTAAGGCCAACTTGACTTCACATTTCAGGATGTCTGGTTCTAAGGGAGTGATCACACCATTGTAATTATCTGGGTCATGAAGATCTTTTTTGTATAGTTCTTCTGTGTATTCTTGCCACCTCTTCTTAATATCTTCTGCTTCTGTTAGGTCCATACTATTTCTGTCCTTTATTGTGCCCATCTTTGCATAAAATGTTCCCATGGTATCTCTAATTCTCTTGAAGAGATCTCTAGTCTTTCCCATTCTATTGTTTTCCTCTATTTCTTGGCATTGATCACTGAGGTAGGCTTCCTTATTGCTCCTTGCTATTCTTTGGAACTCTGCATGCAGATGGGTATATCTTTCCTTTTCTCCTTTGCCTTTCAATTCTCTTCTTTTCACAGTTATTTGTAAGGCCTCCTCGGACAACCATTTTGCCTTTTTGCATTTCTTTTTCTTGGGAATGGTCTTGATCACTGCCTCTTGTACAATGTCACGAACCTCTGTCCATAGTTCATCAGGCACTCTGTCTATCAGATCTAGCCCCTTAATTCTATTTCTCACTTCAACTGTATAATCATAGGGATTTAATTTAGGTCATACTTGAATCATTTAGTGGTTTTCCTTACTTTCTTCAATTTAAGTCTGAATTTGGCAATAAGGAGTTCATGACCTGAGCCACAGTCAGCTTCCGGTCTTGTTTTTACTGACTGTGTAGAGCTTCTCCACCTTTGGCTGCAAAAAATATAATCAATCTGATCTTGGTATTGACCATCTGGTGATACCCATGTATAGTGTATTCTCTTGTGTTGTTGGAAGAGGGTGTATTCTGTGACCAGTGTGTTCTCTTGGCAAACTCTGTTAGCAGTTGACCTTTTTCATTCTATACTCCAAGCCATATTTGCCTGTTACTCCAGGTATTTCTTGATTTCCTACTTTTGCATTCTAGTCCCCTGTAATGAAAAGGATATCTTTTTTGGGTGTTAGTTCTAGAAGGTCTTGTAGGTCTTCATAGAATCATTTAACTTCAGCTTCTTCAGCATTACTGGATTAGTGTGATATTGAATGGTTTACCTTGGAAACAAACAGAGATCATTCAGTCATTTTTGAGATTGCATCCAAGTACTGCATTTCAGACTCTTTTCTTGACTATGATGGCTACTCCATTTCTTCCAAGGGATTCTTGCTCACAGTAGTAGATATAATGGTCATCTGAGTTAAATTCACCCATCCAGTCCATTTTAGTTCACTGATTCGTAAAATGTCGATGTTCACTCTTGACATCTCCTGTTGACTGCTTCCAATTTGACTTGATTCATAGACCTAACATTCCAGTTCCTATGCAATATTGCTCTTTACAGCATCAGGCTTTACTTCCATCGCCAGTCACATCCACAACTGGGTATTGTTTTTGCTTTGGTTCCATCTCTTCATTCTTTCCGGACTTATTTCTCCATTGATCTCCAGTAGCATATTGGGCACCTACCCACCTGGGGAGTTCATCTTTCAGTGTCCTATCTTTTTGCCTTTTCATACTGTTCATGGAGTTCTCAAGGCAAGAATATTGAAGTGGTTTGCCAAATATTTAAAAAAGACATAATACCACACTCTCACAAACTTTAAAATGCAATCAGAAGAGGATAGACAGAACATTTCCCAAGGCATTTGATAAAGTCTGCAAAATACTGACATCAAAATTAGACAAAGATATCAAAAGAGAAGAAAATAGCAGACCAGGCTTCCCTGGTGGCTCAGTGGTAAAGAGTCTCCCTGCGAGTGCAGGAGGCATGGGTTTGATCCCTGACCTGGGAAGATCCCACACGCCACAGAGTAACTAAACCCATGTGCCACAGCTGTTGAGCCTGTGCTCCTGAGCTCACGTGCCACAATTACGGAATCCTGTGCACCTAGAGTTTGTATTTTACGACAAGAAAAGCCACTGCAATGAGAAGCCCACACAACATACCAGAGAGTAGGCCCTCCTCTCCACAACTAGAGAAAAGCCTATGTAGCAAAGAAAAAATTATATATAGACCAATGTCCTTCATGAACATATACATAAGAATTCTTGAGGATACCAGCAAATCAAATTCTACAGGATAAGAACAGGACCAGTTCATTTCAGTTCAGTCTCTCAGTCTTGTCCGACTCTTTGCGACCCCATGAATCGCAGCACGCCAGGCCTCCCTGTCCATCACCAACTCCCAGAGTTCACTCAGACTCACGTCCATCGAGTCAGTGATGCCATCCAGCCATCTCATCCTCTGTCGTCCCCTTCTTCGCCTGCCCCCAATCTAAATATAATCAATCTGATCTTGGTATTGACCATCTGGTGATACCCATGTATAGTGTATTCTCTTGTGTTGTTGGAAGAGGGTGTATTCTGTGACCAGTGTGTTCTCTTGGCAAACTCTGTTAGCAGTTGACCTTTTTCATTCTATACTCCAAGCCATATTTGCCTGTTACTCCAGGTATTTCTTGATTTCCTACTTTTGCATTCTAGTCCCCTGTAATGAAAAGGATATCTTTTTTGGGTGTTAGTTCTAGAAGGTCTTGTAGGTCTTCATAGAATCATTTAACTTCAGCTTCTTCAGCATTACTGGATTAGTGTGATATTGAATGGTTTACCTTGGAAACAAACAGAGATCATTCAGTCATTTTTGAGATTGCATCCAAGTACTGCATTTCAGACTCTTTTCTTGACTATGATGGCTACTCCATTTCTTCCAAGGGATTCTTGCTCACAGTAGTAGATATAATGGTCATCTGAGTTAAATTCACCCATCCAGTCCATTTTAGTTCACTGATTCGTAAAATGTCGATGTTCACTCTTGACATCTCCTGTTGACTGCTTCCAATTTGACTTGATTCATAGACCTAACATTCCAGTTCCTATGCAATATTGCTCTTTACAGCATCAGGCTTTACTTCCATCGCCAGTCACATCCACAACTGGGTATTGTTTTTGCTTTGGTTCCATCTCTTCATTCTTTCCGGACTTATTTCTCCATTGATCTCCAGTAGCATATTGGGCACCTACCCACCTGGGGAGTTCATCTTTCAGTGTCCTATCTTTTTGCCTTTTCATACTGTTCATGGAGTTCTCAAGGCAAGAATATTGAAGTGGTTTGCCAAATATTTAAAAAAGACATAATACCACACTCTCACAAACTTTAAAATGCAATCAGAAGAGGATAGACAGAACATTTCCCAAGGCATTTGATAAAGTCTGCAAAATACTGACATCAAAATTAGACAAAGATATCAAAAGAGAAGAAAATAGCAGACCAGGCTTCCCTGGTGGCTCAGTGGTAAAGAGTCTCCCTGCGAGTGCAGGAGGCATGGGTTCGATCCCTGACCTGGGAAGATCCCACACGCCACAGAGTAACTAAACCCATGTGCCACAGCTGTTGAGCCTGTGCTCCTGAGCTCACGTGCCACAATTACGGAATCCTGTGCACCTAGAGTTTGTATTTTACGACAAGAAAAGCCACTGCAATGAGAAGCCCACACAACATACCAGAGAGTAGGCCCTCCTCTCCACAACTAGAGAAAAGCCTATGTAGCAAAGAAAAAATTATATATAGACCAATGTCCTTCATGAACATATACATAAGAATTCTTGAGGATACCAGCAAATCAAATTCTACAGGATAAGAACAGGACCAGTTCATTTCAGTTCAGTCTCTCAGTCTTGTCCGACTCTTTGCGACCCCATGAATCGCAGCACGCCAGGCCTCCCTGTCCATCACCAACTCCCAGAGTTCACTCAGACTCACGTCCATCGAGTCAGTGATGCCATCCAGCCATCTCATCCTCTGTCGTCCCCTTCTTCGCCTGCCCCCAATCCCTCCCAGCATCAGAGTCTTTTCCAATGAGTCAACTCTTCGCATGAGGTGGCCAAAGTATTGGAGTTTCAGCTTCAGCATCATTCCCTCCAAAGAAATCCCAGGGCTGATCTCCTTCAGAATGGACTGGTTGGATCTCCTTGCAGTCCAAGGGACTCTCAAGAGTCTTCTCCAACACCACAGTTCAAAAGCATCAACTCTTTGGTGCTCAGCTTTCTTCACAGTCCAATTCTCACATCTATACATGATCACTGGAAAAACCATAGCCTTGACTAGAGGGACCTTTGTTGGCAAAATAATGTCTCTGCTTTTCAATATGCTATCTAAGTTGGTCATAACTTTTCTTTCAAGGAGTAAGCGTCTTTTAATTTCATGGCTGCAGTCACCATCTGCAGTGATTTTGGAGCCCCAAAAAATAAAGTCAGCCACTGTTTCCCCATCTATTTCCCATGAAGTGATGGGACCAGATGCCATGATCTTCATTTTCTGAATATTGAGCTTTAAGCCAAATTTTTCACTCTCCACTTTCACTTTCATCAAGAGCCTCTTTAGTTCCTCTTCACTTTCTGCCATAAGGGTGATGTCATCTGCATACCTGAGGTTATTGATATTTCTCCCTGCAATCTTGATTCCAGCTTGTGCTTCTTTCAGCCCAGCGTTTCTCATGATATACTCTGCACATAAGTTAAATAAACAGGGTGACAATATACAGCCTTGATGTACTCCTTTTCCTATTAGAACCAGTCTGTTCCCTGTCCAGTTCTAACTGTTGCTTCCTGACCGACCTGCATATAGGTTTCTCAAGAGGCAGGTCAGGTGGTCTGGTATTCTCATCTCTTTCAGAATTTTCCACAGTTTATTGTGATCCACACAGTCAAAGACTTTACACACCATAATTAGAGAGGAGGATATGTATTCTAGGAACGTAAGTTTAAAAATAAAACAATATAATTCACCATATTAGCCTACTTTAGAAAAAAAATGCCTCAATATAATCAACCATATTTCTTGAGCAAATATAATATCAATTCATGATAGTAACCGTCAGAAAATTAAGATTAGAGGGACTTCCTTAATTTGGTAAACAGCATTTACTAAAAACTTACAGCTACCATTATGCTTAATGGTGAGTTTTTTGGATGCTTTTCATCAGAAGATCAGGAAGAAGGAACAAGAGAGTGATCTTCAGTCTCATCACTCTTATTAAACATTTTCCTGAGGCTCCTAGCTGGTGCAGTAAGACAAGAAAGACACACAAAAGGCATAACAATAGAAAGAAGGAAGTAAACACATGATCACATGTTCAGAAAATCCTAAGGAATGTATGAAAAAATTACCAGTGATTTTAATCAGAGTTATGGGATGTAAGCTCAATATGCAAAATTAGCTTTTTTTATGTTCCAGCAACAAAAACTTGAAAAATAAATTAATGATAAACCATATTCATAAATTGAAACAGTGTTAAGATTTTTTACTAAAAGATTTTTTCTAAAATGATTTTTTGATTTAGAGATTCAGCATAATCCCATTCAAAATACCAACATGATTCTTATTTTGTAGAATTGACAAATTCTAAAATTTGTATGGCATTTCAAACAACACAGAATAACCAAAACAAATTTTGAAGGAAGACGATTGGAATACTTAGACTTCCTGGTTTGAAGACTTTCTTGATACAGTCAAGGCACAAATGAGTGATGATTTCTTTTCTTTTTCAAAGTGAGGATGTTGGACAGAACAATTTTAAAGACTTTAATGATTTTTGTCTCTATAGGAAATTATAGGTAAAAGGGGACTCTAAAGTGAAATTAGATCATGGGCAAAATTGTGCAACTCAGCTAGCAATGTCTGACATTTTTGGTCTCATTTCAGGGAAACCTTTCTTTCCTTTGTTGAAAGGTTATATGTCTGCTTAACTCGCCTGAAACTATAGCTGTGGAAAATGACAAGACTTCAAGCAGTACTGCTACTGCTGCTACTGCTACTGCTAAGTCGCTTTAGTCGTGTCCGACTCTGTTCGACCCCATAGACAGCAGCCCACCAGGCTCTGCCGTCCTTGGGATTCTCCAGGCAAGAACACTGGAGTGGGTTGCCATTTCCTTCTCCAATGCATCAAAGTGAAAAGTGAAAGTGAAGTTGCTCAGTCCTGTCCGACTCTTCGCAACCCCATGGACTGCAGCCTACCAGGCTCCTCCGTCCATGGGATTTTCCAAGCAAGAGTACTGGAGTGGGGTGCCATTGCCTTCTCCGAGTCAAGCAGTACTAGTTACAGTATATATTCTTCTTATCATTCCTACTATCGTGCCATTCAAAAAATTTGTTTAACATCTACTATACATATCTGTCACTATCTTGGGATCAGAGAATGCAGAAATAAATGTCCCAGCTATCACCTGGGTAGTAAGATAGGGGGAAAAAAAAATTGACAAATGTGGGACATCCTTGGTGGTTTAGTGGTAATGAATCTACCTGCCAATTCTGGAGACACTGGTTCAGTCTCTGCTCCAGGAAAATCCCACTTGCCATGGCGCAACTGAGCCCATACACCACAACTATTGAGCCTGTGCTCTAGAGCCCGTGAGCTGCAACTACTGAAGCCCACAGGCCCTAGAGCCCATACTCTGCAAAGAGAGAAGCCATCACAATGAGAAGCCCAGGTACTGCAGCTAGAGAGCAGCCCCCACTCACTGCAGCTAGCAAAAGCCCGCACAGCATCAAAGACCCAGCACAGCCCAAAAATAAACAAATAAAAGTTAAGAAAATATAAAACAAAAACAGACAAATGTGGTCGAGTGTCATAAGTACTAGTATAGAGATGTTATATTAGTCACGGAGGTTAGGATATGATGCAGTGATAAACAACCCCAGGGTTTCAGTGCATAATCAAGAAAAAGTCTTATTTCTTGCTCGCACAGATTCCTTTGTGGATCTAGCTGTTTTTCCATGACAACTATTCTTCATATGGCACCCTGGCAAGCCAGGATACTGGAACTTCTACTATGTTAGAGCTTTACCATCTGCAACCTGTGACCCCAGTTGAAGGAGGAAGGAAAGAGTAGGTTGGAGAATCACCAGCCAGTCCTTAAATGCTTATGCCTGGAAGTGACACTAATTATTTCTACTCACTAGCTAAAACAAGTTGTGTAGTCATGTATAACATCAAAGCCTGGAAAAGTAGTCTTTTATATGCATGGAAGGGAGGATTTGGATATAATAATGAGTATTAATAATGTCTACCATATGCACAGTGTTATACTTGGCAGGCATTTAGGAAGTGAAGCCTAATACAGTATAGCCATCTTCTAAAGAAAGGAAAAAAATAAATTCCAGGAAGAAGGAACCATATGTGCAAAGGTATGATGATGTTGGGATAACTGTTCTATAGAAAAAGTGGTGGGTAGAAAAAGACTTAAATTGTAGTCAGATCATGGGCCACAAACTGCCCCTTCAAATGGTGCAAATAGTTGCTGGGTTTGCAGTTTTCACCATTTGTTGTTGTTGTTGTTGAGTGGCTAAGTAGTATCTGACTCTTTGCAGCTTCTTGGACTGCAGCATACGAGGCTTGCCTGTCCTTCACTATTTCTGGGAGTTTGCTCAAGTTCATGTCCATTGAGTCTATGATGCCATCCAGCCATCTCATCCTCTGTCACCCACTTTGCCTCCTGCCTTCCATCTTTCCCAGCATCAGCGTCTTTTCCAGTGAGTCAGCTCTTTGCATCATGTGGCCCAACTATTGGAGCTTCAGCATCAGTCTTTTCAATGAATATTCAGTTACCACCATCCAAGAATATAAAGGATTTTGACACCAAATTATTGGTTAGTATGCTAACCAAGAAGTTTTTGAAGCAAATTAGAACCAGAGAAAGAGTTTCCCAACTTGCGGAAACTGCAGAAGTTTAAGGAGCAGTTGGAAAAAAGGGATCATCTATAATGTAGCTCTCAGACCTCAGAGTGCACACTCCACTCAGATAAGAAAAAAATCATTCTTACTTTTTTCTAGGGAGAAATACATTTAATCTTCTTTTCCCCCCAACTAACACTGAATATGTAGGGTTCAGTTCAGTTCAGTTCAATCGCTCAGTCGTGTCTGGCTCTTTGCAACCCCATGAATCACAGCACGCCAGGCCTCCCTGTCCATCACCAACTCCCGGAGTTCACTCAGACTCGTGTCCATTGAGTCGGTGCTGCCATCCAGCCATCTCATCCTCGGTCGTCCCCTCTCCTCCTGCCCCCAATCCCTCCCAGCATCAAAGTCTTTTCCAATGAGTCAACTCTTCGCATGAGGTGGCCAAAGTACTGGAATTTCAGCTTTAGCATCATTCCTTCCAAAGAACACCCAGGACTGGTCTCCTTCAGAATGGACTGGTTGGATCTCCTTGCAGTCCAAGGGACTCTCAAGAGTCTTCTCCAATACCACAGTTCAAAAGCATCAATTCTTCGGCGCTCAGCCTTCTTCACAGTCCAACTCTCACATCCATACATGACTACTGGAAAAACCATAGCCTTGACTAGACGGACCTTAGTTGGCAAAGTAATGTCTCTGCTTTTGAATATACTATCTAGGTTGGTCATAACTTTTCTTCCAAGGAGTAAGCATATTTTCATTTCATGGCTGCAGTCATCATCTGCAGTGATTTCGGAGCCCCCAGAAATAAAGTCTGGCACTGTTTCCACTGTTTCCCCATCTATTTCCCATGAAGTGATGGGACTGGATGCCATGATCTTCGTTTTCTGAATGTTGAGCTTTAAGCCAACTTTTTCACTCTCCTCTTTTACTTTCATCAAGAGTCTCTTTAGTTCCTCTTCACTTTCTGCCATAAGGGTGGTGTCATCTGCTTATTTGAGGTTATTGATATTTCTCCTGGCAATCTTGATTCCAGCTTGTGTTTCTTCCAGTCCAGCATTTCTCATGATGTACTCTGTATATAACTTAAATAAGCAGGGTGACAATATACAGCCTTGACATACTCCTTTTCCTATTTGGAACCAGTCTGTTGTTCCATGTCCAGTTCTAACTGTTGCTTCCTGGCCTGTTACAAGACTATATTTCCAACTTCTTTTTTCCTTTTGAAGAGATTCTAGGCATGGTAGGAGGCATCTCTGGTTCCTGCCAGGTTTCACGAGGGTTTCACGCCAGGATTGATTGGTAAAATATGTACAATGACTGGAGGGCAGGTTGTATTCTACCTGCATGCTGCAAGTGCTCATTAAATGTTCAACACAAATAACATCAAAAGGGTGTTCTCCTTGTCACACCATTGGTACAAATCTGGTGGATCAGATTGGATATTTCAAGAGCATTCATCTAAACTGCACATTTTTTGGTGAGCAACAAACATGTATGTAGCTTGATAGGTCAGGCATTTGAGCCAAAAGGGCATATTTCATTGCAGTTAATACATAGATTCTTGTATACTTTATTTGAGGGGGAAGCTGGTCAGGAAGTAGTATAATAAGATCATAGAATATTAGATTTTCAGAGAAATTTAATTTTCATCTGATCTGAATATGATTTTATAAATGGGAGTAATGATTTGTTTAAAGTCACGTAGCTGGTAAAACTAGTACTAGAACCAAGGTCTGTTCTCTTTCTTATGATCTTTCTTATGTTTTATTGAAAGTTTATTTTTACTAATACCTCATTCAAATTAGTCACATAGTGATTATTATTAATTGTCATACTGCTTTGATTTACTCATATATTTACCTTTTTTTTTCAGTTATTATTTCTTACATACCACTGCTAGCTTCTCATTTTAATTCCTAATGACCCAAGTATAATCCTTAAATTGGAGCTCTGTTAGCGAGGATATGTTGATAATAAACTTTATCAAAATGTGCCTGAAAGTATCTTTATTTCATCTTAATTATTAAAAGATTGCTTAGCTGAGTGTGGGATTTTGAATAAAGAATTTTATCTTGAGCCTAAGAGATTGATCTTTTACTTTCAGCATTTAAGAAGCATTATTTCACTGCTGTCTTGTCTCTATTGTCACTATTGAGAAGCCTGCTGTTATTCTAACTGCAATTCTTTCATACAGAACTGTCTCTTCTCTGGTTATTTTTAAGATTTTATCTTCATCTTGGGGCTCTACAGTTTCACTATGATGCATTTAGATGAAGATTTTGATTTTGTTTATCCTGCTTGCTAGTCTGTGTGCTTTATCAAACAAAGTATGAACATCTTTCATCAATTATGGAAAATTATGGAAGATATTCTTTCAATTTACTTTTATGTCTTCTATCAACTGTTACTTTCTACTACTATTATTAGATACATATATTAGAGTTTCTGTTCTGTCTTCCACATTTCTCTAAAACTTTCACATTTGTGTTTCTTTAGTTTCTTCCAAATTCTAGCTCCCCATTTCATAATTTTCTCTTCATCTATGTCTAATACACTCCTTCAGTCCTCTACTGAGCTTAATTCTAGTTAACTATGGTTTCATTTTTAGAAACTTAGTTTGTTTCATTTTCTAATTTTCCTGATGATTTTTATTCTGTCTTATTCTTTCCTTGTGATTTTTTTCCTACTTTTATCTTTTTAATAATTTTTAAACACATATTTTGATAGAGCCCTATTGTTCTATAAATTTGGGTTTTTGGATGCTAAATTTTGTGATATCATACCTATTTCTTTCTAATTTTTTTAATTTCATGTTATTTCTTTATTCTCTTTATTGTAATCTTTCGCTGAGAGCTCACTTTCAGCAGGGATTATTAATTTTGTTGGAACTGAATGCAATCTTATTTGAGAAAATGTTGCAAAAAAGTAATTCTACGTTTGCTTGTGCCAGATACACTAGGAGTTTTCCTGTTACATAATCAGTTTAATGTTGAGCTCTCAGCGTTGGTATTCCTACCCTACAGAAGCTAAAATCTTTGGAAATGCAGAAAAATCCATTTAAACTCTGCTCTAGAAGAGAATTAGAGTGAGGGCTGCTGCTGCTGCTGCTGAGCTGCTTCAGTCGTGTCCGACTCTGTGCGACCCCACAGATGGCAGCCCACCAGGCTCCGCCATCCCCGGGATTCTCCAGGCAAGAACACTGGAGTGGGTTGCCATTTCCTTCTCCAATGCATGAAAGTGAAAAGTGAAAGTGAAGTCACTCAGTCGTGTCTGACTCAGCGACCCCATGGACTGCAGCCTACCAGGCTCCTCCATCCATGGGAGTTTCCAGGCAGGAGTACTGAAGTGGGATGCCATTGCCTTCTCCTTAGAGTGAGGGAGGAAGAGTAAATGGGTCATTTCAAAAAATATGGAGATCTACCAGATGCATTTCTAGTTCTTTTACATACAGAACTGAGCTCATTAGTATCCAGCATATTAAATTCTGAAAAATCTGAAGGGAAGACAGACTCATCCTTGCCAAAATGAGTCTTCATTCCAACACTGACAACAAGTAGCAGCTTGTATTCCAAAGCACACAGAGCTGGAAAAGCCATGTTCTGTACTTAACTCTCCCCAAATGTTCAAGCTGCTCTTCCCTTTATTGAGACTGAGTGCCCAAGGCATTCTTAAATGTGGCAAGCGTCTTAGAATTGTAAGTTCTAATTTCCTACTACAGCTCTTGGTGGCCTCCTGAAGGTCCACTTGGTTTCCTGGCAATACCTCTCAGGTGGGATTAGATGTAGGTATCTGTGGCTCCCATAGCAAGGAACTAATTTAAAAGCTTAAGGCTATGTTCTATTGGTTCTTGTTTGACATTAAGGATGACAGTAATAATTAACATTTACTAAGACTTTATGTGAGCCAGGCTCTATGTAAATGCTTTATATTATGTCATTTAATAATTCCAAATCTCCTAGTTACTCTACAAACCAAAAAAATGTGACTTGGAGGGTTTAATAACTTGCACATGGTCGTAGACTTTTGGAATCTGGATTTACACTCAGGCAATCTGATCCCTGAATTGTACTCTTAAGCTCAATGTGTGTTGCTGCTACTGCTATTGATACCTCTTATTCTAGCAAGAAATAGAGACAAACATTTTTAAGGCAATAAAGAGCTATCTTCAGAGTCATATCAGCGTTTTTAAACATGTTAATGTTCTGTAACCATTTCAATTTCAACATTTGTTCTATTTTCCCAAATGTCACTGAGTGAATACATACACTTTCCAGAAAGTACTTGTTCCCAGAGGCTGCTGAGAAGTATTTTGTTGGTTAGGATGTCCTGGATTTCAGTTTGAAAGATGGTTTTCCTAATGCTTCTCAATCACTGCAGAATTTTAAAATAATACTTAAAGGAGATAAGCTCTATGTTGGCAGGTGTTAGCTCTCCCAGTATTTTCTGGGACAGGGCGACTGAACGATAAAGAATTAACCGATATTTAGTCATTCAGCTTCCAGATCTAAACATCACCGCACATAAATTTCCTCATGTTTTCTTCATCCGTTTAACCTCGTGCACTGGCTTGTGTGATGGAAAATGGTGTGCCACAAACAGCAGTTGAGGCAGTCTGTAGCAAAAATAGTGTACTTGTCAGAGAAAGAAAAAAAGGAAGCAAATTCCATTTTACAAAATGAGCGTCGATATTTAGTCATTCAGCTTCCAGATCTAAACATCACCGCACATAAATTTCCTCATGTTTTCTTCATCCGTTTAACCTCATGCACTGGCTTGTGTGATGGAAAATGGTGTGCCACAAATAGCAGTTGAGGCAGTCTGTAGCAAAAATAGTGTACTTTTCAGAGAAAGAAAAAAAGGAAGCAAATTCCATTTTACAAAATGAGCGTTTTTTTTCTATTGTAAAAGCCCATGGTTATTCAAGAAAATTTGGAAAATGTAGAAAATGACTCCAGTTCTTCCAGAAAGACAATCACTGTTAATAGATTCATATATTTCTGCCTTGTCTCTTTGGTTTGGTTTTGTGTTTTTATCTTTGATAGTTATAAACATACCATAGAATCAGAGCTGTTTAGAGTTTTGTTTTGCCTAATATTATAAAAGTGTTTTTCCAGTTATTCCCTATATGGATACATACATGCTGCTGTTTAGCGTGGGGGTACAGTGGTAAACATGGGCTTCCCAGGTGGCACTAGTGGTAAAGAACCCACCTGCCAATGCAGGAGATGTAAGAGACATGGGTTTGATCCCTGAGTTGGGAAGATCTCCTGGAGGAAGGCATGGCAACCCACTTCAGTATTCTTGCCTGGAGAATCCCATGGACAAAGGAACCTTGTGGGGGCTACAGGCCATAGGGTCACAGAGTCAGACATGACTGAAGCGATTTACTATGCACAGCGGTAAACAAGAGAAAAATGTAGGCAAGACAGACATTGAACAAATAAATGTGAACTATAGTTTCAGGTAGTGATATGCATCCCAGCATTAAAACAACTGAAATGAGGTAAGGATGTGAGGTGGGGCTGGGTCCGCTGGACATGATCTCAGAGAGACAGCAATGAGTGATCCTGAAGAAAGATATTAGTGCCCTGCCCAGGTATTGAACCTATGTAACCTGGATGGACATGAACTTGGGCAAACTTTTTGAGATGGTAAGGGACAGAGAGGCCTTATGACCCAGTCCATAGGGTTGCAGAGTCAGACATGACTTAGCCACTCAACAACAACAATCTGGATGAAAACCCAGGAAACCTAGCCACCAGACCTCCAGGGCCTGGCATGTTGCAGTATCTTTGGCCAATTATCTTGTTTCTTTTTTCACACCAGACTGGTCCTAGGACCCTTTGCTAGGTGTGTGGGATCCCACTTCAGAGGCCTGTGGGAGCATGTCCACACTTATTATGGGGTGGCGCCTCCTCCCTTTTTGACCCCCAAGGAGCCTTCCTGTGCATGTACAGACAGGGAAGTTTTCCTTGACCTCAGGAGTGGTCATCTTATCTCTTTGCTTCAGCAGAGCTCAGCTTCTGTCACTAGCTTGTCCTTGGAGTGTCTGGGTGAGGACAAAGCTTCAGCTCAGCTCCACTTGCCAATACCAGCCGTCTGGCCCAGGGGGTCATTTTCCTGCTACCTCAGAAGGGCCAGGGAGGTGGAACGGAGTGGAGGTTTGAGTGGATGCAGGAAGTGAGAAGGGAAGAGTCTTTCAGAAAGACTGAGGGAAAGCGCCCTGGTCCAGGGCAGGGACAGGCTTGTTGTTTGCAGGTGTGTGGGAGGCCCAGCTGGGAGAGTGCAGGGAGGTGCATTTGGGAAGGTGAGCAAGGTCTAGTGACACAGGCCCTGGTAGGTGAGTATAAGGAGTCTGAATTTTGTTTTAAGTGTAAGGGAGTATCTTGGAGGGTTTCGAGCATAGCAGTGATTTGATCTGACCAATGGTTTCAGAAGGTCATTCCGGTTGCTCTGTGGGTGGTCAAGAATGGAAGCATTTAGACCAGTTTCTCTTAGCTTTGTGAAGCTGCTCGGGACTGAACTGTGTTCCTCACAGATTCATATGTTGAAGTTCTTACTCCCAATGTGATTGTATTTGGAGATGGGGCCTTTAAGGAGGTGCATGCATGGATGGATGCTAGGTTGCTTCAGTCGTGTCTGACTCTTTTGCAACCCCATGGACTGTAGCCTGCCAGGTTCCTTTGTCCACAGATATTCTCCAGGTAAGAATTCTGGAATGGGTTGCTATTTCTTCCCCCAGGGCATCTTTCTGATCCAGGGATTGAAACTGCATTTCTTGTGTGGAGGGAACTAAGACTAAATGAGGTCATGCTGCTACTGCTAAGTCGCTTCAGTCGTGTCTGACTCTGTGCGACCCCACAGACGGCAGTCCACCAGGCTTCCCCATCCCTGGGATTCTCCAGGCAAGAGTACTGGAGTGGGTTGCCATTTCCTTCTCCAATGCATGAAACTGAAAAGGGAAAGTGAAGTCGCTCAGTCGTGTCCGACTCTTAGCAACCCCATGGACTGCAGCCTACCAGGCTCCTCTATCCATGGGATTTTCCAGGCAAGAGTACTGGAGCGGGGTGCCATTGCCTTCTCCGAATGAGGTCATGGGTGGGACCCTAATCTAACAGAATGAGTGTCCTGATAAGACATTGATAAGAGATACGTGTCCTGATAAGAGAAAGGGAGACTAGAACACTCACTGTCTTCCTCCCCAAACAGAGAAATAGACATGTGAAGACACAGAAGAAAGGGCATCTGAAAGACAGGAAGAGAGTCCTCACCGGAAATTGAATTGACTGGTACCTCCATCTTGGACTTTCAGCCTTCAGAATTGTGAGAAAATAAATTCCTACTGTTTAAGCCATGTAATCTGTGATATTTTGCTATGGCAGCCAGAGAAGACTAATGCAAAAACCTCGTATGAAAAGCCCTTGGGGAAATTTTTAAAAAAATTTGTTTTGTAGATCCCCACTCAGTGCATGAGTCAGTGGATGAGGCAGCTGCTAGAACAGCTAAAGCCACCTTGACCTGAACTGTTGCTGTTTGTTCCTACCCGTGGGGCGGCTAGAGCTCCTGCGCTCTGCACAGGTCAAACCACGTCTGAAGCTTGTGTGCCTCTCTGGTGCCACATTTCCAGACAATGGATACAATATAAACCATACCCATAGGGGAGAGAATTCCAGAAATCACACTGTGTGTGAAACAGTTCAAGGAACTAAGGATGTCCAAAATGGAGAAAAGGAAGATGGAAGTAGAGAGGAATGCTCACCTCCAGGACTGCAAGTATATAACAACATCAAGGAGAGGAATATTTTTAAAATTTAATTTTAATTTTGTAGAGTATTTATTTATTTTGGGCTATACTGTGTGGGATCTTATTGGCCCTCTGCATTGGGAATATGGATTTTTAACCATTGGACCACCACTTCCCTGGACCACCAGGGAAGTCCCAAGGAGAGGAAATTTTTGGCAATCAGATTTTACCTGAACACGAAAGAGCCTTCTTGTGCAACTATTTAAAACAGAAAAACATTACCTAGGAAAGAAATAATCTCACTGTCTCTTGAACCGACCACCTCAGGACAGATAAATATATAAACTGTTTGTGTTTTATATGAATATTACATAAATATATGAAAAAATAATTGTAAAGTGCCCAGCACAGTGGATTTCTTCTTCCTTTGAGAGGACAGCCATCCTTCACTACTTGTGCATTGTAAGACGTGAACCAGAAAACCGACTGTTCCTGAGACCAGGCACTGAGGTCATATCACAGAGATAACTCCACATATTGTGCATGAAATCAAAGAACATTGCCAGGCTCTGAATCTGCTGCACCCTTTATGCAGTTGAGCAGTTCTTGATTTGGAAAGTTTGCCCTCTGGCAAGCAAATATTCACATTATGGATTTTGATATTGCTCTTCATATTTGTGAAGTAATGAGTTTATTCCATTTTTAATATTGAAATCATTTTAGGAAGAGAATACAAACAAGTGAATTTCTGTAAACAAAATGGCATTCTTTTTATGATTATAAATATAATGTTTGTTCATGGTAGAAAATATAGAAAATAATCACCCAGATTCGATATCCAACAGACAATCATAGTTAATATTTTAGTGTATTTAATGTCAGTCGTTTTTACTATGTATTATATACATACACATATCCCTTTTAAAATTAAAATTGTACCATGTACTTTTCACAATATGTGATACATTATGAGCAATGCCCTCTGTCATCAAAAAATTTGAAAATGCAATTTTTTGACAGCTGTGCCTTATTCAATGCATGAATTTACCACAATCACAATAAAATTTCAACATCTGTCCCTTAATGTTTATAGTGTTGCCAACATTTCACTGTTATAACTACCACTCTGCTCAACATTTTTGTACAAGTATGTCTGCACACATCTTTTATTATATTGAGCTAATTATAAAGCACAGGTTTAATGGGTCAATGCATCTATTTGTTAACTGATTTTTTTCAAATTGGAGGACAACTGCTTTACAATGTGTGTTGGTTTCTGCCACACAACAACATGAATTCTTCATAGAAATTATGTCAAATTGCTCTACAGAAAGATTGTAGCAGTTTGTACTCCCATTGTTGGTACATAAGGCTGCCAATCTGCCTTACTTCCATCAATTCTAACATTGTTTTTAAGGATTAATTTTACCACTTTTATAAGCCAGAGTGGACCTTCAATTTCATGATAATTTCTCTGAGTAGTAGAATTTACTTTTTTCCTTCTATATGGTTATGTGATTTAATTTTTTTTCTAAGTTTGTTCATGTTCTTTGATAGTTTTTCTTTTGACATTTGTCTTGTTAATTTGTAAGGGCACTTCACAAATAAATAAACTCTTTGTAAAGGTTTTTGTTTTTTTTTTAGTTTAGCATCTTTTCTCTCAATTTCCCACTATTATTGACTCGAAGAAGTCAAGTGACTCTTTTGCTAAAACCATCTCTTTTTTTTGCATTTTTTTCTATTTAACTTATGCTTAAAAAGTTCTTTCCAACTTTAAAATTAGCTAAATATTCAGATATATTTTATTTTATTTTTTCATAGCATTTAAAATCTCTTCCCTCCTTTTCCCTCATTATGTCTTTTAAGTATACAATGAGATATGTTAGCATGTGTGTGCTCAATCAGATCTGACTCTTTGCAACCCCATGGACTGTAGCCTATCAGGCTCCACTGTTCATGGAATCCTCCAGGCAAGAATACTGGAATGGGTAGCCATTCCCTTCTCCAGGGGATCTTCCCAACCCAGGAATTAAACCCATGTCTCCAGCATTCGCAAGTGGATTCTTTACCACTGAGCCACCTCTGAAGCCCTAATCAGGTATGACTCTAACTTAATTATCTCCCAAATGTTTAACTAGTTGCCCCACACTATTTCCTAAATACTCCTTTCCCTTCAGCTATCTGAGATACTACCCAAAATGTATCAATTCATACATTATTACTATACTTTTATAATTATTTGAGTTTTATTGTAAGTTTTATCAATTAATCTTTTGAGTGGTACTTATACAAGATTGGTAAAATGTCATTATTGAAACTGGGTAATGGGTATAAGGGAATTTTTCATGGGGCTTCTCTACATTTTCTTTGTATTTAAAAGTGTTTCTAATAACATGAGCTTATAAACTTATAGACACAGGAAGTCCAAGCCTTCGTAACTGAACTCCTCTATCCCCCTCAAATTCAATATTCAGTTGAAAGGAAGTTCGACTCTTTTCGACCCCATGGATTGTAGCCTGCCAGGCTCCTGTGTCCTTGGAATTCTCCAGACAAGAATACTGGAGTGGGTAGTCATTCCCTTCTCCAGGGGATCTTCCCAACCGAAGGATCGAACCCGAGTCTTCTGCAGTGCAGGCAGATTCTTTACCATCTGAGCCACCAGGGAATTATCACCAAAGCCTGTCATTGCCCTTTAAGCATCATTCCTGCCCCTTCAGCTTAGGCAGCTCTCATTTCTTTCTTAGACCTCTCGCCCATGTACTCACTGCTCCAATAGTCCTCACATCAGATCTTTTTGCCAGGCCCTCCTTTCTGCACTGGATCCCTTTCCTGCCAACCTCAACCATGCACCTTGGAATGTGGCCTTAGCACACTAACTACTCTCCTCTGAACTCACTCTGTTGCATCTCACCTTGGTTTATTTGCACTCAGCTCTCTCCATCCAAAATGCATCTGCCCTCCCTGTTCACTTGGCAAACTCGCGGGGCCCCTTCAATATTCAAAGGCACACCAGCCTAGGAAGTCTTTCCGGGGACTACACGGGACTCTCAGCCCTAGGTAGCTGAGAGCTCTCTCCTTGGAATTCCCTGCTCTGAATAGACTATAATGTATATTTGTTTATGCAGCTAGTATTCAAGGGATCCAAGAGTTACATTTATTTGTTAAAACTTAGTGCCTAGCAAGGGTCAGTGAACAATTGATATGTAAAGAAAAAGAAAATCTGCTTTCTAAACCCAAATGAAAAAATAATTATCCTAATTTGGAATTTAATTGGGGTTATTTTTCTGCTCATTTCCCAGATATGGTTGCCCTTCCAGGTTCTATCCTAACAAGATGATGATTTACCATGAAAGAGAATGGAATTTAAGTTTCAGGTCCCCTCATAGTACACTCTCCTTCTCAGATCCTAGGAGCAGCCTGGAAACATGCTCACATTGGTCATGTTGTTGTGGTTTAGCTGCTAAGTCGTGTCTGACTCTTTGAGACCCCTCCAGGCTCCTCTGTCCATGCAATTTCCCAGGCAAGAATACTGGAGTGGGTGGCCATGCCCACACTGGGCATGATATGATAATATCATGGGTATGATATGATAATATTTGCAAAATATAGGTCTCTTCCCTTCCATTTCCCTTTCCTGTTGGATGGTGGTAGGGTGAGCATGGGCACTTGTGGGATTCAACTAAGGAAAGGTTGCATTAGAAATATAGCAAGGTGAATGTGATCCAGTCTGGTTGCTGATATGGTTTACAGTCATTTCTGTGCACAGTTAAGCTGTGACGAGCTGGCCTGGTGTAGAAAATGCACCTCTTTCTGCTTACTCAGCCTCATCTGATCTCATGACACAAAATTTGCAGGGCCTCATGTTCTATAATGATGTGACTGTGTCCTGAGTCACCTGGTATCAATATGTGAATACTTGAGAAGGAGCAAGTTTTCATATCACGTGGTCATCTGTGAAAAATCCTTCTAATCATTATATATGTGCAGTATTAGTCAAACAGAGATTCTTGCCTCTCAGGGATATGCTTTAAATATGATGTTAAAATATAAAAAAATTAAGATTTTTTTTTTGATGGACATTGAACCAGAGAGAATTTCTCAGAATCCCTATGCTTGCAAGGCATACCCACCAGTGATGACTTCTGTAGGAAAAGAAGTGGTGGCTTTGTCTGTTAATGTCTGGACTTGACCTTTCTGGAACAGTGGTGAGTGATGAAGCTGAGGGAAACCTTTTAAAAATATCAATAGCTAAACAAATATTCATCCACCATGCCTCCAAATTGAATGATTCTATCAACAGAAAATTATTACAAAATTTTTTTGCAAATACATACATGTATTAAATCAACATGCTATACACCTGAAACTTACACTATGTTACACATCAAGAAAGCTGGAAGAAAAGGTATTGAGAGGTTTTAAAAAGACAGGTGCTCTTACACCTGCCTTTGGCTTATGGCATTTAATGTCAGACCTCCCCTGGAGCAGAGACTATGACACCTGCTCATTTTAAAAGGTTGTAGCTCTTTGGCTCATTGCACTCTCCTGCTCATAGTCCTTCCGTGGCTCCCCACTGCTCATCCTGATTCTCTCTGGGATCCCACCAGCCCTGTCTTGTGTTCTAGCATTTCCCTTCCCAGTTCTATGACCAGAAATCTGGGATTTGGGTTTCCCCACTGTTCCATGAACTTCCTGTACCTGTGAATGTGTCCAAGGTTCAGTAGTGGGAGGAGAAAGGGACAAAGAATTTATATCTGTGCGTGTTCACTGCACACTCTTGGGACACAGATCCTTTCATCAGAAAGAAGGCTCAAGGTGCCATCCACTGCCATTTATGTCTCTGTGCCACCACCAGTACACTCAAGGAATTGCTTGGGGGTTATCATGGGAGAGAAGAGAAAAAAAGGAAAGCAAAAGCCTATATCATTCTCGATTGCTCTGGCCCTTTTCTGATCCACGGGTGAGAAAGGAAGGTCTTTACCTGATGCTCTTTCTGTCCATGTCTGGTGTGTATTCCAGCGATTTAGGCTAACTTTCACTCTTGGCTGGTTGATACTGGAGGGAAAAATGATAAACTCACCGCTGGTTCAGGAGGAGTTCAAAGTCTGGTCTCCTTCCTGAATCCGCCTGCTACCATCCATGGCGAGAGCCCCCTCCTCCCATTCTATCCAAGTCTGATAGTTGCATTCAGTGAGAGAGACAGAATGGAGTGTTTTACTCCAACTTGTCTATAACCAGATCATAACTTACATTTTATTGTTTATTTATTTTATCTTGGCCATGCTGTGTGGCTTGTGAAATCTTCCTTCCCTGACCAGGGATTGAAACCATGGCCTTGGGAGTGGAAGCACAGAGTCCTGACCAGTGTACCATCGCTTACACTTTAAAAATCTTTTTTTGTTGTTGTTGTTTGTTTGTTTAAATTACAAAACACTGTAGATACTATGAGGAATATACAGGTAAGGAAAAAGAAGAAAGCAAAAATGACCTCTAACACTCACATTGTGGTGTAACTTCTATTTATTTGCATCTTAAGCAAAATTAGATCATGCTGTACATGTGGCTTTTTTTTTTTCCTTTTTACATAATATGCTGTAGACCTATTTCCATGGTAATATACACATTCTTCTCCAAAATCATTTCTCAAAATTGCATGGCAAGCATTTCTTCTTTTGAGTGTGTACCCTAATATTTTCAACCAACTTCTTATCATTCAGCCTTCAAGCTACACAGCTTTTATATTGGTGGCAGCCAACGGGTAAGCAGTTGGAGAAGTCACAACAGAAGCTAAATGCTCTTAAATCCGCTTTAGTTCCCATTTGAATTTTTGAAACTAAAATATGCTATTTTACAACTCCACCTCCAATTAGCAAAATGTATGCTCTGGAAAGAGGGCCACACTTTAAATGCTACAAGCAGGATTCTTAAAGAATGGACTAAGAGGGAGCCATGCTATAAAAATAGCATCTCACATCTAAGCACAGAGAGAACTTCATCTGGGGTTAAATGCCTGAAAGAGCAGCAGCGGTGCAGTGTCCTTAAAAATAAGTGCATCAGCATTATTTTCATGTGTCTCTGCACCTCAGCCTTTGCCACACATGACAAAGATGAGCCTATGTCTGCATGATGGTGATAAGATGCCATGAGGAAGTGCTTGCAGATGGCTGTGCTTTAAAAAAGGAACAAAACACAAAGAATTTTTTAATTAAGTCTTCTTTTCACCCTTATTAAAATTTGGGGAAGATTACCATGGAATCGGTACTCTATCTCAGAAACAAATCATAATCACTTCATAAGGCTGCCCTAGGTTGCCTGAAGTATAGCTTACTATTTCACAGTGGATGATAAATGGGAACATGCATATGAAAACCTTCAACACACAGTTAGAAAACCGTAAACCAGCTTCTGACTCTGTTAGAGAACTGGCTGGTAGCTGGCCACTTACTTACAATAGTCATCAAGGTAAGTTTAAAAAGCCTGCAGCTGCACTCATGCTTCTTACGGATATACAGGATCTTTGTGTGTGTGTGTTCATGTAACAGCAGTTCTGTCTGTGATATTTCATCACCTTTGCAACTTGAAATTCTCTAAGATATTTTAAGGCTTATTAAAACCCCATGGATACACTGTAGAATAATGTATCTAAGCACAAAATAATGGGGGAAATAAAGAATTTTATAATAAGAACTAAGGGTCTCACAAAAAGTAACAAACGCTCTATGAGGTTAATCCCTACAAAGTCTGCTGTCCTGAAAATAAACAAGTCTGGAGGTAAAGTTTGACAGGAATAAAAATAGTCATCATAATGCCTGAAATATAAGGAGCATATACTTTGTAGTTTTTGCTAACCACTTTCTCTTTCATGATTTCAAGTTTTAAAGCACTGTTCTTATTTTCTCTAGCAAGAAAACAGAGCTTTGGAAAAGATCAGTAATCTGCCCCAGCTCCCACAGCTGTTAAATTCTGAGTACTGGATTTGAATCTGGGTCTCCCTGACCCCAGGATCTTGTCTTTAACCACTTGCAATGCAGGAGACCCAGGTTCGATCCCTGGGTTGGGAAGATTCCCTGAAGAAGGGAATGGCTACCCACGCCCGTATTCTTGCCTGGAGAACCCCATGGATGGAGAAGCCTAGCGGGCTGCAGTCCATGGGGTCACAAAGAGTCAGACATGACTGAGTGGGCTAACACTTTCCAAGTATCACTTTTATGAACACGTATAACTGATTCACTTCGCTGTGCAGTGGAAACTGACACAACATTGTAAAGCACCTATATTCCAATAAAAAGTTAAAGATGGAAAGTGGGAGCAAAGCGAGGAAAGATGTGGGCTGGGAGGAGGGGGTCTTCAGGGAACTTGGGGAAAGGAATGAAGAAACTCTAGAGTGAACAGCAGAAGAGACCAAGATGAGAAGGAGGAGGCAGGGCAGTAAGGACAGAGCGCACCGCTGTTCTTGCTGGCTGGGTCTCCTTTCAGGTCCTCTCAAAGTGGAAGAACTGTCTGGCAGCGTTTCCATCATTTGTTATGATTGCTCCCTGTATTTCTGCAAAACTGACCTCAGGTTAACGCTGTGAGCTTTCCTGGCCCCTGTTTCAAGTGTGCGGTACAAGCTTCTTCCTAAATGTGCGCTTTAGTTTGTATAGTGGTTTAGTTGGTACTCTTTGAGATTCCGTTCTATCTATTTTTTATTGGCTTCTAAAATCTCGGCTCTCAGCATACAGTACCCCACTGGAATCTCTGTTGTTTTAATGGACAAATCTCTGTGTAAACCAAGGAAAGAAGGCCTGGGTAAAATGACTAAATCCTGCAGTGATCAGAAGTTTTTGTTTTTCTGTAATTCTTTTGAAAAGAGAATGGTTGTCTTAAAGGATTTATGGAACTCCTTTGGCATATCAGTATCTTTAAAATGAATACAATTAAGCAGTTATATTGACTTGAACAGTTATCGCTTCCAACAGAAATGTCAGGCTTCGTAGTATGATATGTGCTAGGCATCAGGACCCATGCCTGGAATACAACGATACATTGACGATACAGTCTGTGCTCTCAGCCTCACTGTCCAGTACGGAAATGAGGATGTAAGGGCAGGCAGGCAGCCAGCTTAGCTGACAGTCCTTAATAAATCAGTTAATGTACACAGTACAGTTTATCCTCTTTATCCAACACCAATGATTCCTAATAAGCTCCACAGCTCTAACATTTCTAACAAGGGTTTTGGAGAAAAAAAAAAAAAAAAAAAAGGAGTTGGCAGAGAGTTTCAGAATTGCAAATACAAATTAGTTTTCCAGAAGGAATTTCAATATGAAAAGAGTTCCTGTAGCCATAACTAAAGAGTTTTAAACCTAAACATTATTTGGCAAGTCCAACTTTTGCATATTTATAGTCAAGAGAAGAAACAGAGTGGGCTTGAAATGAAGACTTTCTCAGACTGGCCCCTCCTGGCTCGACTGACTGTCTTGTTTCTCAGCATCCCCCTCTGATGTTTGCTGCTCCAGGAGACCAGAGGCATCTCACTCCCAGCATAACTGAATAGATTATGCCTTCACTCTCCATAAATATGGAAGCAATACATATTCAAACAACACATGAATTCAAGCCTCATTTTCAGTAGCGCTTCCTCAGTGATGCTACCTGCGACCTCCCCCAGGAAGGCAAGCTGTTCCTTCCCATTGCACTTGGATATATCTGTGGTTTAGCACTGATGCCATAATACACAGGATTTTTTTTATGAACTAAAAATGGTCTCATTTATTTTGTTCAATTATTGGTGCATTCTTCCTGCTGTATGTATTGTGTGTGTGTGTGACATAAAAATATCCATGTTTCCTTTGCTTCCATTTAACATCATGGCTCAGACAGCAAAGAATCTGCCTGCAATGCAAGAGATCCAGGTTCAGTTCCTGGGTTGGAAAGGTCTCCTGGAGAAGGAAATGGCAACCCTGTCCAGTATTCTTGCCTGGGACAGATGAGTCTGGTGGGCTACTGTCCATGGGTTTGCAGAGTGGGACACAATTGAGTGACTAACACTTCCACATTTTTTACTTGAAATATCATGGTGTCTTGCCGCTGCTGCTGCTGCTGCTAAGTCACTTCAGTCGTGTCCAACTCTGTGTGACCCCATAGACGGCAGTCCACCAGGCTCCTCCATCCCTGGGATTCTCTAGGCAAGAACACTGGAGTGGGTTGCCATTTCCTTCTCCAATGCATGAAAGTGAAAAGGGAAAGGGAAGTCGCTCAGTTGTGACTCATAGTGACCCCATGGACTGCAGCCTACCAGGCTCCTCCGTCCATGGAATTTTCCAGGCAAAAGTACTGGAGTGGGGTGCCATTGCCTTCTCCGATCATAGTGTCTTAGTCTTGCTTTAAAATGTTGTGTTGGTTTTTGCGATATAACAGTGTGAATCAGCCATAAGTAATAAAGGATTTTATACAGCTGAGTATTAGTCTACTTGAGTTGCTAGAAGAAAATGTCATAGACTTGGTAGCTTAATCAATAGACATTTATTTCTCATAGTTTTGAAGGCTAGAAGTCCAAGATCATGATACATGGTTGGATTCTATGTAACCTTCCTGGCTTACATAGATGGTGTCTCTTTGCTCTGTCCTCATATGGTAGAGAAAAAGAGATCATTGGTGTCTGTTCCTTTTCTTATAAAGACACTAATCCTTTTGTGGGACCCTATCTTCATGACCTCATCTCAACCTAATCACTCCTAAAGTCCTTGCCTACAAACACCATTACTTTGGGTGTTTGGGCTTCCATTTACTCCATAGTGACTTATTTCCACTGTTATCTGGTCAATCCTTCATATGCCATGGGTGTTTCCCATTCATCTCTGAACCTTGGGTAGCTGTGTTGAGATACTGCCCAGGTAATATTGCAGTTTTTACATGCACATGACCTCAATGCTCCTTACACATTTTCAAATAAATATAATCTCACTTTTATAAATGTCAAATACATATAGTATCCTGGACATGAGTTTGAGCAGACTCTGGGAGATACTGAAGGGTCAGGGAAGCCTGGTGTGGTGCAGCCCATGGGGTCTCAGAGAGTTGGACGTGACTTAGCAACTGAACAACAACAACAAACTTACAAATCAAATTCTGAGAAAAAATTTAAAGAAAGAAATATTAAGATTTTGATCAACATCTATTTCTGCTTTATTGACTATTAGATCAACCCTGGAATTTCTTTGGAAGGAATGATGCTAAAGCTGAAACTCCAGTACTTTGGCCACCTCATGCGAAGAGTTGACTCATTGGAAAAGACTCTGATGCTGGGAGGGATTGGGGGCAGGAGGAGAAGGGGACGGCAGAGGATGAGATGGCTGGATGGCATCACAGACTCAATGGATGTGAGTCTGAGTGAACTCCGAGAAATAGTGATGAACAGGGAGGCCTGGCGTGCTACGATTCATGGGGTTGCAAAGAATCGGACACGACTGAGCAACTGAACTAAACTGAAGACTGAGAACTTTTAGTATTTTTGCACAAACCTACTTTCTGCTTAAGCTGAAGTTCCAATACTTTAACCACTTGATGTTAAGAGCTGACTCACTGGAAAAGACCCTGATTCTGGGAAAGATTGAAGGCAAAAAGGAGAGGAGACATCAGAGGATGACATGGTTAGATAGCATCACAAACTCAACAGACATGAATTTGAGCAAACTCTGGGAGATAAAGACAATGGCACCCCACTCCAGTACTCTTGCCTGGAAAATCCAATAGTCAGAGGAGTCTGGTTGGCTGTAGTCCATGGAGTCGCGAAGAGTCGGACATGACTGAGCGACTTTACTTTCCCTTTTCACTTTCATGCATTGGAGAAGGAAATGGCAACCCACTCCAGTGTTCTTGCCTGGAGAATCCCAGGGACGGGGGAGCCTGGTGGGCTGCCGTCTATGGGGTGGCACAGAGTTGGACAAGACTGAAGAGACTTAGCAGCAGCAGCAGCAGGAGCCTGGCATGTTGCAGTCCATGGGGTTGCAAAGAGTCAGACATGACTTAGTGACTGAGCAACAACTTATGCAACCCTCCTAGATCTTTGACATCTGAAAAATACTTCACATTTTATGAGCTCAGGTGTTCCCCCCCCCCGCCCCCAAGTCTCCAGACCATCCACTGATGACATCACCTTTGAATCACATATTTGGAGATTGAAGTATAGAGAGGCTAAGTCAGTGGCCTAGGAGGCACAGAGGAATTCAACAGATGGGTGGAGCTTAGAAGGTATAATTCTATTTATTTTATCCTGTCTTCTTCTCTGGTTTTCTATAGGCTTCAGGTATTCAGGAACAGGTTAGAGAAGGTGATAGAGTTAGAGAAGCAAGGAGAGGCAGTTTAAACTGCTCTGCTTATCTTCTTCTAGCTGTCATCAGAGAAGCATGAGTGGAAGCAGGTAATGGACCAGTAGCTCTGCTCCAGCTCCTTGTTAAATACTGACTGGTGCAGGGCTGATGGCTGGTCCCCTAGTACTTGGAGGATGTAAGCATCTGGGGCAGAGGGAGGGAAATAACTGGTTAAAGAGGACACTGTTAGGAGTCCTGGGCTGCAGGTAAAGTGAAAATAAATATGCTTTAGCTAAGAGACAGAAATGAGTCAGGTGACTGCAATCAATTCTGAAGTAAGCATCAGTGGACCAATTTTCACACAATATTTCGAACAAGAGCAGCAGCCTCCCAGAAGGCCAGATCGTAAGAGGGTCTCCAATAGATATGAGCAAGATGAGGTTTGGGGCCTCAATCGATGAGACTCTGGGCAAGATGGGATCCAGCCAACATGCTTCTTGCTCTCCAAAAAATTATAATCAATTCTTACATCTGTATAGTCTCACTGCTCCCAAGAGGCATCCTGATACATTGTTTATTTATCCTTCGTAAAGGCCTGGCAAGTAGGTATCACCACTCTTGTTTAACAAGGAAGATAGAGTGAAAGAGACTGAGTGATTTGAGTAAAGGAACCCACATGGATGAACTCAGCATTGAAGGCAGACTTTCTGGCTTGCTGTCCTCTGGACTGAACTTCGTATAGGGATATGCTGTCTTCATGGGCTGTGCTGTGCAAGATGCTATTGCATTTGGCTTCCTTCAAAGAGGAGAGGGGGCTGAGGCTCACTGAGTCATCCAACCAAATTATAATCTGAAGCGTGCTGGTCACCATGCTAGATGCTAGGGATTCAACAATGAACCACACAGATGTGATCCCTGCCCTGGAGGATCAGTGTGGCATTCACCAGTCAAAGACAGTCAGTGAGCTGGAATGCTGCTGGCACAGGACTGCCCTCCTCTTTGAAATTCCAGAAGGATAGAGGAATTTGGGACTTCCTAGAGGTAAAGAAGGCTGAGCGCTGAAGAACTGCTTTTGAACTGTGGTACTGGAGAAGACTCTTGAGAGTTCCTCGGACAACAAGGAGATCAAACCAGTCAATCCGAAAGGAAATCAACCTTGAGTATTAATTGGAAGGGCTGATGCTGAAGCTGAAGCCCCAATACTTCGGGCACCTGATGAGAAGAGCCAACTCATTGTAAAAGACCCAGATGCTGGGAAAGATTGAGGGCAAAGGAGAAAGGGGCAGCAGAGGATTAGGTAGAATCACTCACTCAATGGACATGAATTTGAGCACATTCTGGGAGATAGCGGAGGACAGGGGCCCTGGTGTGCTGCAGGGGGTCAAAAAGTGTCAGACACAATTTAGTGACCAAACAACAAGAGGAATTTGGTCTGAAGCTGCTGAGGAAGGGCTGCAGTTCTAAAGAAGCAAGAAGGCAGGCTCTCGGGAGCTGGCCAGGGAGCCCCCTGAAAAGACTGTTCCCCTTCTGTTCCCATTCAGCCCCCACCATCCCCTTTAATACACTCAGTCTACCAAGAACACGAGGTGTAGGGAAGGCTCCTTGTAGCCTTTTGCATCAAAAAGCTGAGGACACCCGCTGTGCACATTGTTTTGCCTTGACTGCCCAGTGACGGTGAACGGTGAATGGTAAGCAGTGGCCCTGCAGTTTGCATGCAGCCCATCTGGCACCATGACGGGAGCTGCACTTTCATTTCAGAATTTCAGCATGAAACCAGAAAGATGTCTCCCTGTTGCACCTTCTCAAACATCCCCAGAGAACGACATTTTAGTGGCCAGAAATCCATGCCAAACTTCTCACTGACATTTTCCTAAGTTGTAAGAAAAAATGTTTAAAAATAAACATCAGTTTCAGATTGACATGTACATGCTGCTGTATTTAAAACAGATAACCAACAAGGACCTACTGTATAGCACAGGGAACTCTTCTCAATAATCTGTAACAACTAAATGGGAAAAGAATTTGAAAAAGAATGGTGGTAGTGGTCGTTGTTTAGTCGCTAAGTTGTGTCCAGGTCTTATTACCCCATGGACTGTAGGCTGGTGGGGCTCCTTTGTCCATGGAATTTTCCAGGCAAGAATACTGGAATGGTTTGCTGTTTCCTTCTCCAGGGGATCTTCCTGAACCAGGAATTGAGCTCAGTTCTTCTGTATTGCAGGGGGATATATATATATGGTGTATATATATATATGGCATATGGTATATATATATATGAATGAAAAAATCCCTATAGAATGAACATCAAGAGTGAACCCTTATGTAAATTATGGCCTTTAGTTATTAATAATCTATCAATATTGGCTCATCAATTGTCACAAATGGACCACACTAATATAGAATATTAAAAATAGAGGAAATTGTTTTTAGCAGGTAAAGTATATTAGAACACTCTGGTTGTTCTGCTCAATTTTTCTGTAAACCTAAAACTACTTTCTTAAAAAAAACTTTTAATGAAAAACAAAAAACTAACAACAAAAACAATCAGATACCAGGTACTATCCATTTTCCCAAAGATCTTTTATTAATTCTTTGATATTCAAATTAATCTTTCTGAAGCTTTATTTGTGAATTCTTCAGTTTTTCATTTGTGTAACTCTGGTATATCACCCTTTATCTATTGCTTTCCAGTTGTGTTTTCCAATAACAACAAAAACTATATGCAAATGGGAATTTTCAGTCTAGGCGTCTCTTGTCTAGGAGTGAAGGTCACAGGGGGCCTTGGGACTTAGGGGGACTACTGCACCCTTACCTGGAGACCTACATGATGATACTGAGAGAGAAGGGGAGTTCTAGGCAGAGCTTGTGGATGTTTTAAAAATAATTTTGCTTATTTATTGGCTGTGCTGGGTCTTCGTTTCTTCCAGGGCTTCTCTCTAGCTGTGGTGAGCGGGGGGCCACTCTCTAGTGGCGATGTGCAGTCTTCTCATTCTGGTGGCTGCCCTTGTTGCAGGGCACAGGCTCTAGGGCGCTAGGGCTTCAGGAGGTCTGGCCCATGGGCTCAGAAGTTGCAGCTCGAGGGCTCTAGAGCACAGGCTCAATAGTTGTACACGGGCTTAGCTGCTCCACAGCATGTGGGATCTTCCCAGATCGGGGATTGAACCTGTGTCTCCTGCATTGGCAGGTGGATTCTTTATCACTGAGCCACACAGGAAAGCCCACTGCCTGTGTTTTATTTTATTTTTTATTTTAAAAAATTATTTGGCTGTACCAGGTCTTAGTTGCAGCATGTCAACTCGTCATTGCAGCCTGTGAGATATAGTTCCTTGACAAGGGATCAAATCCAGGCCACCTGCATTGGGAACCTGGAGTCTTAGTCTCTGGACCACCAGGGAAATCCCACAGTCTGTGTTTTAAAATAAAATACCCTCTGGATCATCTGACCCTGGCTAATGGGCATTCTTTAGGGGGAAATAACTGTGCGTGTGTGTATGTGTCTAACCAAAGAGCCATTCAATGGCAAGTATAAATCTCCCATGGCATGGAGATACCATAGCTGAACTTGATTGTGGAGGAGAGTGTGTTTTTTTGTTTATCCCCATAGCCAGTGAATGCAGTGACAGAGCACCCATGCGGGGGCGGGCGGTGTTTGGGAGGCCTGGTCACTGAAGACCTTTTCTTCAATAGCCACGGGTTGCGCTGCACCTGCCTTCCAGGTCCTTGACATTCTGGGTGTGCCCGAGGCCAAGAGAGATGACTTTAGCAAGGAGTGTGTCAGCGTCACCTGGAAGACTGGGTAAAATACAGATGGCTGGGCTCCATGGGGGAGATTCTGATTCATCAGGTCTAGGGACTAACCGACTTGTTGGGGAAGACCTCCCCCGACTTGTTGGGGAAGGTCTGGAAAGATTGCCAGACCTTCCTGGCAATCTTTCCTTGCCAGGAAAGATTGAAGGCCAAAGGAGAAGAGGGTGGCAGAAGATGAGATGGTTGGATGGCATCACTGATTCAATGTGCATGAACTTGGGCAAACTCTGGGAGACAGTGAGGGACAAGGAGGCCTGGTGTGCTGCAGTCCACGGGGTCACAAAGAGTTGGATATGACTTAGCGACTGAACAAGAACAACAAAGTCCTGGGGGGCGGGGCGGGAGTTTGTGTTCTGAGTGAGATTCCAGGAAGCGGTGATGCTGGTTACTGACCGCCTGCACACTGAGAACTGCCAACTTAGACTACTAACCAGAGAACAAGTGTGACCTGGGAGTTGACAGTTGTGTGTTTAGTTTATGAATGTTGCTATTCATATCAAATACAGGTGGCCTAAGCCCTCCAATTAAAAGGCAGAGATTGTCATTTTGAATAAAAAAGCAAGACCCAGCTATAAGCTGCTTCTGAGAAACTCAATTTACATAAAGAGAGATGGTGCTTTAAAAATAAAAGGATGGGAAAAGATTTATCCTGACATATACTATGGCTATACTGGGTAGACAAAGAAGGCATCATAATAATGCTATCAACAAAAAGTACATTACATAATGATCAAAAGAATGAATTTATTGAGAGTACATGGCAATACTAAACCTTTAAGCAGCCAGTTACAGAATCTCAAAATAAAGTCAAGCCTGACAGTACTTGGGAATTCCCTGGTAGTCCAGCGGTTAAGACTCTGCATTCCCAGTGCAGGGGCATGAGCTTCATCTCTAGTCAGGCAGGGCTTCCCAGGCGGCACTAGTGGTAAAGAACCTACCTGGTCGATGCAGGAGACGTAAGGAGATGTGGTTTTGATTCCTCTGTTGGGAAGATCCTCTGGAGAAGGAAATGGCTACCCACTCCAGTATTCTTGCCTGGAGAGGAGCCTGGTGGGCTATAGCCCATGGGGTCATAAGGAGTTAGACATCACCGAAGCGACTTAGTGACCTAGACACACACAGGGAATTTAAAAAAAAAAAAAAGAATCTACCAGTACTTCAAGGAGATGTAGACAATTCCTACAGTTAAAGAAACTGACAAGTTCCACGTTGTGAATCTATGATTGTAATCGTATATACAGAGTGAGTACCTGGTTTTCAAATGTGTTCACCCCAGATTTTGAGCAGGAGCCTAGGTGGTGGTACACACAACCTGTGACAGCAGAGAAGCCGCTGTGGCAATGGCAGGGGTGCCACAGGGGCCGGTGCCCATCGTGCAGGGTCGGGGGATGCAGCAGGTCAGGCGCTGCCATCCCAAGTTCAGTGACAGCGGTGAGCTCATAGGTGGGTCCTGTGCTGCAGAGGCTTCCTTGCCATGATCTGCATTCCAAGTCTGGTTCTCTTGCCTTCCTGTCAGCTTGTGAACCTTACCTAGAGCAGAGAGAAGTCACTTTCCTCAGTAGGGAGTGTGGCTGGGGAGAATCCCTCCATCATGAGCAATTCCGGGCACATCTCCAGACTAAATCTAAGACCTAAGCCAAAGGGAAGCACCTTCCTCTTCCCTCTTCCTCTCCATCACCTTTCCTTTCAGCAGACCTCCAGTCTGGAGACCAGTATCCTGTACAGCTCCTCCCACCAGCCTGCATTTCCCTTTGTTGATTGAGCCACAAGATCCTTTTCAGATGATGTTTGGAATTTATATAGGTGGCACAGTGGCAAAGGAATCTGCCTGCCAATATAGGAGACTCAGGAGATGGATTTAATCCCTCAGTTGGGTAGATCCCCTGGAGAAGGGAATGGCAACCGAGTCCAGTATTCTTACCTGGAGAATCCCATGGACAGAGGAGCCTGCTAGCCTACGGTCCATGGAGTCACAAGGAGTCAGACACAACTGAGCACACACACACATGCATGCACACACACACAACGTGGCCTATGAAGGAGCCCGAAGATGTTGGCTGAAAAGCAAGCATTTTGAGTATTGAGAATTTCTCTGGTTATTCTCAGGTGGATGCTAATGCAGTGACTATATTTTCCTATGTTTTAAAAGAAAAGTTGCTCTGAAAGTCTTCTCTGTTTGAAGCATCTGCCTGTCTTTTCTCTAGCCATTTGGACCAGTTCACTCAAAGTTGGTGAGCAGTATATAAAACTCTTCAACAATTCTCCTGCCTCTCCCATTCAAATAAATAAACAGAATATATGGCATTTCTACCAAAGGCAGCAGGAGAAGACATCCCATTTCATGCTTCAGCGATCTGACTAAGGAAACAAATATAGATTTTTCTTCCAAATGCCTTCAGGTTATAAGGCAAGTTGATTAAGGCCTCCCTTTAAGCCTCACCAGAGAAGTAAATGAATGATCAAGTGGGCCTACTCTTAAAAGAAAGAGGTTATGTCTAACATTGACTCTCCTAATCAGTTTGACATAAAGCATATTTCCCACAGACATGGCCCTCCAACCCATCTCGTGTGCAGGAGAGATGAAAGCCATATGGATTTCAGTTTCCTGTTAGCTGAGAATAAATTAGATCATGTTCTTTTCTCCTCCTTACCACTCCTGGGTGGATTCAATTTCCATGTAGATATGTTCGATATTATTTTTTAGGGAGGAGTTAATAAATTGCTTTTTTCCTTTTATCATACTGATATGATTCTTGCCTTTCCTTTCCCTTGGCTCTCCCTGCAGCCAATGAAATAAAACAAAGCATAAGAAAATGAGAGAGGGAAGAGCTTCATGGGTAGTGAAGGTTTGACCTTTTTGAGGCTGCAAAAGAGTTGATCATAAATCCTGGTAACTCACAGATCAAAACTGTTCCTAGAAATTCCTCAAGTTTAGTGATGTTCTTGACAAAGAGAATTATTTTCCCAGATTTTATTTTATTTATTTCTATCTTCCGACTACACTACATGGCATGTGGGATCTTAGTTCCCCAACGAGGGATCAAACTTGTGCCCCTTGCACTGGCAGCCCGAAGTCTTAACCACTGGGCCACCAGAGAAATCCCCAGGTTTTAAATAGCATATTATATTAGCTGAGATAGGGCTACTTGCTGTAGTAAATAAAATTTAATGTCTCAGTGACTTAGCACAAGGAGAAAGTTTTTGTTTCTCTCATAAATTTCATCCAGCAATGGGGAAAGGACAAGGAATGGGGTGAGATTTCGTGAAGCAGATTTTGTTTCATGAAGTCTCTTATTAATCTAAACTAATATGAACACTGTTGCTTTTAAGTTTAGTTTTTCAAACTGCCTGGGTATTCACTTCCACCCTGGGGATGGGAGGAGAGAGAAGGACAAAGAGCAAGGGACAGACAGGCAGTTGGGATCATTGCAAGGTATTCCTTATGGGCTAGGCCTGGAAGTGGGGTATTATATTTGCTCACATTTTATTGACTGAACACTGTTGTGTGGCTTGAAGAGCTGGGAGATATCTTGAAGTTGTGGACCCAGGAGTAAAAAGAGAGCTAGCTTCTAGTTTCTTAGGAGGGAGTAGAATTTTAGCTCAGATGGTAAAGCGTCTCCCTACAATGTGGGAGACCTGGGTTCGATCTCTGGGTCAGGAAGATTCCCTGGAGAAGGAAATGGCAACCCACTCCAATATTCATGCCTAGAAAATCCCATGGACCAAGGAGCCTGGTGGGCTACAGTCCATGGGGTCGCAAAGAAATGGACACGACTGAGCGACTTCACTAGAATTTTCATGAGGCCATTTTTGAATTTGGGACCCAGATAATCAATATTAAGTCATAATGTTTGTATTATATACTTTATCTTTCACTAATATTTTTGTTGACTTTCTCTTGTAGTCATATTTTTAATTATATGCTTTAAAGATATTTTAACCTGATACTTTACTACCAATCCTTTTTCACTAGATTGCCCTATTTTTGTGTTCATAATTTTGATTAAAGCTTCTCAGATGGTTCAGTGGTAAAGAATCAGCCTACCAATGTAGGAGTCGCGGGACTCGTGGGTTTTGATCTCCAGGCGGGGAAGATCTTCTAGAGAAGGGAATGGCAACCCATTCCAGCATTCTTGCCTGGAGAATCCCATGGACAGAGGAGCCTGGTGGGCTGCAGTCCGTGGGGTCACAAGGAGTCAGACACGACTGAGTATACACACACATACAATTTTGATTAATCTTCCAACCAGATGGACTATGCCCTCAAGGCAGTTTTTTTCCCCAGGCCAAGTGTATGTGTGTTTTCTAAGCTCTTACATTCCTGAGATTTTCCTTCTGTTTTCTTGACAACTTTACTGCGTCAAGGGTTGTAAAACAGGGACGACAACTGATTCTCATATGTGGGGAATCAAAAGCATCCATCAATTGTATTTTTCTTGAACTGACAAAAAATAATTTTCCATACTTCCTCCTCTAAGTGTTTGCTAGCATAGTTTTTTCTTTCAGAAGAATAACCGAGAAAGAAAAGAAATTCACTAGGGAAAGAATATTTACAGAAAGCAATCCTGATACCTTACTAAGATTACAGAAAATCCTGCATCTTATAGTAATGTTAAAAGCTTGACACTGTATATTAAGAAATTGTTATTCACTATTTTAACATTCACTCAATTGCCAATATACCTTATAGGAAATTCTAATCAAAAGCTCTGTTACTTGCTAAAAATATTCAGCCATAGAGAGCTTTACTCTCATTAAAGAGAGAGAAAAATTTCCTATAAAGCTCCAATACTTTGGCCACCTGATGCGAAGAACTGACTCACCGGAAAAGACACTGATGCTGGGAAAGATTGAAGGCAGGAAGAGAAGGGGGTGACAGAAGATGAGAAGGTTGGATGACAACATCGACTTAATGGACATGAATTTGATCAAATTCCAGGAAATAGTGAAGGATAGGTAAGCCTGATCTGCTGCTGTCTGTGGGATCACAAAGAGTTGGATACGACTGAGCGACAGAACAACAATGAAGTTGTTTAAATCTCCTCCTGATGTATTTACATTACTCATGCTAGTCTACATTGAGATATTTTTAAAAAGACGCTTTATTTTGTTCTAGTGGCTGTGACAGTTAATTAGTGGTACCTTCCAAGTCTCAGATTTTTTGAAGAAAGGTGAAGAAATCCAGACCCAGCTGATTCTCTATTTTCCCACCTAAGCAAATGTCTCACACCAGAAACTGAAAAATAATATAACTAAAGAATGATTCTTTATGTATTTTGAAGTTACTTTTTGTGTTTCTTGATCATATATTCCTCTATAAAATGTATAACATCTTTGTCTGCATTTTTAGTCGTACTTTAAAAGAATAAGTTTGACTTTTTATTTTACAATGTGATTTTTTAATTTTAAAATGTTTAACTGTGGAGTTTAAAATCTCTTGTTATCTGGAACCAGTATTAAGAATTCTACAAAACTTAGACTGCTTTGGGCTACATAACTTAAAAGATAAATGAATATTCTAGCTTCTCTGAAAATGTCAAATGTATAGAATTAATTACTTTCTATGGCCCTACCTGACCTTAGCTAATGAGGCCAGAAAAGTTCTTAGAGAAATCCTTGACTTGAATTTGACCCTGGGGTCAGTGATGGTGACCCATGGAAGACACAGGCCCCTTGGCTTAAACAGAGAGCTTGCTTCCGTGACTCTTGCTGACTCTCCTCTAATTAATTTCTCCTAATTTGTCTCATATTGAAAAGCAGAGATAGTACTTTGCCAACAAAGGTCCATCTAGTCAAGGCTATGGTTTTTCCTGTGGTCATGTATGGATGTGAGAGTTGGACTGTGAAGAAGGCTGAGAGCCGAAGAATTGATGCTTTTGAACTGTGGTGTTGGAGAAGACTCTTGAGAGTCCCTTGGACTGCAAGGAGATCCAACAAGTCCATTATATAGGAGATTAGCCCTGGGTGTTCTTTGGAAGGAATGATGCTAAAGCTGAAACTCCAGTACTTTGGCCAACTCATGCGAAGAGTTGACTCATTGGAAAAGACTCTGATGCTGGGAGGGATTGGGGGCAGGAGGAGAAGGGGACAACCGAGGATGAGGTGGCTGGATGGCATCACTGACTCAATGGACGTGAGTCTGAGTGAACTCCGGGAGTTGGTGATGGACAGGGAGGCCTGGCGTGCTGCGAATCATGGGATCGCAAAGAGTCGGACATGACTGAGCGACTGAACTGAACTGAACTGAACTGAGTTTGTCTCGTTGATGCCTCTTCCTTCACCAGCTGCAGTGACTGGGGTTTCTCAGAGGTCAGTCCCAGGGTCACTTCCCTTCATGTTTCACACACTCTCTCTGAGCAGCCTTGACTATCTCCATGACATCTCTTTCCACCTGCAAGACAAAGGCTCCCAAATCTTCATCCCCATCTCGATGTCTCTCCTGACTTACAAGTCTCTGTGAGATCGGTACTTTCCTCTCCTTGTCTTTGTTTTGTTTTCCCCACAAACTGATGTTTCAAAGCTAGTATTGAGGAAGATGGAGGATTGAACATGAGGATGGCATTCTGGCACAATTGTTTTGGGGAAGATGAATTCCTGTTGAAGGAAATGTGGCCTTTCTATCCAATTTAAAACAGGCATTTCCTTTAGCTCAGAAATTTCACTTCTAGGAATTTACCTTAGGAAATTATCCTAAGGAAATAATTGGACACGTGAATCAAAACATATTTACAAGGATATGGCTATGTTTTTGTAATATCAAAAAAGTGGAGACCCCCTGAATTACAGGACCCTGGGCACAATGATATACAAGGCAGCCACTGATAGTCATGTGTGTTTATTTACAGAGACATAGACAGTTGCCTCTGATAAGATGCTAATAGGAAAGGGCAGGGTATAAAACACTATAGATATTATGATTCAAATTTTATTAAAATATTTTATGTATATTTTATCATAAAAAATATGAGAAGTTATGCAATAGAATATTAACAGTTATCTCTGGATGATGGAATGGGATTGCTGGTGATTTTCTCAGTGTTCTCTGTAGCTTACTATCTGAATACATATACAGTAGGGAAGTACTGCTTTTATAAAACCATAAAGATACTTTTATTTTGAGAAATAAGTGAGTTATTGTTTTAAAGAATTAGGAGTTTGGGATTGATAGACATGCACTACTAAAATAGGTAAACAATCAGGACCAACTGTACACCACAGGGAACTATATTTCAATTAAATCAATTATATTTCAATGACAAACTGAAAATAAAAAAATACCCATAGATAATTATGGATAAAAGAAAAATCATCTGTCCATGCATTAAAATTGCTCAGATAGTGTCTCTTTATCTGAAACCCAGAGCTTTCTCTTGTGTGCTCTGATTTATTCTGCTCAGTGAATGTTGATTGAGCCTAGGGCGTCCTCTCCTTCCACTTTATCTAGTAGTTTAATAGCTATTTCTACCTGGATGTTCCACATGCTCCTGATGTCAATATGTCTAAAACAGAATTTACCATAATGTCTTGAAATCTATCTCCTCCTACATTCCCTGTCTCAGCTAACAGGGTCTTAATCCACCCAAGGAGAAAGTCAGGGAGCCATCATGGAGTCCCCATTTATCTCCCCTACCACATTTAGTAACAGGCAAGCCCTATGGCTCTACTGTTCTTTGCAATCTGCCCTCTCTTCTCCATTTCCTGTTCAGTGGTCCTAGCTAAGCCCCTAATCCTTGCTTCCTTAGATTGTTGCAATCGTCCCCAAACTATTAGATCATTCAGTTTATAAAATCTTAAATGTTTTTGCTTAAACAGCTTCATTTTTCCACTCCTCTTCTTTCTCCAACCCTGTCCACTGGGAGAATGACTGGTCAACTCTCAAGACTATGTTCAAATGTTACTTCTAACTTTTCTATTGAAATTGGCAGGTCTTCTCCTTGGGATCCTTACTGGGAACTGCAATAGGTCTCCTATAGTGATGATAATGGTTAATATTGATTGAGCTTTCATTGAGTTCAACCATCATTTAAAAGCTTCACATGTTTTAACTCATTAAATACTTTCATTGGAAAAACCATAGCTTTGACTAGATGGACCTTTGTCGGCAAAGTAATGTCTCTGCTTTTTAATATGCTGTCTAGGTTGCTCATAACTTTTCTTCCAAGGAGCAAGCATCTTTTTAAATTTCATGGTTGCAGTCACCATCTGCAGTGATTTTGGAGCAGCAAAAAATAAAGTCTGTCACTGTTTCCATCGTTCCCCCATCTATTTGCTGTGAAGTGATGGGACCAGATGCCATGATCTTAGTTTTCTGAATGTTCAGTTTTAAGCCAACTTATTCATTCTCCTCTTTCACTTTCATCAAGAGACTTTTTAGTTCTTCTTCACTTTCTGCCATAAGGATAGTGTCATCTGCATATCTGAGGTTACTGATACTTCTCCAGCAATCTTGATTACAGCTTGTGCTTCATCCAGCCTGGCATTTCACATGATATACACTGCATATAAGTTAAATAAGCAGGGTGACAATATACAGTCTTGACATACTCCTTTCCCTATTGGAACCAGTCTGTTGTTCCATGTCCAATCCTAATGTTGCTTCTTGACCTGCATACAGATTTTTCAGGAGGCAGGTAAGGTATTCCCATCTCTTTCAGAATTTTCCATAGTTTGTTGATATCCACACAGTTAAAGACTTTAGCATAGTCAATAAAGCAGAAATAGATGTTTTTCTGGAACTTTCTTGCTTTTCCAATGATCCAACAGATGTTGGCAATTTGATATCTGGTTCCTCCGCCTTTACTAAATCCAGCTTGAACATCTGGAAGTTCACAGTTCACATACTGTTGAAGCCTGGCTTGGAGAATTGTGAGCATTACTTTGCTAGTGTGTGAGATGAGTGCAATTGTGCATAGTTTGAACATTCTTTGGCATTGACTTTCTTTGAGATTGGAGTGAAAACTGACCTTTGCCAGCCCTGTGGCCACTGCTGAGTTTTCCCAATTTGCTGGCATATTCAGTGCAGCACTTTCACAGCATTATCTTTCAGGATTTGAAATAGCTCAACTGGAATTCCATCACCTCCACTAGCTTTGTTCATAGTGATGCTTCCTAAGGCCCACTTGACTTCACATTCCAGGATGTCTGGCTCTAGGTGAGTGATTATACCACTGTGGTTATCTGAGTCATGAAGATCTTTTTTGTATCCTTCTCATCCTAAATCAATGTGTGCAGTGATTGATCAATTAGTAAAGAATTTTCCTGCCAATACAGAAGACACAAGAGATTTGGGTTCAATCCCTGGGACAGGAAGATCCCCTGGAGTAGGAAATGGCAAACTTCTCTGGTATTCTAGCCTGGAAAATTTCATTGACAGAGGAACCTTGCAGGCTACAGTCCATGAGGCTGTAGAGTTGGACATGACTGAGCAACTAAGCACATAAGGATGGAATATCTAAGCCAAATGGAATTAACATTGTTTAGAAGTTTTTGTTGCTTATTTTGTTTAACCTGAATGGACTCTGAGGTCCCTTTTATTGGAAAACAGTAGAGTACTGTTCCCTCTTGCTTAGTGGACTATATCTTGCCTAGTGATGAGATTGTAGAGGAGAATCAACTGAATCAGTTCTTGCATACTGAATGCAATGATACTTCCCTCAGAAATGGTGGAGAAGATCTTTGTGGAAAATATAATCAACAGTAAAATGTGACTCTTAATTTACTGGAGAAAGACAAATCTCATTCAAGCCATGTGTAAACATGGCAAAAATAAATCTCTTTGTAGGTATTTGGAAGAAAACAAAAAACTACTTAGTGAATGTTTATCATTTCAGAGTTCTATACATATTAAAGATATCTGGATTAAACGGACTCATGGGTGAAATAGGTCTTCCCCAGTGGCTCAGAAATATGTGATGCAGGAGACTCACGAGACCTGACTTTGATCCCTGTGTCAGGAAGGAGGAGGACACCTGGAGGAGTCAGTGACAACCCACTCCAGTATTCCTACCTGGAGAATCCCAGGGACAGGGGAGCCTGGCAGATTATAGTCCATGGGGTCACAAAGAATTGGACATAAATTAAGCGACTGAGCATTCACAGAGAGGTCAAATATACACACTGCTGTTCCTATCATCTAGATATCTTTTATTTTTATTTATTTTTATATCTTTTTGTTTATTTATTTTTTAGTTGAAGCATAGCTATTGTACAATATTACATAAGTTACAGGTGAACAACATAGTGATTTTTTAAAGGCTATATTCCTTTTATAATTACTATCATATACTGGCTATATTCTCTGTGCTGCACACTATAACCTTGTAGATTATTTATTTTAAACATGATAGTATGTACCTATTAATCCCCTAACCCTAGCTTGCTCCTCCCCTCTAGGTGTCTTTTAAACATCCTTTGAGCTCCTACTTCCTGAATGCGGACCTTTCATAGCCTGCTCACTAGTCTGTTCCTCTTGTGCTGCCTGTACACTGCTCACAATCTTTTTGAAACACAATTGGGATCAAGTCACAATCCTTGTTCAAACCTACTGACTACTCATTGTCCCAGGGTAATGTTCACACTCTGTTGCCAGGTCCCCACAATGGTTGTCATCATGTCTTACTAGCCCTTGCCTCTGTCTCTTGATTCAAGGAGTCACAAGTCCACCTTATGAAAATACTGTCATTCCCTAAACTTGGTATGTTTTCTCTGCCCAGAATATCTTTTCTTCTCATTAGTTTCAAGATCCATCTCCTCTACTCTCTCTATGGCTTCAAGGAGTTCCCTTTGCTAAGGGATGTTTTTTCTCTTCCACATCTGACAAGGGTAACTCTGACATACCCTTTAATAGATGTACGTAATTACCTGTTCACGCAATCTATTTCCCTCTTTGTACTAGAACTTGAGGTTGGGGACAATTTTTTATTTTGTGTATTAGTGCTTCTCAAACTTTAGTGTACATATAAATAATCTGGAGAGCTTGTAAAATGTAGAATCTGAATCACCAGGTCATAAGTGAGGGCTGAGTAAGCATTTCCAAGAACTCCCCAAAAGAATATCAATGTTGTTAGCCTGTAGATCACACCAGGGAGATGTATTTTGGGCAGTTAATTTTGAATAAATGAATCAAAATGAAAAAAAAAACAACCCAAATAAAACATATTGTCAGACTGTGTTCTACTTTATTTTTACTTTCTTTTTTTAAACAAGTGATTAATATTTTCATTCAGTCTATGTGTCAGCCTAGTGATCATTGTATTTTTATAGCTTTAACATTTCCTCACATTGTAATATTGTTATATTTTTTCTTCTTTACATTTTTCCTTTTTTAGAATTAAATTTTGTTTTAACCAGGACTAATATTGCAAGAATCTATTACTACAATGTGGTAAAATTTAAATCTTGAAACAAAATTCTTTTTTTTTTTTTTTAAAGTAACTTTTTTTTTTTTTTTAATTTTATTCTTACTTTATTTTACTTTACAATACCGTATTGGTTTTGCCATACATTGACATGAATCCACCATGGGTGTATATTAGCTCCCCCCCAAAATTTTCTATGACCGTAGACACTATTTTAGGAGAAGGCAATGGCAACCCACTCCAGTACTCTTGCCTGGAAAATCCCATGGACGGAGGAGCCTGGTAGCCTGCAGTCCACGGGGTCGCACAGAGTTGGACACGACTGAAGCAACTTAGCAGTAGCAGTAGCAGACTATTTTAATCATAACCAATACTACATAAAACTGCATTGGGTTAAAATATATATTCAGAAGTTAATCAATATATAGTGCTAATTCACTCAGAATGTTCTCTGTCATGTTTTTGAACAAGTGTTTTTTTTTTTTTTTTTAAGAAATCAGCTAAACTTTAAAGAGGATGCTTGATTTTCATAGTCACTTCCCGTTTTGATTAATATTCATTTACATGTGTACCACACAAACCAATTAGCTTACTACATCTGGGCTAATTTGTGCTCAAACTTAGATTTTCCACATTCTTTTCCTCTATGATTAAAAAAAGTTGAAATTCAGTTCTTTACAACTGAAAAGAATCCATGGACATGTTCCACAAATTTTGAATATTTTACTCACTATCAACATCTCTACAATGGAGACCAAATCCAAAGGCTCAGATATATCAATTACATCTTAAGAAATTCAGATCAATTACCAAGAAGTTAATGGGAACATCTGATTATTTTTATGATGATATTGAACAAATCAATGAAGACTAACACAACTCAATTAGAATCACAAAACTGATTCAATAGCAACAGCAACAAAAGACTGATTCAAGATAACTGGTTGATAACACCGGGTGAGATTGAGTTTGCTTCCGCTATATTGCTTAAGAACATTGATAAACAAACTTTCTAGGTTTCATTGGAAAACCTGCAGCAATAAGGACCCTTTAAACTCCAAACCCCTGTGCTCAGTAAATAATGCTATTTTCCCTCCTGTAAGGTCTCAGTTTCCTACTTAGCTGTTATGCCCTGCTTTTGCTGCGATTTATAGGTACTTTTAATTCCAAACATGTGAAATCTTTCATCTTAAGGAGACACATGTTATGTATTTGTTTTAGTGTACCTCGGGGAGCAAAGCCAATGTGCAATGACGATTCTATTAGCAGTAGTAAGAATGGTGATTAAAGAGCTAGACACGTCTGGCTGATTCATTTGGTCTCTTTTCATTTCATTTTGTAGGGACTAAATGTAGCTTGAAGTAAAGTTTTATTTTAAATTAGCATCCAATGCTATCCAGCCAAGAAAGACTGTTTATTTATTTTTTCTTCCAAATGTGTTCCCTTGTACACAGAGAAATTCACGATCAGCATTCCACTATGTGTGAACTTCTCAGGTCATATGAAAGAAGTGCTAATCTGGAATGTAGAAAGATGATCCACTGTATGACTAGAAGATCACCTTTCACCTTGTCACTTTAAAATCACAAACGTGTGATGTGTGGATTGATCAGTGTTTAGAAACTTCTCAATTACTTGATAACATCAAGGGAACTCCCAGGCGATCCAGTGGTTAGAACTTCCAGCAGCAGGGGTGGGTTCGAACCCTAGTTGGGAAATTGATTCCACATGCTGCAGTGGCGTGGCCAAAAACAAACAAACAAACAACAAAAAACAAAAAAGGACTCAAACTGGAGAGGCATCAGGTAATCTAAACTTCTGGCTTCAAGTGCAAAGGTTGAGTTACGTTTGGCCTTCTCCTGCTGGTCACAGGTTCTCCAGTTTGCGTGGTTCCCACTTGATAAATGTCATGCATTTATGTGGCCTGCTTCATTCCTAGATGCATCTTCCTGCTTTGAAGTTTTTGGTTGTATAAAACTTCATGACCACACACAGAGACATGGAGGCAAGGGGCAGAGAATAGAGTGGGACTGACCCATCTGGATTTTGACAGAGGCCAGGGAATACACCTCACTCAAAGGTTATTGTAAATATACTTGAATTAAGCTTGGATAAGGACACACATTTATAAATTTGAAGACCCTGATGCTGGGAAAAATTGAGGGCAAGAGGAAAAGGGGGTGACAGAGGATGAGATGGTTGGATGGAATTAATGGATGACTTAATGGACATGAGTTTCAGTAAACTCAGGGAGATAGAGATCGACAGAGAAGCCTGGCGTGCTGCTGCTCATGGGTTCTCAAAGAGTCGGACATGACTTAGTGACTGAAGAATGACAACAAGGGAACTTACTCTGAGAGGGACCAATCCTAAGACTGAGGTCAAAGACATCGAGTCATCTTCAAGAGCAGGGGCAGCAAATATAATGTGGCGGGACTCTGGCAGGTAAGGAGGGGGACTGTGGTGGGGAGTCATCTTTTGAGAGGACCTTTAAGGACTAACAAGGAACTATCCTGCAAGCATGGGGTGCAGGACCTCATTCCCTGGGAGGGTAGACAGAATGAAGCAGAGACCCCCTTTGCTGAGAACTGAGGCTCATGACAACAAAAATGTAGGACTCTGGGTCTTTGGGAAAAGCAATGTGGCAGCTCAGTTGTTAACTCCAGGACAACCAGATATGCTGAGTTTTGCTAACTGGCAGGCAGAAGTTGTTGGTGCCTTCTCTAATTCAAGAATAGGGTCAACAGCCAGAGCTGGAAGCAGCCAAAAGATGGGAGATGTCCTTATATCTGACCTTGAGAACCTGGGGAAATGAATGCAGAGCAATTACAGCAGCTCTGGGATGCCTAAGTCAGTGAAAGGAATATGGGAGAACTCTTGATTTCATACGTCCATTTAGACATAAGACTAAACTCTTATGTTTAGTTAGCATAAGGTCTGAAGTCTATTAAAAAAAACAACAACAACTCAGGGTAGAAATCTGTGCAAACACATTATAACAAAGGAGAGAATATATCAAATATCTCCCTTTGTCCTTCAGTGTCTGTTCAACCTGTATTAGCTAAACTCACTTTGAGCGACCACTCATATATATAAATGAGAATTAGGGTTTGAAGTCCAGGGACTTCCCTGATGGTCCAGTGGTTGGAACTTCGTCTTCCAGTGCAGGGGCATGCAGGTTCCATCACTGGTCAGGGATCTAAGACCTCACATGCCTTGCAGCCAAAAGCCCAGAATATAAACAATGCAAGCAATATTGTAACATGTTCAATAAAGACTTTAAAAATGATTCACATTAAAAAAAAATCTTAAAAATATAAAAGAATTTGAAGCTCACAGTTCTTGCCTTAATCCCCAACTTGGTCCTCCCCATGAGAGAAATAGCCCTTTGCCTCTTGAGCATCTGAGGGTTAACTAGCCAGGGAATGGATTACTGCTTAAGCAGAGGCAGAGATCAGATGAGGGATGATAACATGCAGCCCTGGGCTGTTATACCTCTGATAGGCATCTCTAATTGATTACAGCACTAGTTTCCTGCTCATCTTGGATAAGGCCTCGGAATCTCTCCCAATACCATGCTTCAGGAGCCAATCAATTAGGGTTGACACTGGAAATGAAATGCATCTGCCCTTCTTTTATTAGGGTTTTACTGCCAAGTTGCTGTGGATGAAGCCATTGATTGGGGAAGAGCATCCATGTCCAGATTGAGAGCAGGCAAATTGCCAGTCAGGGAAGTTTACACCAGAATAAGAAAAGATATATTAATTTGTGTTTATCCGTCCTTCTCTCCCTACCTCTTCTATGTAGGTAAGCAAATCCCTTGTAATTCCTTGCCTGTGGCATTATTGCTGGGCAGAAAGTATAAGATGTAACAGCGCATCCGTGCATGCTCAGTCGTGTCCGACTCTTTGTGACCCCAGGGACTGTAGCCCGCCAGGCTCCTCTGTCCATGGGATTTCCCAGGCAAGAATACTGGAGTGGCTTGCCCTTTTCTCCTGCAGAGGATCTTCCCGACACAGGGATTGAACCTGCATCTCCTGCACTGCTGGTGGATTCTCTACCACTGAGCCCCCAGGGAAGCCTTACTGGCGCACTTACAGTGGCTAAAGTTTTAGGCTTCAGGTAGAAGTACAGCTGAACTTACAGCATCCTTTGATGAAAGGGTGGTTGACAAGACATCACTTTGCCTTTGTGATCAGCACAAAATCTTTTCATGCAAGTTCAGGCAGGAGTGAAGGTTGAAAGGAAATGGTTTGAATAGTGACAGACGTATTCCATTTGATCTTTGGATTCCTGCCTCATCCTTTTCCACCTTGCAACCTGTGCAACAACAGACTCCCTTGCCCCTTGGTTTCTGATCTGTTTTGGCCATAGGAATCCTGGCAGGAGAGAGAAGGGAGAAGAGGGAGTGATGCAGGACTATTTACCTCCCTGGCTCTGTCCTCATGTGGCTTCCTGGACCTGGTTTGTCCCTGCACCAGTGATCACTGCCGCTGTCTACATCAGCCTGCTGCGCTGTCCCCTCCTTCCCACTCTGCAGACTGCCCCTCCCCTCATTCCTCTGGGCAAATTGGCTATAACTACTCTGTTGTTATTGGACTCATGATACTTCCCTCTTCCTGTGGCTTCCCCTCTCCTAATTTGAAGACATCATCTCTTTCCTGTTGGGACCCTGATTGGTACAGGTTGTTTATTTATAGTCTCCTTCTACCCACATCCCTGTAGGATTATCACTGAAATGAGCCTAAATAGCTCCTTCTTCCCTTCTTTCTTTTTGGAACACACAGAAAAGAATCTTTTCCTTCAGTTTTAGTTTTTACAAAAGACAGGTGGTACAGTTACACTGGGGGCTTCCCAGGTGGCTCAGTGGTAAAAAAAAAAAAAAGAAAAAAAAATCCATCTGCAATGCAGGAGACCCAGGAGACATGAATTTGATCCCCGGTCCAGGAAGATCCCCTGGAGGAGGAAGCAGCATATCACTCACTCCAGCATTCTTGCCGGGGGAATCCCATGGACAGAGAGACTGAGCATCTGAGCACAAGACTTCATCTATCCCTGGATGTCTGGGATCACTTACTCTGAATGGTAGACCACCCTGTCATTCACATCTCTGAGAAAAAGAGTAAGTTCAGAACCAGTTGCTAATCTGTGGAAGGTCTTTATGTTTCCCTTTCTCAGTTCACAGTAATTCTGTTAAATGGCCATGGGTTCCTCTGGGAAGGAACTGGTGACTCATTTTAGGTTTCTTTCGACCAGTCTTCAAGTTTGTTCACCTATGTGTGTCAAGCATCACCTCTTTCATTTCTTGAGAGTCCATAATCAATACACTACTATTGCATATTCTTGGCAATCAAAACACTCTAAGACAGTGTCATCGATAGTTATACAAAGATGTTTAAGGAATTCATAGTGTCAATCATATATGTCATACTAGAGAACTCAGAAAAAGCTTGTGTGCATGTCTGCTCAGTAGGTTCAGTTTTGCCCACCTCTTTGTGACCCTATGGACTGTAGCCTGCCAGGCTCCTCTGTCCATGGGATCTCCAGGCAAGGATACTAGAGTGGGTTGCCACTCCCTTCTCCAGGGGATCTCCCCAACCCAGGGATTGAACTCGCATCTGCATTACAGGCAAAGTCTCTACTGTTGAGCTACCAGAGAAGCCCAAGAAAGAGTATAGATACTCCAATTCATGTCATAAAGTGAGAATAACTTTAGTTCTAAAACCCAAAAAGACAGTATTATAAAGGAATAGATAGGCCAATATTATCATGGATATATTTGCAAAGTTTCTAAACAAATTATCAGTAACCCAAATTAGCAATGTACAACTGGATTAATGGCTCAGTTGAAATTATCCTAAGACTTGCTTGAATATTTGAAAATCAATGAATGTAATTCACTACAACTGAATAAAAAGAAAACCATATGATTATTTCAATAGACAGAAAAATATAAAATTCAAAATCTGTTCATAAAAAAGAATAGATATATGAAACTAAAGAGACAAGACTGAGCGACTGAGCATACACATACACGTGAAAATAAAACTGAGAATTATTTTGAGCTAAATGGCTCGCCATAATGAACTTGGTGATAAATGGATGATCTTTTCAATGATTTGTGTCAGGTCAATTGGATATCTGTGTTCAAAAAGTGAAGTGTGACCTCTACCCTTCACCTTAAAGAGCAATTCTTTGTGATGAAGAAAAGGTCATGACCTAAATCAATTAAACTTGTAGAAGTTAACAGAGGGAAATATTTTCATAATATTGGGATAGGCAAGGATTTTTAAACAGGATACCAAATGGCCCAATTTGGTATAAAAGACAAGATTTATAAACTAGATCTTATTTTTAAAAAGACCCTGTTAAGAAAGTGAAATGACAACTCCTAAGAGGAGACATTTGCCATACAGAAATCCAAAGTAGGCCCCATGTTTTGGAGTCAGATGGTTTAGGTTTGAACTACCATACAGTGTCTGTGTGAACTCTGGATAAATTATTTAAACTCTTTGGGCTTCATTTATTTCATATAAAATGGAGAAGCTAATGGATACACTGTAAAGATTATATGTGATAATATATAGTGTTTGTCTATAGTTTTCAACTATATGAGCTAACAAATTTCCTTTATCATTAAAAAGACAAAAAACAAAGTAGGACCCATATCCAACATATATATATATTTAAATGTTTACAAATAAATTATAAAAAGTTACACTCTGAAAATGGACAAAAGACTTGAACCTCATTTCACAAAAAAAGTGAAAGTGAAATCGCTCAGTCGGGTCTGACTCTCTGTGATGCCATGGATTGTAGCCTACCAAGCTCTTCTGTCCATGGAATTTTCCAGACAAGAGTACTGGAGTGGGTTGCCATTTCCTTATTCAGAGGATCTTCTGACCCAGGGATTGAACCCAGGTCTCCAGCATTGTAGGCAGACTCTTTATCATCTGAGCTTCCAGGAAAGCCTCATTTCACAAAATAGGATACCCAAATGCTCCCCTAAATATATAGATACATCACTGATATAATATTATCAGTGATTATATTAATAAAAGGTGGAAACTGAAATCACAATATGATATTGCCACACTCCCATCAGAGAGGCTAATACTAAAATCTGATGGTGCCCAGTTTGGTGAGAATGTAAACAACTAGAACTCTCATATTCTACCAGAGGAAGAAATCAGTTGGTGCAACCAGTTTACAAAGCTGTTTTTCTGGCATTTAGCAAAGCTCAGCACATACCTACTTTATTAGCCAGCAACCCTATCCCTGAGTACATATTAGATGAATACTTATATTCACCAAAAGATATGTTCAAGAATCACCAGAGAAGCTTTTCTCATAACTGCCCCAAATTAGAAACAACCCAATTAGCCATCAAAACTAGAATAAAATAAATTGTATTGTATTCATACAACGCAATTACACAGAAATGGTGAACGAACAACCCAAACTACTTTATACATATAATAACATGAATGAATTGGAAGAGAAAATGGCAACCCACTCCAATAGTCTTGCCTGAAAATCCCATGAACAGAGGAACCTGGTAGGCTATATAGTCCTGCTGCTGCTGCTAAGTCACTTCAGTCATGTCCGACTCTGTGCAACCCCATAGATGGCAGCCCACCAGGCTCCCCTGTTCCTGGGATTCTTCAGGCAAGAACACTGGAGTGGGTTGCCATTTCCTTCTCCAATGCGTGAAAGTGAAAAGTGAAAGTGAAGTCGCTCAGTCGTGTCCGACTCTTAGCGACCCCATGGACTGCAGCCCACCAGGCTCTCCCATCCATGGGATTTTCCAGGCAAGAGTACTGGAGTGGGGTGCCATTGCCTTCTCTGCTATATAGTCCATGGGGTCACAGAAGAGTCAGACATGACTTAGTGAGTAAACAACAACAAACAGACAAAGAAAAATCAATGGCTTTTATTTTCAACCATCTAAACTCTCCAGGAGAATTTGACTATACTATCAAATAGCTACTAAGTAAAGGTGCATCTGTTCTATAGGGTTTCCCAACATGTGGGTTCATTAGATCTGTTCACTATCTTTCTCCCTTTTAATGTTTCTGTATTTGGTCCTCTCTCTTGGCTTGTGAAGCAGATGGTCTTTGTCAGTTGAATAATACCAGACCTTTGAATTTTCCCCACAAGCATACCTATGCTCCAACCACTTTTTTCTATAGGCCAGAATAATATACCCATCATCTTTATGCTTGCAAATGGTACACCAGATGAATGCTAAAGCAGAAATGATATATAGATACCTAATGAATACACAGATGACTCACAAGATACAGAGTCAACTGAAATTGTCTCTTGTGATTTTGGTAAATTTAACAAAGTAAGAGAGTTAGCTTATTGCTTTGTCTACGACTCTCTTTTTTATTTAATTTGATCATGATTTGGTGAGTTTGAGGAAAATGCATTTTAGATTGCTTGAGTTTTGGTCTGCACACATTAAGTCATTCATGAGTGAATACCTACTATTGCTAGGGACCAGGGGCATAAAATTAATGATGTATGGATTTTCCATGAGCTCAATGGAGAGAGAGACTGTGAGCAGGTAATTTAAAAACTGTATTTTGTTAAAAAGTACGGGTAAACAGTTTTATGAAAACACAGGAAAGGAAGAATTTAACTCTCCCCTGAAAGATCAGGAAATATATATTTAGTTAAAACTATTCATCTGGGTCAGGAAGATCCCCTGGAGAAGGAATAGGCAACCCATTCCAGTATTCTTGGGCTTACCTGGTGGCTTAGACAGTAAAAAATCCACCTGTAATGCAGGAGATCTGGATTTGGGCATGAAAACCCACTTCAGTAATTGGGAGACTCCCCATGGACAGAGGAACCTGTCCATATCTATGTGGACAGGAAAGGCAATGGGTGCTAAGAAGAGGACATGACCCAACCAATGACGGTTCAATTCTCAATCAACTGAGATCCTTTTTCAGCACACACACACATGCACGCATGTGTGCACACACACACACACATGTATTACTGTAAATATGTTGACTATTATTGATGAAATGGAATTATAGAAAGAACCACCTAAAGTAAATCATAGTCTCTAATTTACTAAGATCAAAAATTCAGTGTCTTACCTAAGACAATCAGAATTGTGCTTTGGGGAAAGTTTAGAAAGTTTAGAAGAAGAGAAGTAAGTCAAGTGAATGATTGCTCAAGACTGAAAAGCCTCCAAGAGACAGTAAACCTGAAGACATTTGCCCTTTAGTATGGCAGGAAGGCCACCCCTCATGTGTTTCTTAGACCTATGAGAAACAGTCCCTTTTCTCCATGGGTCTGACACATAAAAGGGAATCTCCTATAATATTCCAGTAGTAGGAATCTCTGCTTTATTCTCACCACACCCACTAACTCCAAGGCTGTATTGTCTCATGTACCAAAATGGTACTCAGTGTATTGGACGGGCAACACTTTGTCTCTCCTGCTTGATGCTGCACAAAGGTATTAGGTCTTCAAACTGATCTCCATAACACTGAGCTCGATCTGCATAGAAGCCACCTGTAGATATGTATAGTATATCTACTATACATATATATACACATATATACATATATATGTACTATATACATATATATACACTACTATATATATACATATACACATAGTATACATATAGTATACATATATATACACACACACATATACACACATATATGTATATATATAGTAGTGAATATATATGTATATACATGTATACATATGTACATATATATGTATATACATACATATATACATGTATACATATATACATACTACTATACATATATATACATATAGTATATCTACTATACATATCTAACTTATCCCCCCTGCTCTGACACTCTGGCTTTGTTCTTAGCTCCAGGACTAATTTGCTGACCTTGAACTCTTTGAAACACACTTTTCATTTGCTCCCATTCCTCCTGGCTTCCTGCTCACTGAGCCTGATCCTTGTGTCTACATGCTGGGTGTAGACCACTGTGGTGGGACTCTTAACTGGATTTGCTTTGATTCTGATTGCAAAGACCTGCTACATATTAGATGATGATAATAATAAAGTCTTGTGTGAGAGGCTTTCTGTACATTATCATATTTAATATTCATAACGTTTTAAGGTTATCCATCACCTTCCTGACTTTTTAAATGAAGAAACTGCAGGTCAGAGAGTAAGACATCTGCTGGAGGTCACATAGTGAATACACAGAAGCTCAGGTTGTCTCCTTCCACAGAAGACAAATTCCTACAAATCATTACATACCCTGCATCCCTGTATATAGAGACAGAGGAGATTCTGAATTATAACCCCCCTCCACCAGTCCTAAAGGCCGTAACTCTAGCCATCACTTTGCTAGCATTTCTCTTAGTTCTCATTAGTCAATTGTCTCTTTGTGTGGGGAGATCTTCAGCCTGCCCTAGAGCATTGTTCAGATGCATGCTGGTGTTATGTACAAACCCCTCCAGGGACTAATTTTGCAAGAAACATCTCAAGGCAGCAAAGAGTGAGATACTTAGTGGAAGGGTGCTCTAGGAGGGAAAGGAGCAAATAAAGAAACAGCTGGGTTCTCAAGAGGAAATCCTTTGATTCCTATTATGAAGGTACCTTGTTAAATGAAAAATTCAAGGTGTAGCATGAGTGTACTTTTGCTGCCTCTTATGTATGAAACACATACAAACATTGGTAGTGGGACAATAAACTAAAAACTAACAAAAATTATTATTCATGATGGAAGTAAAAAAAAAAAGTGAAGAGGAGTATTCTTTGTTTAATGGTCTCGACTTTGGAACCATGGAAATGTTCTGCTGCTGCTGCTAAGTCACTTAATCATGTCTGACTCTTTGCGACCCTATAGACTGCAGCCCACCAGGCTCCCCCGTCCCTGGGATTCTCCAGGCAAGAACACTGGAGTGGATTGCCATTTCCTTCTCCAATGCGGGAAACTGAAAAGTGAAAGGGAAGTCGCTCAGTCGTATCCGACTCTTAGCGACCCCATGGACTGCAGCCTACCAGTCTCCTCTGTCCATGGGATTTTCTAGGCAAGAGTACTAGAGTGGGGTGCCACTGCCTTCTCTGTGGAAATGTTCTACATTACTATACATAAAAAGGGGAACATAGTCACAATCTCTGGAATTATAAAGCAGAATTAAAGCCGTGAACATAGTTGTGTGTGAAGTTGGCAGCATAATGACACATAAAAATTAGTACCAATTACTTCTAACCACAATAATTTGAATAATTCTACTATACATATCTAATAAAATAATCCCAAGAATACAAGAAACTGCTAAGAAACTTTAGACTATTTTAGTAATAATGTTGATATTAGTGTTTTGAAAGTATTAGATAAATGAAAGTGAAAGTGTTAGTTGCTCAGTCGTGTCCAATTCTTTGTGACCCCATGGACTGTAGCCTGCCAGGCTCCTCTGTCCGTGGAATTCTCCAGGCATGAATACTGGAGTGGGTAGCCGTTCCCTTCTCCAGGGGATCTTTCTGACCCAGGGTTTGAAACTGGGTCTCCTGCATTGTACACAGATTCTTTACCATCTGAACCACCAAGAAAGTCCATTAAATACATATTTAAAAATAAAATTAAATAGGTAATTAGTGCAATTAAGGGGAAAGAGTCTCAGAGTAAGACAAAAAGCATGTAAAATCAAGAAAGGAAGGTAAAATACTATAATTTTTCATTTGAATTGGAAGTATCAACATGAATTTAGAATTTTTTCTCTTTCTCTAAAAACATGTATTTCCTGGCTTTTTTTTTTTTTTTAATGTCTAGAAGTAATAACAACCCAGTGGCAATTGCAACGTTGGCATCCAGATTGTTGCTTTATATGCTATTTCTCACCAAAAGGAATCAGGATCCCTCAGAAAAATGGCTCATTTCCTCTCTGGGACAGAATTTCTGTAAGAGCCAGAAATACCTTGGTGTGCAAGACAAACTGGTGAGTTTATAGTAGAAAGCCATAGGAGCCAACTTGAATGGGGTCCCAGTGGCCAAAACAATTGGTACAAATTAAGCATCAAAAAGAAAAATGAATTCAATGGATTAAAATATATGTTACATTATAATTCATAGAAATATTCCTTTAATAGGTTAACTCTAGGTGTTGCTAGGATACCAAGTCATTGTTTGAAAAGTAAGCAAATAAAAGTAAGACATCAAGTATTTATCTTGTCTTTTTATACAAATTATGTTTCAGAGTAGCCAAATAGTTGGTAAAAGACTATTCTTTATATGTGAATTCCAGTTCATAAATGCAGAAGGAATAATAGAATTAGAATTCATTACTTTGCAACTCATAATGACTCTTTGCGACCCAGTGTTTGTAGTTAACACTAATTATTGGCTATTTAAGCCACTAGATGAAAAGTTGATGGTGAATTTTATAATGGATGGATTAGGCTGGTGAAACGAGACCCAGACATTTGGGCTTTCTGATCTAAGGCAATATGAAGTACAGACTTCCAACCATGAGGCAATTTTGCAAAGAAAAAGAAAAAGTTGAATTTAATCAAGATTCTAACTACCAATTTATAGGAATGATAAAGGATAAGCAGTGTATTAAATCACAAAGATGCAATTGGTCCAAATGATAAAATAGGGAACTCTTTAAGATGAATTAGATGATTTCTTCAATAAATACTTAGCACTAAAAAGAGAAATCTTAAAAGATTCTTATCAACTGCATGTAATGTATGCAGTGTATGGACTCTGATTTTTAGGAATCTAAGCATGAAAAGAATTTGCTGAGACTCTATTACATACTTTTAGGGATTTATGATTAATTTTTATGTGTAATAATAATATAGTCCTAATACTTTAAAATGGGCTTCACTAGTGGTAAGGAACCCGCCTGCCAATGCAGGAGACATAAAAGATTCAGCTCTGATCCCTGGGTCTGGAAGATCTTTTGGAGGAGGCCAGTCAACCCACTCCTGTATTCTGCCTGAAGAATCCCATTGACAGAAGAGCCTGGCCAGTCATGGTCCATAGGGTTGCAAAGAGTCAGGCACAACTGAAGCAATTTAGCACACAATACTTAGAAAAAAAAAAAACTTTGTAAGACTGGTACTGGGCGTGGTCAGGGGTGCTGCACAGGGAGCGGAAGTCAACAAGGGTGTGCTGTGCTAAGAGTTGACTCATTGGAAAAGACCCTGATGCTGGGAGGGATTAGGGGTTAGGAGAAGAAGGGCACGACAGAAGATAAGATAGCTAGATGACATCACCAACTCAATGGACATGAGTTTGAATGAACTCCAAGAGTTGGTCATGGAAAGGGAGGCCTGGCGTGCTACAATTCATGGGGTCGCAAAGAGTCGGACACAACTGAGCGACTGAACTGAACTGAAGTGATCCTTAGCCAGTGATGGATGGGTGGGACACGTGAGAACAAGCTCTCTGCTTCAGGACAGAGTGGCTCTGTAGAGTAACTTCAGAGTTCCCCTGATAATCAGAGCTGAAGCTACCTTTCATGACAGTTTGCCTGAAATGTGTAATACACCCGTATGGGTGTTCCCAGGTGGCATTAGTAGTAAAGAACCCACGTGCCAATGCAGGAGACCTGAGACTTGGTTCAATCACTGGATCTGAAAGATCCCCTGAAGGAGGCCAGGGCAACCCATTCCTGTATTCTTGCCTAGATAATCCCATGGACAGAGGAGCCTGGAGGGCTTCATTCATAGGGTTGCAAAGAGGCAGACAAGAAAAGTGACAATCAAGATTGCTGGGAGAAATATCAATAACCTCAGATATGCAGATGACACCACCCTTATGGCAGAAAGTGAAGAGGAACCAAAAAGCTTCTTGATGAAATTGAAAGAGGAGAGTGAAAAGTTGGCTTGAAGCTCAACATTCAGAAGACGAAGATCATGGCATCCGGTCCCATCACTTCATGGGAGATAGATGGGGAAACAGTGGAGACAGTGTCAGACTTCATTTTATTGGGCTCCAAAATCACTGCAGATGGTGACTGCAGCCATGAAATTAGAAGACGCTTACTCCTTGGAAGAAAAGTTATGACCAACCTAGATAGCATATTCGAAAGCAGAGACATTACTTTGCCGACTAAGGTCCGTCTAGTCAAGGGTATGGTTTTTCCTGTGGTCATGTATGGATGTGAGAGTTGGACTGTGAAGAAGGCTGATCGCCGAAGAATTGATGCTTTTGAACTGTGGTGTTGGAGACGACTCTTGAGAGTCCCTTGGACTGCAAGGAGATCCAACCAGTCCATCCTGAAGGAGATCAACCCTGGGATGATCAGCCCCTGGAAGAAATAAAGCTAAAGCTGAAACTCCAGTACTTTGGCCACCTCATGCGAAGAGTTGACTCATTGGAAAAGACTCTGATGCTAGGAGGGATTGGGGGCAGGAGGAGAAGGGGATGACCGAGGATGAGATGGCTGGATGGCATCACGGACTCGAAGGACGTGAGTCTGAGTGAACTCTGAGAGATGGTGATGACCAGGGACGCCTGGCGTGCTGCAATTCATGGGGTTGCAAAGAGTTGGACATGACTGAGTGACTGAACTGAACTGAACTGAACTCTGCATATAAGTTAAATAAGCAGGGCGACAATATACAGCCTTGACGTACTCCTTTTCCTATTTGGAACCAGTCTGTTCTTCCATGTCCAGTTCTAACTGCTGCTTCCTGACCTGCATACAGATTTCTCAAGAGGCAGCCCAGATGGTCTGGTATTCCCATCTCTTTCAGAATTTTCCACAATTTATTGTGATCCACACAGTCAAAGGCTTTGGCATAGTCAACAAAGCAGAAATAGATGATTTCTGGAACTCTCTTGCTTTTTCAATGACCCAGCGGATGTTGGCAATTTGATCTCTGGTTCCTCTGCCTTTTCTAAAACCAACTTGAACATCAGGAAGTTCATGGTTCACGTACTGCTGAAGCCTTGCTTGGAGAATTTTGAGCATTACTTTACTAGCATGTGAGATGAGTGAAATTGTGTGGTAGTTTGAGCATTCTTTGGCATTGCCTTTCTTTGGGATTGGAATGAAAACTGATCTTTTCCAGTCCTGTGGCCACTGCTGAGTTTTCCAAATTTGCTGACATATTGAGTGCNCTCTCTTGCTTTTTCCATGATCCAGCAGATGTTGGCAATTTGATCTCTGGTTCCTCTGCCTTTTCTAAAACCAGCTTGAATATCTGGAATTTCATGGTTCATGTATTGCTGAAGCCTAGCTTGGAGAATTTTGAGCATTACTTTACTAGCATGTGAGATGAGTGCAATTGTGTGGTAGTTTGAGCATTCTTTGGCATTGCCTTTCTTTGGGATTGGAATGAAAACTGATCTTTTCCAGTCCTGTGGCCACTGCTGAGTTTTCCACATTTGCTGGCTTATTGAGTGCAGCACTTTCACAGCATCATCTTTCAGGATTTGAAACAGCTCCACTGGAATTCCATCACCTCCACTAGCTTTGTTCATAGTGATGCTTTCTAAGGCCCACTTGACTTCACATTCCAGGATGTCTGGCTCTAGTTGAGTGATCATCCTATCGTGATTTTCTTGGTCATGAAGATCTTTTTTGTACAGTTCTTCTGCATATTCTTGCCACCTCTTCTTAATACCTTCTGCTTCTGTTAGGAGATACAATACCATACCATTTTACCTGCATTCTGAGAAACCTGTATGCAGCTCAAGAAGCAACAGTTAGAACCGGACAGGGAACAATGGACAGGTTCAAAACTGGGAAAGGAGTGTATTAAGGCTGTATATTGTAATCCTGCTTATTCAACTTATATGCACAGTACATCATGTGAAATACCAGTCTGCCTGAAGCTCAAGCTTGCATCAAATTGCCAGGAGAAATATCAGTAGTTTCAGATATGCAGATTACACCATCCTAAAGGCAGAAAGCAAAGAAGAACTAAAGAGCCTTTTGATGAAAGTGAAAGAGGAGTGAAAAAGCTGGCTTAAAATTCAACATTCAGAAAACTAAGATCATGGCATCCAGTCCCATCACTTCATGGCATTCAGATGGGGAAACAATGACACTATTTTCTTGGGCTCCTAAATCACTAACTGCAGCTATGAAATTAGAAGATTCTTTCTCCTTGGAAGAAAAGCTATGACAAACCAAGACAGCATATTAAAAGGCAGAGACATCACTTTGCTGACAAATATCCATATAGTCAAAGCTATAGTCTTTCCAGTAGTCATTTATGAATGTGAAATTTGGCCTATAAAGAAGGCTGAGCACCAAAGAATTAATGCTTTTTAAAAAAAATATTTATTTTAATTGGAGGCTAATTACTTTACAATATTGTAGTGGTTTTGCCATACATTGACATGAATCTGCCATGGGTATACATGTTACCCCCATACTGAATGCACCTCCCACCTCCCTTCCCATTCCATCCTCCTGGGTCATCCCATTGCACCAGCCCTGAGCACCCTGTCTCATGCATCGAACCTGGACAGGTGATCTGTTTCACATATGATAATATGCATGTTTCAATGCTATTTTGAATTGTGGTGCTGGCAAGACTCTTGAGAGTCCCTTGGATAGCAAGGAGATAAAACCAATCAATCCTAAAGGAAGCCAACCCTGAATGTTCATTGGGAGGACGATGCTGAAGCTGAAGCTTCTATACTTTGGCCACCTCATGCAAAGACCCAACTCATTGGAAAAGACCTTAATGCTGGGAAAGATTGAAAGCAAAAGGAGAAGTGGATGACAGAGGATGAGATGGTTAGATAGCATGACTGATTTAATGAATAGAAACTTGAAAAAACTGCTAGAGATGGTGAAGGACAGGAAAGCCTGGTGTGCTGCAGTTCACAGGGTTGCAAAGAGACATAACTGTGTGAATCAAAACCAATAATACCTCTTCAACTTTAGTTATGATTAAAAGTAGATTTTTCACATTGAGGGAATCTAAATTCTCAACAATTTTAACCTGTATAAAATCTAGTTTTGTTTGTTTGCTTTGTTTTTAGTGTACACATACACGCATACACACACACACACATGCAAGGTCCAATATTTTAGGTAAATTAATATCTTAGAAATGTTTTGTTATCTCATTGACTCACTGCTTATATTCTATCCTCTAAAATCTTCTTAGGCTAGTAAAACCATCTTTTTTCAGTTAAACTTGACCCAGCAGGATGTTAGAATGCCAAATGTTAGAACAAACTGTTTAGGCAATTAAAGATCTAGGCCTTGATGGCTTGGGCTGGGATTTCAACTGGCTGTTAAATAATCATCTAATTGTGGCTGTGGACAGGACACTGGGAAGTCAAGCAGGAGTAACTCTCCTGCATCTGGAATTGAGATGAATTACATGTCCACAAATATGAGGCAGATATCAAGTTACTCATTATGTTACACAAAGAATCAAGGAAACAGAGCAAGCAGTGAAGCTAGTTAAGGGAATCCATGAAATTAAAGCTTATCTGTTTGAAAATCGACTTTGACTAGACAGTGAATACCTATCATTATAAGTACAGTAGGTAAATTGTGATTTGAGTGGAATGTATTTGTATATATAGCCTTAGCTGATATAATGTATTTTGGTAAATTTTCACAAATTAGACTCTCTAAACAAGGTTGATTAGGCTTATTCTATATCATTATCTTAGTGGCTCAAAAACATGAGATAAATTTTGTAAAATGTGGCAGGGTGGGGTTGGGTAGCAGAAGGCTAGTGCTGAAGAGTGGCACGTACTGGCCACGGAGGGTGACTGAAGGTGGCCTGGACTGGAGATCTTGGACATATCAGTTATAAGAGATGTGGAAAATAAATGTGTGATTTGTCTTTTTATTCCGAAGTAGTCTTTTCTGACATTGTGATCTTATTTCTTTAGAAACTCCTAGTTTAAAAGAGAAAATAATGGGTTCACTTCCTTTTACTGTAAGCCTGTTCTTCCCTACCTGTTCTGAGGAGCTTTTTATATTAAGAGCTGACTGGGCCTGGTTCAAGTAATACCAATTTTTCTAGATATTTTATAGAAATTTAATGTCAGCACTTCTCATAGGACAGAAATATCCCACCAATTTCTAATGAGTGGCAAAAGAAATTAAAAATTGAGAAAATTTCTCCTTCAGAGGAAAACTTTCTACAGAGTCTTTTTTAGGCTAGTTCCATTCATACCAATCCTTTCTAAGCCAACAAAAAGGGAATCTATAGAAATACAATAAATTACTCCTACACGTATACACAGTTGAATACGAGGTAAGTGACATTTCAGTTGACTCATTAGGGGTATTTTATTATAATAAAAAAGAACCTGTTCTAAAATAATAATGATGATAATGATAATGATAGCAATAATAGATAATAGCAATATATTACAATACACTAATAACAAATTCAGTGTCCTACTGAGACACATACAAATTTCTAGACAAAGCTTCAGACTAATTGTAGCTTCTATACCTCTCATGCCCATACAATCTTCCCTGTCAACTAGTGGGGCATCACAACTATGGATGAAATTCTCTTTCAAAATGCCTATTACAGGTAAAGAGTAAAGAGTTCACTATGTTCTTTTATAGGGAATAAGAAAAAAAATGAAATATAATGCCTTTTATAAGGATTAAAGTGACTACAGAATCTGTAGTGATATCTCCTGCTTCTTTTCTGCTGTTGATAACTTATGTCTTCTCTCTTTTGTTTATCTTTGTCATTTTTGTATCTCATTTGGCACTAGGGGTAAAGAATCTGCCTGCCAATGCAGGAAATGAGGAAGATGTGGGTTCAATCCCTGGGTCAAGAAGATCTCCTGGAGCAGAATGGCAGCCTGCTCTATTATTCTTGCCTGGAAAATTCCATGGACAGTGGAGCCCAGTGGGCTACAGTCTGGGAGCCACAGAGTCAGACATGACTGAGCAACTGAGTACTGAGCACTATCATTCTTTCTAGAACTTGTCAACTTTATTAATTTTTCCAATGAAATCAATTTTATTTCATTGATTAAAAAATAAATATATAGTTTTCAATGTCATTGATTTCTGTTCTTGCCTTATCAGTTCCTTCTTGCTTTGAGTGTAATTTTATTTTTCAAGCTTCCTTCTCTTTAAACTTCCTCTTTGATGCCAAGATTACTGAGAAATGTGCTGTTTCATTTGTAAGTATTTGGAGATTTTCCTATTGTCTTTTTGTTATAGATTTCTAGTTTGATTTCACTATGGTCAGAGAACACAGACTGCATTATTTAAATTCTTTTAAATTTATTGACGGTTGTTTTATGGCTCAGAATATGTTCTGTCTTGTGTTATATTGTGTTACCAACATATGTTATATCGGTGCCTGAAAAGAAAGTGTAGCCCACTTTTGGTGATGTGGGTTTGAATTCTTCTATATTCTAGCTGATTTTCTGTCTGGTTGTTCTATCAATTAATGAAATATGGGTTTAAAATCCCTAGCCATAATTCTGAATTTGTCAATTTCTTTTCTCCGTTCCATCAGTTTTGTTTCCTATATTTTGTTTTCTAATACATGGGACAACATGAATGAATCTTAAGGGCATTATGCTCAATGAATAAAACCAATCTCAAAGGTTCATGGTTGCATTTATATAATGGGTAATAGAATAGTGGTTCCCAGGGGTTAGATATTTCGAGATGGGCAGGGAGGGGAGAATACAATAATAAAAGGATAGCATGAAGAAGATCTTGTGGTGGTTACAAAAATTTAAACATGTTATAAAATGACATGGAACTGCACACACACAGTGTTCCAACATAAAATTCCTAGTTTTGATATTGTACTGTAACAATATAAGAGCAATCATTGGGGTAAACTGGGTAAAGTGTACATGGGACTTCTCTGAACTATCTTTACAACTTTATAAACAGATACAATTGTTTATTCACTGTTGTTTTCCCTCAACTTATAAGATTCAAGTATTTGAAGCTATCTTTTTTGTTCTCTTCCATGGAAATTAGATGCAGTACCCCAGGTAGGATTGCCAGATAAAATATAAAGTATGCAGTTAAAATTGAATTTCCTGAAATAGTCAGCAAAACGCACTCATTTAACCTGTAATCATAATCCTTTCTCTCAACTTTCAGTCTAGCTTTATCCCATAATGAATTCAGTTGCTGGTCTTCAGTTAACAAAATCTCAGATTTTACTCTTGATAGTTAACTCTAGTTAACTCTATACTGAAAAAAAAAAAAAAAAAAAAGCTAGAATGAGTTTCTTGTCAAACCTCAGCCTTTCCAGGGATCTAAAAATACAAGGATGGTCTTATTTATTCTCTTCAGTAAACCTCACTTTGAGTGTGGAGTTCCCTCAGGCTCTAAGCACTCTTCTCAGTAGACCCCAGTACTCCTCAGATGTGGGGAAAAAAATGACACCACCTCAGAATCTCATAGATCCACTCTAGAAGCTAGGCTGGAGCTTCAAGGGGAGCTCCCATCCCCATAGCATGTGTGAGTGTGAAGTCACTCAGTTGTGTCCAACTCTTTAGGACCCCATGGACTGTAGCCTACCAGGCTCCTCCCTCCATGGGCTTCTCCAGGCAAGAGTACTGGAGTGGGTTGCCATTTCCTTCTCCAGGGGATCTTCCCAACCCCGGGATAGAACTTGGGTCTCCCGCATTCCAGGCAGATGCTTTAACCTCTGAGCCACATAGGCTAGCTAAATTGGAGAAGCTAGTTCAGTTCAGTTCATTTGTTTAGTCATGTCTGACTATTTGTGACCCCATGAACCACAGCACGCCAGACCTCCCTGTCCATCACCAACTCCCGCAGTACACCCAAACCCATGTCCATTGAGTCGGTGATGCCATCCAACCATCTCATCCTCTGCCGTCCCCTTCTCCTCCTGCCCTCAGCCTTTCCCAGCACCAGGGTCTTTTCAAATGAGTCAGCTCTTTGCATTGGGTGGTCAAAGTATTGGAGTTTCAGCTTCAACATCAGTCCTGCCAATGAACAACCAGGACTGATATCCTTTAGAATGGACTAGATGGGTCTCCTTGCAGTCCAAGGGACTCTCATGCATCTTCTCCAACACCACATTTCAAAAGCATCAATTCTTCAGCGATCAGCTTTCTTTACAGTCCAACTCTCATATCTATACATGACTACTGGAAAAACCATAGCCTTGACAAGACGGAACTTTGTTGACAAAGTAATGTCTCTGCTTTTTAATATAGGTTGGCCATAACTTTCCTTCCAAGGAGCAAGCGTCTTTTAATTTCATGGCTGTAATCACCATCTGCCATGATTTTAGAGCCCCCCAAAATAAAGTCAGCCATTGTTTCCACTGTTTCCCCATCTATTTGCCATGAAGTGATGGGACCAGATGCCTAGATTTTAGTTTTCTGAATGTTGAGCTTTAAGCCAACTTGTTCACTCTCCTCTTTCACTTTCATCAAGAGGCTCTTTTTCGCTTTCTTCTATAAGTGTGGTGTCATTTGCATATCTGGGGTTATTGATATTTCTCCCTGAAATCTTGATTCCAATTTGTGCTTCATCCAGCCCAGCATTGCTAATGATGTACTCTGCATGTAAGTTAAATAAAGAGAGTTACAGTATACAGCTTTGACATACTCCTTTCCCAATTTGGAACCAGTTTGTTGTTCCATGTCCAGTTCTAACTGTTGCTTCTCGACCTGCATACAGATTTCTCAGGAGGCAGGTCAGATAGTCTGATATTCCATCTCTTTAAGAATTTTCCAGAGTTTGTTGTGATCCACATAGTCAAAGGCTTTGGCAGAGGCAGTAAAGCAAAAGTAGATATTTTTCTGGAACTTTCTTGCTTTTTTGATCATCCAGTGGATGTTGGCAATTTGATCTCTGGTTTCTCTGCCTTTTCTAAATCCAGCTTGGACATCTGGAAGTTCAAGGCAAATAAGGACATCTGTAGGGAAATCCACCCTTCAGGACTCTAGTCCTTCTGGGAGTTGGCCCTGTGCTGGTTTGTGCACTTTCACATCTTCTGTCCTCCTAGAATAGAATATGGTGGAACAGAAGGACGGGCACTCATTTTCTCCTGTGAGAACTCCAAAATTACAACTCACTGCTGAGCAACCATCAACAGGAGAATGTTGGATCCCACCAAAAAAATATAACTCACATCCAAGGGCAAAGGAGAAGCCCCAGCAAGATGGTAGGAGGGGCAAAATTGCATTTAGAATTAAACCCCATACCCACCAGGGACACTCAGATGGCTGAAACAAACCTTGTGTGCACCAGGACCCAGAGACCCCACAAAGACTGAGTTAGAACTGTGTTTGAGTGTCTCCTGCAGAGGTATGGGTCAGCAGTGGGCTGCTGCATGGGCAGGGGCTCTGGGTGCAGTAGACCTGGGTATGGCATAAGCCCTCTTGGCTAAGGTTGCCATTAACCCCACCATAAAGCTACCAGAACCTAAAGAGACTCTTGGAGGGCACGAACTAAACCTTGTGCACATTAGGACCCAGGAGAAAGCAGCAGTGACCCCAGACGAGACTGATCCAGACTTGCCCGTGAGTGTCCAGGAGTCTCCGGCAGAGGCATGGGTCGGCGGTGGCTGACTACAGGTTTGGGAGCGCTGAGTGCAGCAGTGAGTGCATGGGACCTTTTGAAGGAGGTCTCCATTATCTTCAATATCTTCCACCGTAGTTTGGCCTCAGGTCAAACAACAGGAGGGAACACAGCTCCGCCCATCAACAGACTTGACTCAGTGACTGAACAACAACAAAAATGCTCCAGACTTTTCTCTATGTGAGATAAATGAATCCACATTTGCTCACTGGTACTGGATCTCTGTCATATGTAGCTGTACATATTCTTAAAAATTGCACAGTCATCACAAACGTAATGCCTATACTCTATATCCCATGTCCATGATAGATATCAGTGATGAATCCAAGATCTCCTTTCAATTAAGGAGATATTAAAAATATTAAGATAGATCTAGAGATGGGCAACAAACTGATGAGAGCTGGTATGCAAAAGGGTATCTATTTGCTACATTGGTTGGTAGGTAGGGCTGGGGTCACTACACTTGTCAGGAAAATATTTTGTGAAATCTCAGACTTACTCTGCTACTGTTTCCTATGACCTGAGAAGCCCCCCTTTCTCCAGAGTTCTGCCAACACTAATGCCACCCAGTTTTTCTTTCTCAAATAAAAGTTATGGGATAGAATCAGGTATTTTCTGACTGTATGGTCCCTTTCTTCTTTGCTGGCTCCAAATATTTTCATGTTTCAATGCTAATTATGACCTTGAAACAAAGAAGGTCTCCCCTGCAATAGCAAGAGCAGATGTGCAAGATATGTATTTGCTTATTCATTAGTGAAGATTGCATTCAGCTGCCTTTAACTGTCAGGAGGGCCATGTCTATTTCTTTGCCGGAACATTTGTTCATTACATCCCCTTTCTGGAAACATGCTTTGCCTTTCTTATCCTTCAAAACCCAGATAAAGAACCATCTGACTCTCCAAATACATTCGAGCCTTCTCATTTCCTGATGACAATTCACTCCTTCCTGCACAGCTCCCATTTTGCCAGAATGAACTACCTGGTTTTGTTATTTATCTGTGAAGATGCCCTGCCTCCCTTGGTAATCTTTAGCTTCTTGGTATCTCTTGTATAACAACTGTGTTTCCAATCTGTAGCTCACAGATTGTTGGATATGACAGTTGTTTCAATAGTATCTTCTCTGATTCTGAATATTAGCTGCCCTCCATTTTATTCCTGAAACCTCTACCTATTTTGCCTTTTAAAAGACAGCCTTGTTGTTGCTCCAAGACTATAGCAATCTTTGTCCTAACCCAAACTCTTTGCCACTCTAGTTCCATGAGTCTCCATGGCCCTTGTAGCCAGTTGCTATTGGTGAATTAGCCATGTTTCTCTGGATTTTATTTTTATTTTTTCTAGCCATTTTATATATAGAAGTGTGTATATATCAATCCCAATTTCCCAGTTTATCCCTCCACCCTTCCTTCGGGGTCCCATGTTTGTTTGTATTTTTTACACCTGTGATACTATTTCTGCTTTGTGAATAAGTTCATTTGTACCTTTTTTTTTTTAGATTCTACGTATAAACAATATCATATGATATTTGTCTTTCTCCGTCTGACTTATGTCACTCAGTATGACAATCACTAGGTCCACCAATGTTGCTACAAATGACATTATTTTGTTCTTTTTATAGCTGAGTAATATTCCATTATATATATGTACCACATATTATTTAGCCATTACTCTGTGGATGGATATTTAGGTTGCTTTGAATTCCTGAATATTGTAAATAGTGCTGCAATGATCATGGATACATTTGAAAGTAATGGCTATATTTGTAATGCACATTAGAAACCATTAAAAAAAAGTTGAGAACTAAAATGCATGTCATACATTTGCATATATATTTTTAACAGAGATAAATCATTTGCACACAAATGATTGCCAACTGCCAGCATGTGCATCTTCACATGAAGATTTTCTTCAAAACCAAGAAATTCTACTCTGCTTCTCATATCTGGAGAATTAACACCCCAGACATAGTCTCTGTCTAATAACTGATGGGAGTTGATTATGAACACCCCAACCCTAACACTTCCTGGTGGGATAATACTAAGACCCATGTTCTCCACAAGAATTTCCAAGTTTCCTCCCATAGGATTGGGCCCCAGTTGCCTACAGATAGCTATTTGATTCCACAGCCTTTATTGGCTTGTCTTCTCTCCCCAACTTATTCCTCCACTCCCCTACAGGTATTTTGTGGCATCAGTCACCTGCCCCCCCCAAAAAAATTTGTTAGCACTGAAAGTTTTTTTCTTAGGGTGAACTTCGGGAGAAACCCAAATTTAGATACCCTTTACTGCTTTTATAACTTATATTCATCCTTCAGGTCTTGTCTTAGAGATAGCTACTTCACTGAGGACATCTCCAAACATTCATGTTGGTTAGGACTCCCTGGAATGAATTTTCATAGTATCATTGACTTCTATAAAGTAAAGATTTTTTATACTTCTATAAAGCAAGTAAAGTATCTTATAAGATCTTCCATAGCATTGATAACAAGGCAATAATATAATTATTTGTGTAGTTATTTGTTTAGTATCTGTAATATACATTGCCATATCTTAACACAAGGCATAGCATAAATTGAGCATTTAATTAACATATATAAATTGAATGGGTAAGTAAATGAATAAATCTGGGACTTCGTCTCCTTTCAGGTTTATCTATGCAGTTTATCTCCTTCCATGATCTCCATTTCCATCTGCAACATGTTGCAAAACAGTGTAATTTCTGAAAATATTATAGTACTCCTCAGAGTGGTCTGCCTGCTTCTGTCCTGTCCTTAACCAATCCAGTTGTCACCTAGAGTGTCTTCCTATTGCACTTAAATTCAAGTTGTTTATTCTGACTTCCCTGTTTCTGTGTGCTTCTGCACCTTTTGTTCCTTCAAGCACATGTCCTGCCACTTCCCCTTTTGCTCACACTGTTCAAACTCATTGAGTTTACACTCCTTCCTAGAATATGCCAAGCCCTTTCAACCCTCAACATTTTGATCTTATTTTTACCTGGAATCCTCTTGTGTGCCCTCTCCTTGTGTTAGAAGAGTCCTTAATGAGAAGATTATCAATTCGGATGTAGCTATTAATCAGCCAATCAATGAGAGAATATGCAAAAACCCAGAGAACTGTCACTAGGAAGGGACAATGGGGAGGAATTGATACCAGAATCACCAAAATTTGAAGCTATAGTCATAGAAGGATATATTATTACCAGAACCTCTGAACTTACTTCCCAAGGTACATGAGAAGAAACACCTTAACTTCTTTTTTCTATTCTTCCATGTTCTCTTAGTATCTCATTGGTTGAACCAATTGGAAGCTGCAAGGCAAGAAAACCCAAGTGATTCTCATCAGAAAAAAAAAAAAAATGGAATTGTACCTATGTAGAGTGATAAATTTTAGCTAGAATTACTGTGGTGATCATTTTGCAATATATACAAATGTCAAAATGTTTCACTATATGCCTGATATTGCTACCGTTGTTACACATCAGTGATACCTCAAGTTAAATACATTTAGAAAGAAAGGAAAATGCAAGTGATGAAGACTGTAAGAGTCAATTCCACAAGGTATAAAGCAGAAAAAAGTAGTGTGGAAAAGATATAAAAGATGGCAAGCAGAAAATAATTAGCAATAAAAGACCATTAGAAACCTCTAAAGTCTTGCACTCAGGAACTTGCCTTGCTCTGTATGTGTGGAGTTCAATAATCCTTACTGAAAGGCAAAATTCTTCTGCTTAACTTTCCTAAATTGTTTGAATTTTAACTTTAACCTAGAACATGCATTTAAGTATGACACCAAAGCCATTCTACTCAATCCTAGAAAATTAAACTCCTTAAAAAAAGACTTTGAAATCAAAATGTTAAAAATTGAATTACTTCATATAAAACTATCATCATCCAGTGCTATTCTCAAGATCAAAGATTTGGTTCAAAGTTTCTAGTAGAAGTAATAGCAAATGTAATTTACTGTATAGTTTAATCAGATGTGGTATACCAACATATGTTATGGGCTTCCATGGTGGCTAAGTTGGTAAAGAACCTGCCTGCAATGTGGAAGACCCAGGTTTGATCTCTGGGTCAGGAAGATCTCCTGGAGAAGAGAATGGCAACCCACTCCAGTATTCTTGCCTGAAGAATTCCATGGACAGAGGAGCCTGGTGGGCTACAGTCCTTGGGGTCACAAAGAGTTGGACCCGACTGAGAGATTAACACTTGACTTAACTTGACTAACACATGCTATAGCTTTCTAAAATCTGTTCAAATCAAATGCTTCCTAGTGACAAGAAAGTTATTGAGATAGGTAGTGGAAGATGGTAAAGTTTATTTTTGCCTTTTTTTTTTTAGTCTAAATTCAATGAAGAGTTGTCCAAGAGGATGAATGGACCATAAATGGTGAATAGAGGAGAAAGAAATTTTCTCATGATTAGAAAGAAATTTTCCACAATTGATGGAAATTATGTAATCTGGACTTTCATAATTACATTATTATCTAGGTGTGCCTGCATGCTAAGTCGATTTAGTGTCTGACTCTTTGTGACCCTATGGACTGTAGGCCTCCAGGCTCACTGTCCATCAGATTCTCCAGACAAGAATACTATTGTGGGTTTTCATTTCCTCCTCCAGGGTATCTTCCTGACCCAGGGATTGAACTCATGTCTCTTACTTCTCCTGCATTGATAGGTGGGTTCTTTACCACTAGCACCACCTGGGAAGACCTAGTCTTTAAGTGTGATGTGAAAGTCGTTCAGTCATGTCAGACTGCAACTCCATGGAGCTGGTTCCATTGTCCATGGAATTCTCCAGGCCAGAATACTGGAATGGGTAGCTTTTCCCTTCTCCAGGGGATCTTCCCAACCCAGGGATCAAATCCAGGTCTCCCACATTGCAAGCAGATTCTTTACCATCTGAGTCATGAGTGAAGTCCAAGAATACTGGACTGGGTAGCCTATCCCTTCTCCAGTGGATCTTCCTGACTCAGGAATAGAACCAGGGTTTACTGCATTGCAGGCAAATTCATTACCAGCTGAGCTACCTGGGAAGCCCCCCTGCACACTCTCCAATATCTAATCCAACGACTAAAAATCCAAACACAGATTGAAGCCAGGAGACAGAAAACTAAAGGGAAATGGTAGCAAAGTGGCTGAGAATCTATTCAGTTTTGTGAGTAGTCTTCCATTGTTAAGTGGAAGAATTAAGAAATCAAGGAGGACAAAGGAAGAGGAGACCTGATATCACCACAGGCTTCCAGTGAGGCCAGAAGAGTTAAAACCTAGTAGTTAATCCTGATTATAAATAAACAAACCATTACAAAGACTAAACCCAAGTCAACTCCACCCGTTCTCACCTGGATTTAACCACATCTATCCAAATTACATTTCATGCAAAGATGGCCTCCATAAAGGACAGAAATGGTATGGACCTAACAGAGGCAGAAGATATTAAGAGGTGGCAAGAATACACAGAAGAACTGTATAAAAAAGATCTTCACGTCCAAGATAATCACGATGGTATGATCACACATCTAGAGCCAGACATCCTGGAATGTGAAGTACAGTGGGCCTTAGAAAGCATCACTATGAACAAAGCTAGTGGAGGTGATGGAATTCCAGTTGAGCTATTTCAAATCCTGAAAGATGATGTTGTGAAAGTGCTGCACTCAATATGCCAGCAAATTTGGAAAATGCAACAGTGGCCACAGGACTGGAAAAGGTCAGTTTTCATTCCAATCCCAAAGAAAGGCAATGCCAAAGAATGCTCAAACTACCGCACAATTGCACTCATCTCACATGCTAGTAAGGTAATGCTCAAAATTCTCCAAGCCAGGCTTCAGCAATACAAGAACTGTGAACTTCCTGATGTTCAAGTACGTTTTAGAAAAGGCAGAGGAACCAGAGATCAAACTGTCAACATATGCTGGATCATGGAAAAAGCAAGAGAGTTCCAGAAAAACATCTATTTCTGCTTTATTGACTATGCCAAAGTCTTTGACTGTGTGGATCACAATAAACTGTGGAAAATTCTGAAAGAGATGGGAATACCAGACCACCTGACCTGCATCTTGAGAAATCTGTATGCAGGTCAGGAAGCAACAGTTAGAACTGGACATGGAACAACAGACTGGCTCCAAATAGGAAAAGGAGTATGTCAAAACTGTATATTGTCACCCTGCTTATTTAACTTATATGCAGAGTACATCATGAGAAACGCTGGGCTGGATGAAGCACAAGCTGGAATCAAGATTGCCGGGAGAAATATCAATAACCTCAGATATGCAGATGACACCACCCTTATGGCAGAAAGTGAAGAGGAACAAAAAAGCCTCTTGATGAAAGTGAGAGAGGAGAGTGAAAAAGCTGGCTTAAAGCTCAACACTCAGAAAACGAAGATCATGGCATCTGGTCCCATCACTTCATGGGAAATAGATGGGGAAACAGTGGAAACAGTGTCAGACTTTATTTTGGGGGGGCTCCAGAATCACTGCAGATGGTGAGTGCAGCCATGAAATTAAAAGACACTTACTCCTTGGAAGAAAAGTTATGACCAACCAGGATAGCATATTGAAAAGCAGAGATATTACTTTGCCAACAAAGTTCCGTCTAGTCAAGGCTATGGTTTTTCCAGTGGTCATGTATGGATGTGAGAGTTGGACTGTGAAGAAAACTGAGCACTGAAGAATTGATGCTTTTGAACTGTGGTTTGGAGAAGACTCTTGAGAGTCTCTGGACTGCAAGGAGATCCAAGTAGTTTATTCTAAAGGAGATCAGCCCTGGGATTTCTTTGGAAGGACTGATGCTAAAGCTGAAACTCCAGTACTTTGGCCATCTCATGCGAAGAGTTGACTCATTGGAAAAGACTCTGATGCTGGGAGGGATTAGGGGCAGGAAGGAAAAGGGACGACAGAGGATGAGATGGCTGGATGGCATCACGGACTCAATGGATGTAAGTCTGAGTGAACTCCGGGAGTTGGTGATGGACAGGGAGGCCTGGTGTGCTGCAATTCATGGGGTCGCAAACAGTTGGACATGACTGAGTGACTGAACTGAACTGACTGATCCAAACTACCTGCCAGAGGCAAACATAAATCCTTTCTAGAGGAAACAAATATCACCTCAATTTGTCTCTATGCTTTTTCATATATTCCTGTATTATTTTGTACACCATTAGAAAAGATGAAATGATCAATAACAAAGAAAAAAGAGATATTAGGAAAAAGCTACAAGAGTTTTAGGTATTCAAGTTAATATTTTTAAGAAAATAGATTACAAAATGAAGCATTGATACATATATTTAGGATACTTCAAACATTAAATAAAATGTCTAGAACTCAAGAACACACTATTTGAAGTAAATAAATCAGTCCAATAGATGTAATTAGCAACTAAACATAGATAAATATACACAATTATGAATGGAAAAATAGGCATTTCTAAGTACCCAGACTTAAACACAGAGAAAAAAGGAAGAATAAAATGAAATTAAAATGCATAATAGATATTTGGATTTAGTAAAAAAAAAAAAAAAAAAAGTCTTGTAATTGAATGCCAAGGAAAAGAACCAGAAACAATTGGGAAGAAGGACCATATGAACATATACTGACTGTATAAATATATTTATATATATATGCAAGCTAAGTCACTTCACTCGTGTCAAACTCTGTGTAACCCTATGGACTGTAGCCTGCCAGGCTCCTCTGTCCATGGGATTCTCCAGGCAATAATACTGGGTGGATTGCCATTTCCTCCTCCAGGGAATCTGCCTGACCCAGAAATTGAACCCATATCTCTTACATCTCCTGTACTGGCAGATGGGGTCTTTACCACTAGCATCAGCTTGCAAGCCTCATATAAGATATATATCAGTGTCTTGATGGACAATATCAAGCCAAAGATTCAAGAAAAGTAATGGATCCCAGAAAGGATAAATACATAAAGAAAACATTCCTAAGTATACTGTGATAAATGAGTGTATAATCAAGAATAAAGGCAAAATCAAGATGAGTCAGATATAATAATTAAATGTAATTGAATGACATCTTTAGAGTGCCAAAAAAAATTGCTAAACAAGAATTCTGTCCTATGAGTAAGTAGTCTTTTAAAAATCATTAAAATAAAAGCATTTCAGACAAAGCCAGATTTATTTTTTCTTATTAGCACATCTGCATTAAGAATTAAACACTACTGTTAATCTGAGTTCTTTAGGAAAAAGGAAAGAAATCCTATATGGAAACATAGAGATCAATGAAGGGTGGTAAAGTAAAGGAAATGGTGAGTATGTATTAAGCATAAATGTATATCGATTATAGAAATAAAATAATGACAGCTTTGGGGATTTCAAATATATATATAGAATTAGGATATTTGAAAAAAAAAATAGGAAAGATGTTGGAGTAAGGAACTAGAATTCAAGAGTCCTAAGATCCTTCAATACTTGATAAGTCATAAAGGAATAAATTCTGCTACTAAGCTGCTGCTGCTAAGTCGCTTCAGTCGTGTCTGACTCTGTGCGACACCACAGATGGCAGCCCATTGGGCTCCGCCATCCCTGGGATTCTCCAGGCAAGAACACTGGAGTGGGTTGCCATTTCCTTCTCCAATGCATGAAAGTGAAAAGTGAAAGTGAAGTCGCTCAGTCGTGTCTGACTCAGCAACCCCATGGACTGCAGCCTACAAGGCTCCTCTGTCCACGGGAGTTTCCAGGCAAGAGTACTGGAGTGGGATGCCATTGCTTTCTCTGAATAAATTCTAATAAACTGTAATAAATTAAAGTTCCATTGTCATCTCAACAGTGTATACCTAAAATGATGAAAAGGGAAAATAGTTAATAAAAATTTAATATAACAATAAAATTGATTTAGCTAAAGAAACCAGAAAAGTAGAGAAAAACATTATAGACTATAACATAAGTGAGAATATGTGGTAAATAATAAGTGGTAGAAAAAGCCTCTTGATAAAAGTGAAAGAAGAGAGTGAAGAAGTTGGCTCAACATTCAGAAAACGAAGATCATGGCATTAGGTCACATCACTTCATGGGAAATAGATGGGGAAACAGTGGAAACACTGGCTGACTTTACTTTTCTGGGCTCCAAAATCACTGCAGATGTTGATTACAGCCATGAAATTAAAAGACACTTACTCCTTGGAAGGAAAGTTATGACCAACCTAGATAGCATATTGAAAAACACAGACATTACTTTGCCAACAAAGGTCCGTCTAGTCAAGGCTATGGTTTTTCTAGTGGTCATGTATGGATGTGAGAGTTGGACTGTGAAGAAGGCTGAGCGCCAAAGAATTGATGCTTTTGAACTGTGGTTTGGAGAAGACTCTTGAGAGTCCCTGACTGCAAGGAGATCCAAGTAGTCTATTCTAAAGGAGATCAGCCCTGGGTGTTCTTTGGAAGGAATGATGCTAAAGCTGAAACTCCAGTACTTTGGCCACCTCATGCAAAGAGTTGACTCATTGGAAAAGACTCTGATGCTGGGAGGGATTGGGGGCAGGAGGAGAAGGGGACGACAGAGCATGAGATGGCTGGATGGCATCACTGACTCGATGGACGTGAGTCTGAGTGAACTCCGGGACCTGGTGATGGACAGGGCGGCTTCAGTTCAGTCCAGTTCAGTTGCTCAGTCCTGTCCGACTCTTTGTGACCCCATGAATCGCTGCACGCCAGGCCTCCCTGTCCATCACCAACTCCAGGAGTTCACTCAGACTCACGTCCATCGAGTCGGTGGTGTCAACTGAGAGTCCCTTGGACTGCAAGGAGATCCAACCAGTCCATTCTGAAGGAGATCAACCCTGGGATTTCTTTGGAAGGAATGATGCTAAAGCTGAAACTCCAGTACTTTGGCCACCTCATGCAAAGAGTTGACTCATTGGAAAAGACTCTGATGCTGGGAGGGATTGGGGGCAGGAGGAGAAGGGGACGACCGAGGATGAGATGGCTGGATGGCATCACCGACTCGATTGACGTGAGTTTGAGTGAATTCCAGGAGTTCGTGATGGACAGGGAGGCCTGGCGTGCTGCGATTCACGGGGTCGCGAAGAGTCGGACACGACTGAGCGACTGAACTGAACTGAACTGACCTGTCTCTCTTTGCCAGAGAACACGATTATGTATGTTCTGCACATATTAGAAGGACAACTCATCAGATGTAATTCGTTTCTGTGGCTTCATTTACATGCTCTGTACATATGGTCTACATACATTTGGTACATCAAAGCATACATGTGTGGCATAAGTTGATACTAACTTTTATAAGTGGATGTATATCTTCATTGAGAGAATTTCTCAAATGCCACATATACAATATATTACTTAAACAATAGTATCAGTCCAAATATAGTGTGTGTGTTAGTTGCTCAGTCGTGTCTGACTCTTTGTGACCCCAAGGATTGTAACCCATCAGGCTCTTCTGTCCGTGGAATTCTCCAAGTGAGAAAGTCCAGGGCTGAGATCTAGAGAAAGAACTGAGAGTATATGTGAAGGCAAGAGAATGACAAGGGAAATATGAGGGACCGCAGATTAACTGGAGCAATCACATATGTTCCTGAATTGGAATTTAACCTGAGTATAATTAAAAATTATCATTGCCTCAATGTAAAAATGGGAGTGCTTCTTTGTTAACGTAATTTCATAAAAATTAGCTTTGTATATTTTGGTAAGTACTATACTGTGCACTTTACCTTTTAGTCCTTGTATAGTATGTGATCTCAGAGAAGGCAATGGCACCCCACTCCAGCACTCTTGCCTGGAAAATCACATGGACGGAAGAGCCTGGTGGGCTGCAGTCCATGGAGTCGCTAAGAGTCGGGCATGACTGAGTGACTTCACTTTCACTTTTCACTTTCATGCATTGGAGAAGGAAATGGCAACCCACTCCAGTATTCTTGCCTGGAGAATCCCAGGAACAGAGGAGTCTAGTGGGCTGCCATCTATGGGGTCGCACAGAGTTGGACACGACTGAAGCGACTTAGCAGCAGCAGCAGCAGCAGCAGCAGCATGTGATCTGGTTATTGTTACAGAACAAATGGCCCTAAATTTAGAGTAAAATGAAAATGCTTTTGCTGTGTTCATGATTAAACTGGTCAGGAATTCAGAAAGGGGTCAGTTGCCTACTTCTTGGGGTTTCTCATGCTCCTGCACCCAGATTTTAGCTGTGATTTCCCTCATTTGAAAATTCCACTGGCCTGAACATTCAAAATGGCTGACTCCCATGGCTGGCAGGAGATGTTGGCTGTAAGCTGGAATCCCAGCTAGGATTGTCCACCAGTTCACAATAGTAACTACCAAGCAATTGAACCTCACACCTGGCAGTTACCATGCTCCAAGCAAGTGTCCCAGGAAAACCTGGTAGAAACTCCCAGACCATTTCTGTTTTAGCTTTGGAAGTCATATGTGTGTGTGTGTGTGCTAAGTCACTTCAGTCATATTTGACTCTTTGCGACCCCATGGACTATAACCCACCAGGCTCCTCTGTCCATGGGATTCTCCAGGCTATAATACTATTATTCAGTTACCCTCTAATGCTCAGAACAGTCACTAGTCAAATCAGATAGGAAAGGAGGGTTCAAAGGTCCACCTACTGTTGGTAGGAGCATTCAGGTCACATTAATGAAAAGCATACAGAATGGGAGATATTTTTGTGGCCAATTTGAAAAGTATAATACACCACAACTAATATTTCCATCTTAATCTTTCAGAGGCAGAAATGAGGCCCAAGGTGTTTAAGAAACTAGAAATAGACCTAAGTGGAACTCAAACCAGATCCATCTTCCTCTAAAATCCATATTCTTTCTACTGTGCTACAATGCCTCATGCAGTATATTATTCTGTCTTATATTATACTTTTTTCAAAAATATAAGTAGATTGAAATTTAGTATCAAAGACAGATCATCTAATTAAGAGTCATAATCCTGATTTTTAATCTTATTTCTACTACTTGAATGATCTGGGGTGTGTTGTTTCCCTTCCCTGGGCTTTTTCACATTATATGAGAAGAAAATTTGTGCAGTATTGTCTCCAAAGCCCCTGACACTTCTTGAATTTTGTGCTTCATAATGTGAAAACATTACAAAAACAAAGGAGAGAGAGCAAAATAGAGAGTGGTATTAAAAACTTTAATAATTTCTAATATAAAGATTATAATACCTATCTACTTCACTTCTAAAACATCTAATTTTGGCTTTGTGATCCCTGATTGGGATGCTCATTAACCTCTGAGGCAAGAGGCAAGTGATTTAATTAGTTGTACAATTGTGTCTTTCTTCTCTGAATACTGCCTTTTATATTCAATCAAGTTTCCTGAATCAAGAGGCTCCCACAGGCAAGAGAAAGAATGTGGATTTTATAGGTTTATTTCAGTTACTAACTAAAATTGAATGAAACTATCATGAGTATGAATAATGGTTTGAGAGAAACAGCATCCTTGTTCTGCAGGCACCACATAATAATTTGTTTCTAGCTACTAGGATATGTACTCTTGAAAAGAAAAAAAATATTGTCCTCCTAGAAACAGTTTCCCGAATGATTGTCTCATACAGTAGTGCAATGATCTGCTGAACTATCTGAAAATGATCTGAGTCTGGGGCAAACCTCTTTGAAGATCCTTTGTATGTAGACTAGAGTCTAATGTTTTCATCCTATGTTATTTCCATCATTTAGTTCATTGCAGTTTCACAAAATTATGGAATTAAGAGCTTGGGGAGAGCTTCAATATTATGGACTTTGGTTATTTCTGCTTTGTTCTCAGCAGAATCTTTTCTCAAACAAAATCAGAAACAAAAGTTTCATAGATGTGTTGGTGAAAGTGCGGCTTTTGTACTGGAAGTGGGGCTGAGGCTCCAGAATCATTCCTATGATAACTTCCTCTCTTCCTTTATTCCTTCCCCTACACTACTGCACTCTTTAGGTTATCTGAAGGTGTTTTTAGAACTTTGAAAAATAACACATCCAGTCCATTACTTGATTTAAAGTATGTTTGATAAGATGTCCCTGTGCTAGACAGAAGTAAGGCAACAGAACTGCTGCCCCCACAGAAAGCAGTCTACCAGGAGGCAGACACCTGTAAACAAACCTTTGCTCTATTCTTGGTGCACTAATTATAGCATATGCTAGGGATACATAATGTTGTAAGCAGTTCTTTTGCCCCTTTCTGTTTGCTCATCCTTGTTTTCCTTAGACCTTAATCAGAAAGATGAGATCATTAGGCAACATTTAACTTAGCTCCTGATTTCTGTTTTTCTAAATATATACAATACTTTACCTAAACCCTTGATTCCACTCCTGTAGTAGAAGGTATAAGGATGAAATATTAAGTAGTTAAGGAATTACTGACTCTCTACCCCCAGCTTCCCTTTAGTAAATTTGCAGGCAGACCATATGGAAAGACAGCATCTTGCGATGGGGGAGAAGTCAGCAGGCCTGCACGTTTTGGAAAAATAATGAAGAATATGACCTCCTGCTTAATGATTAACTGAGATGGTATCCCCTTTTTCCCTTTAAAAAACTGTCATGGAGCAGAATCTTTGAAGTTGTTCTCTGGATATAAGCCCACCATCTCCCCAGATCACCAGCTTTTCTGGATAAAGTATCTTGCCTCTCTATCAAAGCTTGCCCCTCAATTTATTGACTGTTGAATGGCCAGTGACCAAACCTGTATTTGGTTACAGTGTAACCTGGGGGTTAGTGATCAGGAATAGCTTCCTGACATCGGAAAACTCCTGACCCCTGAAGGAAAACTAGCACTAAGATATAAAAAAAGGGAAGAGGCGGAGAAAATGCTTCAGGAAGAAAGAAATGTGTGTATAAAGTGCCTGTGAGCAGGGGCATGGCATATTTGAGTTTTCCTTGAGTGTGAAATGTTAAAGAGTCAAAGATAAGGGATGAATGTGTAGATATGATCAGAAGCCACATCATGATGTGCCTTGTAAGACATCTGAATTGTAATCAAAGGGCAATGAGGCAGAGGACCACTATAGGAGGTTAAAGAAGGAATAAAATATGATATGCAATGGGTTTCCAAATCATTGTTGTGGCTGATGTGTGGAGAATGGACTGGAGAGGGCCAAGACTGAAGAAAGGGGGGACTATTTTGGAGGAAGATTTGACATCATTGCTAAACAGTTTGGATGTAATCCATGAAGAAAAGAGAGAGATGAAGAATGATCCCTTAGGTTTTGGCCCCAGAAATGCATGGATATAGGTGTTATATTTTCACATGTGGGAGACTGACAAATGAGCAGGTTTAGGGGGGAAATAAAGCATTTTTTAAATAAGTTGGGACATATATTAAATATCATGTATAAATGGAAGTAGGTAGTTAGATGTGAGTACACAGTGCTGGAGATAAGTCTGGAATAAAGAGATAGTTTTGAGGATAAAAATATACAGGTCATATTTGCAGTAGATGAGATTTTCCAGATAGACTATAAAGAGTGCAGAGATAATGTGACCAGGTCAGATTCATAAAAGCTCCAACATTTAAAGGATGGCTAGAAAAGATAAAGCAGAAGGAAAACTAGATGAAGTATCCAAAGATGTAGAAAAATAAACTACAAAAAAGAAAATGTCGAGGTGTGGCTAAATAACAATAAAATTAAGTGATTATTTGTTAGAGGGAGTCATCAACACTTTGCAAATGCACCTCTGATGAAAGTCTGGAGATGGAAGAATATTTACGTGACTCTGCTACACACTGAATGCATCCCCCATTTAAAGAAAAAAAAAAAAGAAAGAAAGAAAGAAAGAAAAGGAAAACCGGAGAATAAAACAGCAGGTATAATCAAACTACAGTGCAGCTACTGACTAAAATGATATTTTCTAAAAACATCAAAATTAAGATCAAATTAAGGGAGAAAGGTGAGAAACAATACATGTTTCTCCAGATCTTGATCATGGAAAACATTATTTTTCTGAGAATATTGGAGTAATGCAGGACCCAGATAATTGAACTTTACTCAGACCACTAAGGGTTAGAGCCATGATCAGACTAGGGAATATAGAATGCCAAAGGATATGAAACTGAAGGGTCAAACTTAGAGTGAGGAAGGCATTCCTAGACAAGAGAGAAGCATAAAGGAAAACATTGATAAAATGTAAGATCTAAAAATGTAAAGTTTTTACATACCAAGGAATAATATAAACATTTTAAAAGACAGTGACTTGGAAAAATTGTGACTCTTTAATAGATGGAAGACTGTTCCTCTTAATATGCAGATGTGTGTGTGTGTGCGTATTAGTTTCTCAGTAGTGTTTGACTCTTTGCAATCCCATGGACTATAGCCCGCCAGGCTCCTCTGTCCATGGGATTCTCCAGCCAAGAATACTGGAGTGTGCTGCCATTTCCTTCTCCAGGGATTGAACCCATGTCTCTCACATTGCAGGAAAATTCTTTATCGTCTTAGCCACCAGGGAAACTGAAGCCTAATATACAGATAATTATTACAAATTTGTGAAGAGAACACATAGATAAAATGGTAAATAAAAAAGGGAGGATAAAGAACTAAGAACAAGATATGCACAGAAAAAATACAAGTGGTTCATAAATAAATGAAGAGATGGCTGACCTCAGTAAAAATTCATGAAATACATCACATTTTGTCCCCAAAAGGCAGAAAAATGTTAAATAACATTATTTATAAGGATATAAGAAACAGATTCTATTAATCATTGTTGGTTGACTGTAAAATGCCATAAATTTCAGAAAGCAATAGAGCAATTGTTGTTCAGTTGTTCGGTAGTTTCTGACTCTTTGCAAACCCATGGACTGCAGCAGGCCAGGATTCCCTGTCCTTCACTATTTCCTGGAGCTGCTCAAGCTCATGTCTATTGAGTAGGTGATGCCATCCAACCATCTCATCCTCTGTCGTCCCCTTCTCCTGCCTTCAAACTTTCCCAACATCAAGGTCTTTTCCAATGAGTCAGTTCTTCCCATCAGGTGGCCAAAGTATTGGAGCTTCCACCTCAGCATCAGTCCTTCCGATGAATATTCATGACTGATTTCCTTTAGGATGGACTGGTTGGATCTCCTTGCAGTCCAAGGGACTCTCAAGAGTCTTCTCCAACACCACAGTTCAAAAGCATCAATTCTTGGGTGCTCAGCCTTCCTTATGGTCCAACTCTCACATCCATACATGACTACTGGAAAAACCATAGCTTTGACCAGATGGACCTTTGTTAGCAAAGTAATGTCTGCCTTTTAGTACACTGTCTATGATTGTCATAGCTTTTCTTCCAAGGAAAGAAGAAAAGCTTTTAATTTCATTCTGCTGTCACCATCAGCAGTGATTTTGGAACCCAAGAAAATAAAGTCTGTCACTGTTTCCATTGTTTCCTCATCTATTTACCATGAAGTGATGGGACTGAATGCCATGATGTTAATTTTTTTGAACGTCAAATTTTAAACCAGCTTTCTTTCTCTCCTCTTGCATCTTCATCAAAAGGCTCTTTAGTTCCTCCTAGCTTTCTGCCATTCAGTTCAGTTCAGTTCAGTTCAGTCGCTCAGTCATGTTCGACTCTTTGCGACCCCATGGACTGTAGCCTACCAGGCTCCTCCCTCCATGGGATTCTCCAGGCAAGAGTACTGGAGTGGGTTGCCATTTCCTTCTCCAGGGGATCTTCCTGACCCAGGGATTGAACCCGGGTCTCCAGCATTCCAGGCAGATGCTTTAACCTCTGAGCCACCAGGGAAGCCCAGCTTTCTGCCATTAGGGTGGTGTTATCTGCATCTATGAGGTTATTGATATTTCTCCCAGCAATCTTAATTCCAGCTTGTGCTTCATCTAGCCTGGTGGGTTACAGTCCATGGGGTCAAAAGAATCAGACACAACCTAGCAACTAAACCACCACCACCACCACACACTTGAAAAGATAGATTTTAAAAAATAGATAAATACTACAAAGAATAAGACAAGGACTGACAACTGTCCATTTGGCTTAGCAGGCTTTGTCTTTTTCACAGCACTTTGAATATTAAATTAATATACACTTAAAAACAAAACATAATAAAAGTATAATTTTAGTCACATCAAATCATTATCAAAAAGAACTTTAAGATTTTAAAGTCATTGTGTAGGAGGGTCATGGGAGAAAGAGAACTAGGCAATGCTTTCTTGACAGAAGAGAAGACATTTTTGGCCTAACTATTTTGTGATTTAAGCCTGGCCACAATTCTTGCCCTTGTCTCAGTAATCAATGATCTTAAGGGAACAAAGACTGCAAGGAGACCAAACCAGTCAATTCTAAAGGAATTCAACCTTGAATATTCATTGGAAGGACTGATACTGAAGCTCCAATGCTTTGGCTACCTGATGTGAAGAGCTGACCCATTGGAAAAGACCCTGATGCTGGGAAAGTTTGAGGGCAGGAGGAGAAAGGGACAATAAATGATGAGATGGTTGGATGGCATCACTAACTCAATGGACATGAATCTGAATAAACTCCTGGAGATAGCACAGGACAGGGAAGCCTGGCATGCTTCAGTCCATGGGGTGGCAAAGAGTCAGACACAACTTAGTGACTGAACAATAACAAAGAGAACAAAGGAGTGCATGAACAGAGGAAAGGCAGTAAATGAATAATACAACAGAGTCTTAGTTCTTCCTCAAGGAATATACATAAGAATCTGATACTTCCCCCACCCTGGTGGAAGATGCAATGATGATGTCGACCCTCATGGGTGACTTCAATTAACTAAGCCTTGGACTCTGTAGAACTTGGCCCCAATTATACACTGAAATCTCCTCTATTCAAGTTCCTTCATGAATATGCCTGTATCCTTGATTTAAAACTTCCTGAATTTTGCTTTTTGGGGAAAGATCTCCAGGGTTCTTACTTACTGCAAGTAATACATCTTCTTCCTTCTCCAATTATTTGGCTTGGTTGTGTCTTTTTGTCTTTTGACTTAACACCCACCAAGAAGCAAACCTAGTATTCAAATAACAAATGTAGTTCCTACATTTCTAGCAGTTGCTTTACATTTAGCACCCTATGTTTCATTGGTTTGTGTACCCCTTCAGTCTCCTTCAAAATATTTTCATTCTTGGGTTCTACCTTCATCTCACTTTCAGCTGAGGTACAAATAAGGTAGGTTCTGCTAAAGAGTCCTAGTTCCTCCTCAAAGCTTCCCCAGTGGCTCAGCGGTAAAGAATCTGCCTGTGATGCAGGAGACACAAGAGATGCAGATTCCATCCTGGGTCAGAAGGATCCCCTGGAGGAGGGCATGCCAACCCACTCCAGTATTCTTGCCTGCAGAATCCCATGGACCCCAGCCCATATGGGGTCACAAAGAGTCAGACACGACTGAAGTGATTGAGCACACAAAACTACTTAAGAGAGAACAAGAGTTATGTTTTGTGAATCACTGTACATCTGAGAAGAGGTTCTCAACTCATGGGCCATAGTATAAGATTGTACTAAAAATGGATAACATGAGTGTGAGGAATATACCCCTTCAGCTCTGAGGTGGCTCATCAGAGCCTGGATCAGACAGAGCCTTTAGGCTGATAGTTTCCTGTTGTGAGCACCCACATCTAGTAACCTTATAAACTATTAAAATATCCTTTTCTCTGTGTGCCAGGAAGTGGAACAAAAAGTGTGATACCATAGCTCTAGGACATCACTGTTTTCTTCTCACAGATGTCATGTCTGTCCAAAACATAGTAGGTATTTCTTCATTTTCTTCTTCCATTTAGTTTTTTTTTTTTTTTTTCTTAGTAGTAAACTATGTTCAGGTTGACTTTTCTGTATTTGTCAGTAAACGTTTTTCCTGCTTTGATGATTGGAGAGTTTGTGAATATTAAAATTTAAAGTTTTGCCAAAATATCCCAAGGTGTAAGTTTCTTTTCATTACTTTCATCTAGAAGTCACTGATTACTTTCAATCTGAATATGCACATCTGTTATCAGGAAGGGAACGTTGTCTTTAATTTCATCTTTCTTTACTGTTTGGGTTTCTGTTCTCATTTCTCCTCTCTACACCTATAATTCTGTGGTCTTCAAACTCACATAGTGTTTTTGTGTTATTACCATTTCTTACATTTTTTCTACTCTGACTTTTCTTTCACATTTTGTTAATTACTGCCTTCCATGAGGAATTTTGCCTTGCTGTTTTGAATTATTTTCACATGTGATCACTTGCTTGCTTTAGTCATCTATCTGTACCTTTTCTTGTATCTCAGTCTTATTTCTCTTCTTTGTTCTTTTTCCAATTTCAGAGATGTTCTCTTTTGTTCTTGGAAATAAGTCTCAATTTTTCATCATTTGCTAGAGAAGTAAAACATTTTTTTCCATCATTAAAATTCTATCCTGTGGTAATAAGTCCTCTGCCTTACTTTTCCTGCCCTATTGTTTGAGAGGTGCTTCATTATTTGAGGAAGTGTCAATAGGAATGAGGACAAATGTTGGCTGGTTCAGATTGGACAGAGTGTTGCCTGGAATGTAAATAATTTTCGGGTAAGTCAAAACAATTTAATGATAATGAAGGCGGTAATTGTGTGACGTTAAGGTTATTGTGTATTCTATCAAGACACTCTATGTAATCCTAGAGAGACTACATAATATCCAAACTGAGACTCTTTTGAGAGTGAAAGGGGTGCTATTAATACTTCTACTAGAAAAGTGGGCATAAATGGAGACTATTGTGAGTAAAATGATACATATACTCACTCTATCTAGTTCTCCTAGAGCAGCAAGTCTTATTTGCAGTGTCTGTTAAGCCAATGAGTGTGAAAAGCTCTTCCTCCCTTCTTCAGTATCCTTCAATCGTTTCCCATGAAAAATATATTGGGTGGATCTCCAACCAAGATGAAACTTTCAGCATACGGACTTCTGTACTCTGCAGTCTATTCTGTTTCTGTGTCTTCTCCGATATTTCAGTAGGATGTTGGAGGCTTTCCTGGTGGCTCAGATGGTAAAAAATCGGCCTGCAATGCAGGAGATGTGGATTCGACCCCTGGGTCAGGAAGATCCCCTGGAGAAGAGAATGGCTACTCACTCCAGTATTCTTGCCTGGGAAATCTCATAGACAGAGGAGTCTAGTGGGCTACAGTCCACAGGGTCACTAAGAGTCAGACACAACTGAGCAACTAACACACACACACACACAGCAGGGACGCCTTGTTTTCTGCTTTGCTCATTGATGATTCTTAAAGGTTATATTTAGCAAATTGGACCAGCTACGTGTTTCACTCAGCTCATTGAATTTGTACTTCAAAAGATCATCCATCCTCATGATGAAGTAGGTTAATGTCTCACTCAGGCATAAATCACGGGACATCCTCTGTGAAAGGGGTCCTATGGCTAACCGTTGTGTCAGGTTGAATAGCATAACTAGAGGTTCCACAAATATTATCACTTAGGTCTGCTCTGGTAAGAAACAAGTCTCATGTGCTGGAGAAAGCTATAACAATGTATGGATATGTGTGCTGAGACACACAACCGTATTGGTTTGACTCCTGTATCAAAAAGTGTAATAGAGCATATGCAAATTTATTGCAGGTAAGGAACATATAATGTGGAGGATGTGAAGGGTCATTATTGCTAGAACTTTTCAGTACTAGGTGATCCTCAAATGTAATTGTGAAAACATTGTGGGTCTGTATAGTCAGTGAAGTTTAGCAGTTCATATTAATGAGCACTTGCTGTATGCCAGGTATGTTATAGGTGCTTTATCTTAATTAACACATTCATTCTTCCCAACAACTCCATGAGAATTGACAATATTATCCTTTCTTTACTTGTGAGGAAATTATGACTTTGAGAGAACACTTAGATCAAGCTGTGCAGCTGAGATTCATATAAAGGTCTATGGTTCAATAACCCAGGCTCATAGCCTCCACGTGCTGCTACTCTACATTTGAAGTACAAATTCACTCAGATGATGCTAACCCAGTCCCTTGAGACAGGTGTTTTATAAGACCTAAGCAGGATACCAAGTTTCCAGTTAAGCTGATGGGGTTTTATCACAGTTTCTCCTGTGATATCTGTAAATATCTGGTAAGAGAGCACTGCAGGCCAGCCAGTCATATGGATGGGTGAGTAGAACAGTGGAGGGAACCCTAGGGAAAGCCTGGACTCAAAAACCACACCCACCCAGCTACATATGATGCCTTGGATAACATGACAAATTCCAGACTAAATGACCTGAGTTCTGCTCACAGATCTAATTCCAGTTCTGACCAAGATTAACATAGAATCAGTCAGGCTGAGTAGAGAAGTGCTCCTTATCTCAAAATGAGAAATAATAGCACTGGCTCTAGCTTAGAGGGGTTAAGAAATCAGAGGATGACTACAGTTTTGATGTGTTTGGAGAGATTCTCTTGTTAAAGACTCTTTTGGAGTTTGAAATTGAAGACAAAAAAAGAAGTGTAACAAACATAGCGGGGCGATGGAACCTTTATATTAAAACATTGTTTTAAATGTTTTGTAGAGAAAACATCAGATTTAAAATTCAGTTACATCATGTAATTATATTTAATATTATCTATGAATAGAGAACCATTTAATGATTCCAAGTTGAGAAAATACTTTTTGACATCTGTTTCAATATTTTGGCTGCTTTCCTGACAAGCAGAATTTCAAAGATAGTTCAATGGAGGCTCACACATAATGAAAAGAAGCTAAAGAAGACAATGAATGAGGTACTGAAGCATCCTTTGGGACACGTGGCAAATGACTTTCTAAATAAAGAAATCAAATCATTATATGAAGGAAAGGTTTATCTGAGGATCAGCATTCAAAGTGAGTATCTTCCCTATTCTGCTCATTCAGGTTGGGTCCATAAAAGCAGAAATTTATGGATAAAGGCTTGGATTTCAAGGTGACACAAATGCCCATCTATGGCCAATCCTGTAAGGAAGGCAAACATCATGGTCCATGAGATCTAGACAATTGAGTAAAGTTTGAGTCAGTCATATTTTACAGAGCCATGCTAGCAAGTGTTCAGGGCCAATAAAAGCCAGATTACCATTATTACAGATATTTTCAGGGTTGGTTATAGAAACTGTGAAGAGGAAGATTACTTAGTGTCAAAAAATACAGAAAATCAGTTTGTTCACTATAACTCACTGTGGAGTGGGCTGGGGTAGGGGCAGCAAAAACTTTCTTTGTGTACTATCAGCCATGTTACATAAATCCCACTAAGGTGTTATTTCATTTTATCTTCACATCTCTTTGTGCTAGGATACTGTTATTGTCTGAATTTTAGAGATGAAGATCCTGTGGCTCAAAAAGCATAAATAACCTGATTAAGTCCACATAGTAATTTTGGTCTATATGACCAAATTCTATAATGAACTCCTATTGTGATAAAAAGTGATTTTGACTCCTAGAAAATCTTTCACCTTCATGAGGTTCTCCATTTAGGATGGTTTTGCTTGGCCCTGTCCTGGGGACCAAATCCCTAGTTAGAAGGGGAACATCACTGGTTAGATTGGCATGAATTTTGTAGAACACTTAGATATGTAGGACACTTAATTCATCTAGGGAACTCTGGATATGATTCTGGGGTCAAGCCAAGCCCTATGGAGAGCTGTATGAAGTTTATGCAGTGCTTCACATGGACTCTAGGAGTTCAGATGTGAAGGTTAACAAGATGCCTTCTGTCTCACAGAAAAGTCACCCCCAAGTTGAGGCAAGAGATACAGATATAGGTTACCTTGACACTTGAAAATCCATCATTAAGAAAAAAAAAAAAGATCATCATCTAATAAAACCTTTGCCTTTCCCCTCCTTCCACTTCTGCTATAATGAATGGCTCATCATTTCAACACTCTCCACCTTTAACCACACTGCTCTCTGCAATAAATATCTAAAACTTATTGACCACTTAGTCAGTTCCTAGGTATCCTTTAAGAATCAGCTCAAATGACAGATCATGAGTGAGGAACTCCTTAATTCCCAAGGCAGATGAAATCACTTTCTCTTCTAAGGCTTCCCGCAATTTGTCCAGATTTCTGCTATAGTACCTTGTAGGCAGCTCAGCATAACTCATTAACTTTTAAGCCATTCCAGGTTACCATTCATTTATCCTGTTGCTAAACAAACAACTATATCATAGTAAATATCAAATAGAATTTGTTGAATAAAGTTTATAACACATAAACACCTAGAATTTGTGTCATTAAGTAGACATTTTACTTATAAATGAGACTAACCTGAGGCAAAAAAATTTTGTGACATTTAAATTTAAATTTAGTCATTTAAATTTCTAAAACTTGTTCACATTTGAGTGACTATAGTGTGAGAGCAGGAATGTGAATTTGGGCAGAGATGGAGATGAGCATAAGGAGACCCCACATGGAAGAGAGGGTAACATACTACATAGAAATGTGGGCTCTGGGGTCAAAGAAAACCAAGTTTAACACCCTGCTAAGTAGAGTGAGATGGTAGTTACAGACCCTCTTTTCCCCATAGACACACCAAGTTAGCAACAATATAAGGACCAGAATACTTATACGAGAATTCTATAATACACTTGAGAAACCAGATCATCAAGGCCATTTTAAAAGCAAGGGGTAGGAAAAATCACAGCACTTGGTGCAGCTGTTTATGCTTCATCCCCTAAGCAGCATAGTACAGAGCAACCAGGGGGAAGACCTCTGTGCCAAGGTTCCTCCATCATGAGAGAAACAAAAACAGTGTACCTTGTGTCCTGTGTTCTGGCTTGTCAAGGGCTTGTTCAAGGGACTGGTTTCTGTCTCTCCTGACTTGAATCACATTAGAACTGCAGTTTATCAGGCAGATGACAAGGGAAGAAAGAAGTAAGAAAAGATTTAAGAGGGCTTAAAACTTCTAATCAAACAGAATTGTGAATGTCTTCTCCCACATGAAACCAGTAGGCAAAGATTGAAAGAGGTGGTTGTTTTTTTTTTTTTTTTTCAAATGCCAAATTTCCAGCAAAAAAATTATAAGGCATATAAATAAACAGGAAAACATGGCCCAACTAAAAGACCAAAATAAAATTCCAGCAACTGATATTAAAGAAATGCAGATACATGAGCAACCTGACAAAGAATATAAAAAGGCAGTCATAAAGATGCCCGATGAGCTAAGAGAGAACACAAACTAAGCAAAATCAGGAAATTGATGCATAAACTAAATGAGAGTATCAGCAGAGAGGAAAACCTATAAAATTAACGAGACAAATTCTGGAGGTAAAAGATACAATAACTGAACTGAAAATTCATTAGAGAATTTGAACATCAGAATTCATCAGGCAGAAGGAAGACCAGTAAACTTGAAGACAGATCAACTGAAAACATCCAGTCAGAGAAGCAAAAAGAAAAAATAATGGAAACTGAAGAGAGTCTAAAGAACATGTGGGATATTATCAAGCAATGAATAGATGCATTATAAGAATCTCAGAAAGAAAATGAAAGGAACAGCAAGCTCCTTTGAAGAAATAATGACTAAAAATTTCTCAAATCTGAGGGGGAAAATAGACATACAGATACAAGAATCTGAAAGAACTCTAAAATAAATGAAAACAGAACCATATCAAGACAATTTATAAACAAACTAACTGAAGTCAAAGTCAAAGAGAATTTTCAAAGTAGCAAAAGAAAAGAGATACAAGGAAGTTCCATAATATTGTCAGTGAATTTCTCAGTAGAAACTTTGCAAACTAGAGGGACTGGGATGATATAGTTAAAGTGCAAAAAGAAAAAACTAACAACCAAGAATATTGTATCAGACAAAATTGCCTTTCAAAAATGAAGAATATCACCTTGTATAGCAGAACCCTTGTATAACAGAACACCTTGTATAGCAGAATCACAGAATATAGCAGAATATTATTAATTATCCTCCAATTAAAATTATCCTCTATTTTAAAAGTGAAGAAATTAATGTCTTCCAGATAAATAAAAACTGAGGAAGTTCATTACTATCAGATTTACCCTATAAGAAAAGCTAAGGAAAATCCCTCAGATTGAAATGAATGATCAGTACATAGCAACATAAAATCATATAAAAATATAAAGTTCTTCAGCAAAGATAAATGCATGTAAAAACACAGCAAAATGTATACTCTTCTTATTTTGGTACATATAATTTAAATGAAAAAAAAAGAAAACCATAAATATATGTTAAAAGGTAAGGATGAGGTGGTGAACATCAATGAGGTGGCACTGAGCAGATCCAGGAGGGAGGCTGTTCCTTGGTGAAAGGATCCTATAAGACCCTGCGGCTGGTGGTGCACAGGTGGATTCTTTACCAGCTGAGCCACAAGGGAAGCTTAAGAACACTGGGATGTGTAGCCTATCTCTTCTCCAGCAGATCTTCCTGACTCAGGAATTGAACCAGAGTCTCCTGCATTGCAGGCGGATTCATTGCCAACTAAGCCATGAGGGAAGCCCAGATTAGAAATAAAGTGCACAGTAAATGCAATGCACATCCAAGGGGTGGTGGCTGCCTGGGCACAGGAGGGCCAAGAGGAGCTACACCACTTTCAAGTGTCAAGAGGGGTGGCAGTGAGGAGATACCACTCGCCCAAGGTAAGGAGCACCAGCTGCGCTTGCTGGAGCAGTCGTGAAGAGATACCCCATGCCCAAGGTAAGAGAAACCCAAGTAAGATGGTAGGTGTTGCAAGAGGGCATCAGAGGACAGACACACTGAAACCATACTCGCAGAAAACTAGTCAATCTAATCACATGGACCATACCCTTGTCTAACTCAATGAAGCGAAGCCATGCAGTGTGGGGCCACACAAGACAGGCAGGTCATGGTGAAGAGGTCTGACAGAATGTGGTCCACTAGAGAAGGGAATGGCAAACCACTTCAGTATTCTTGCCTTGAGAACCCCATGAACAGTATGAAAAGGCAAAATGATAGGATACTGCAAGGGGAACTCCCCAGGTCGGTAGGTGCCCAATATGCTACTGGAGATCAGTGGAGAAATCACTCCAGAAAGAATGAAAGGATGGAGTCAAAGCAAAAACAATGCCAAGTTGTGGATGTGACTGGTGATAGAAGCAAGGTCCAATACTGTGAAGAACAATATTGCATAGGAACCTGGAATGTCAGGTCCATGAATCAAGGCAAATTGCAAGGGGTCAAACAAGAGATGGCAAGGGTGAATGTCTACATTCTAGGAATCAGTGAACTAAAATGGACTGGGATGGGTGAATTTAACTCAGAAGACCATTATATCTAATACTATGGGCAGGAATCCCTTAGAAGAAATGAAGTAGCCATCACGGTCAACAAAAGAGTCCAAAATGCAGTACTTGGATGCAATCTCAAAAACGACAGAATGATCTCTGTTCGTCTCCAAGGCAAACCATTCAATATCACAGTTATCCAAGTCTATGCCCCAACCAGTAATGCTGAAGAAGCTGAAGTTGAACGGTTTTATGAAGACCTACAAGATCTTTTAGAACTAACACCCAAAAAAGATGTCCTTTTCATTATAGGGGACTGGAATGCTAAAGTAGGAAGTCAAGAAACACCTGGAGTAACAGGCAAATTTGGCCTTGGAATGCGGAATGAAGCAGGGCAAAGACTAATAGAGTTTTGCCAAGAAAATGCACTGGTCATAGCAAACACCCTCTTCCAACAACACAAGAGAAGACTCTACACATGGACATCACCAGATGGTCAACACCGAAATCAGATTGATTATATTCTATGCAGCCAAAGATGGAGAAGCTCTATACAGTCAACAAAAACAAGGCCGGGAGCTGACTGTGGCTCAGATCATGAACTCCTTATTGCCAAATTCAGACTCAAATTGAAGAAAGTAGGGAAAACCACTAGACCATTCAGGTATGACCTAAATCAAATCCCTTATGATTATACAGTGGAAGTGAGGAATAGATTTAAGGGCCTAGATCTGATAGATAGAGTGCCTGATGAACTATGGAATGAGGTTCGTGACATTGTACAGGAGACAGGGATCAAGACCATCCCAATGGAAAAGAAATGCAAAAAAGCAAAATGGCTGTCTGGGGAGGCCTTACAAATAGCTGTGAAAAGAAGAGAAGCAAAAAGCAAAGGAGAAAAGGAAAGATGTAAACATCTGAATGCAGACTTCCGAAGAGATAAGAAAGCCTTCCTCAGCGATCAATGCAAAGAAATAGAGGAAAAGAACAGAATGGGAAAGACTAGAGATCTCTTCAAGAAAATCAGAGATACCAAGGGAACATTCCATGCAATGATAAGCTCGATAAAGGACAGAAATAGTATGGACCTAACAGAAACAGAAGATATTAAGAAGATGTGGCAAGAATACACAGAAGAACTGCACAAAAAAGGTCCTCATGACCAAGATAATCACATTGGGGTGATTACTCACCTAGAGCCAGACATCCTGGAATATGAAGTCAAGTGGGCCTTAGAAAGCATCACTACAAACAAAGCTAGTGGAGGTGATGGAATTCCAGTTGAGCTGTTTCAAATCCTGAAAGATGATGCTGTGAAAGTGCTGCACTCAATATGCCAGCAAATTTGGAAAACTCAGCAGTGGCCACAGGACTGGAAAAGGTCAGTTTTCATTCCAATCCCAAAGAAAGGCAATGCCAAAGAATGCTCAAACTACCACACAATTGCACTCATCTCACACGCTAGNCAAATCCTGAAAGGTGATGCTGTTAAAGTGTTGCACTCAATATGCCAGCAAATTTGGAAATCTCAGCAGTGGCCACAGGACTGGTAAATGTCAGTTTTCATTCCAAATGTTTTCCCAAAGAAAGGCAATGTCAAAGAATGCTCCAACTGCCACACAATTGCACTCATCTCACACACTAGTAAAGGAATGCTCAAAATTCTCTAAGCCAGGCTTCAGCAATACATGAACTGTGAACTTCCAGATGTTCAAGCTGCTTTTAGAAAAGGCAGAGGAACAAGAGATCAAATTGCCAACATCCACTTGATCATCAAAAAAGCAAGAGAGTTCCAGAAAAACATCTATTTCTGCTTTATTGACTATGCCAAAGCCTTTGACTGTGTGGTTACAATAAACTGTGGAATACCAGACCACCTGACCTGCCTCTTGAGAAACCTGTATGCAGATCAGGAAATAACAGTTAGAACTGGAAAATGAACAACAGACTGGTTCCAAATAGGAAAAGGAGTACTTCAAGGTTGTATATTGTCATCCTGCTTATTTAACTTCTATGCGGAGTACATCATGAGAAATGCTGGACTGGAAGAAACACAAGCTGGAATCAAAATTGCCAGGAGAAATATCAATAACCTCAGATATGCAGATGACACCACCCTTATGGTAGAAAGTGAAGAGGAACTATAAAGCCTCTTGATGAAAGTGAAAGAGGAGAGTGAAAAAGTTGGCTTAAAGCTCAACTTTCAGAAAACGAAGATCATAGCTTCTGGTCCCATCACTTCATGGGAAATAGATGGGGAAACAGCGGAAAAAGTATCCGACTTTACTTTTGGGGGCTCCAAAATCACTGCAGATGGTGGTTGCAGCCATGAAATTGAAAGACACTTATTCCTTTGAAGGAAAGTTATGACCAACCTAGATAGCATTTTTAATAAAAGCAGAGACAATACTTTGCCAACAAAGGTCCGTCTAGTCAAGACTATGGTTTTTTCAGTGTTCATGTATGGATGTAAGAGTTGGACTGTGAAGAAAGATGAGAGCCTAAGAATTGATGCTTTTGAACTGTGGTGTTGGAGAAGACTCTTGAGAGTCCCTTGGACTGCATGGAGATTCAACCAGTCCACTCTAAAGATGATCAATGCTGGGTATTCTTTGGAAGGACTGATGCTAAACCTGAAACTCCAATAATTTGGCCACCTCATGCGAAGAGTTGACTCGTTGGAAAAGACTCTGATGCTGGGAGAGATTGGGGGCAGGGGGAGAAGGGGATGACCGAGGATGAGATGGCTGGATGGCATTACTGACTCGATGGACGTGAGTCCGAGTGAACTCCGGGAGTTGGTGATGGACAGGGAGGCCTGGCGTGCTGCGATTCATGGGGTTGCAAAGAGTCGGACACGACTGAGTGACTGAACTGATAGTTGATTCACTTTGCTGTAAAGCAGAAACACAACATTGTAAAGCAACTATACTCCAATAAGTTTTTTTTTTTTTTTAATCTAACACAGAATTTCCTGATTGAGTCACTATCCACTGGGTACAGATTCAGAGACCTAGAAGGCTCCTTGAATTATTTTGCAACCTAAAATAAAACATTCCCCCCCCCCTTAGAAGGAATCAATCCATTTTAATGCTACTTCTGTCATCCTGTTTGATGCTTTATGCTTTTTTATGGCTTACTTGTCACTGACACTTTTATTTCCTGTTTTAATAAATGAAATGCCTTTCTCAGTTTATTGGAAGGTACACACCCCATTTTCATTCAAGGGGATATCTTTAATATATTTAAATTTAATTATGATTTTAACAGTGAAGCCATATCTATAATAGTCTACCTGATGAAAGTTTTATTTCTTGGCAATTTCTCTTTATTCACTATGAAATTTTTATATACAGATGATTACTTATTGTTCCAGAAGTATTTTATAAAATCTATTTTTAAGGAGAATTTTTAGCATAGCTTTAGATACTATCAATACACTTAAATTATTTAGACGTACGTCTATATAATTTCAGTGCTCACAGCAGGTCTTTTATGCTATAAACAATTCATCTTGAGTTCTCTGCTTTGATTATTCCTGAGAAAACTGGAGCAAATCTTCAAATTCCAGCAAGTTGAGAGGAGGAGTAAAGTTCTGGGAATTATGTAGGTGGCATTCTCTCTGCACCCTTCAATATCTGAGAAAATCTTGTTGCTGCTGCTACTAAGTCTACATAAGTGCCACCTTGGCTCCTTATATAATTTCTCATTCAGAAAAATTCTCATCTTAACCTTCTGTAGAACTAGTTCGTCTAGTGCCAAAAAAAAAAAAAGAAGAACAAAATCTGATCATTTGCCACCAACTCGTTTTTTTTTTCTTTCCTACTAAATGCTTAACGGGAAAAGACTTTCAAATTCAAGGATTTTTTCCAGAATAAATCTAAATCTTTTTTGTTTCCATTATTTACCTATTGCATGGTGCATACTTTCATAATCATAATAGGATCCTTTTCACCTCAGGAAGATTTTCTTCAAGGCTTTTTGATTGTTAATTTTATTATTAATTTTAATATCTGCTGTCTCTGGGTTTAAGACTATGTTTAATTTGGATTTCCACAATCTGTTCTGTGTCTTTTAGAGGTTATGTCATTATTTTAATGCCTTTATTCTTTTATTCAGAGTTCTGGTAAAATAGAACAAATTTGTGTTCTACTTCAATGATTTGATTGTGCATCAATCTGGTTTCTGCTTCCCCCATTGTATATTTTTATTTGACAATTGTGAATTTTCATTTCTGCATAACTGTTCACAATTTCACATTTTCCCCTTATGGTTAGTTATTCTTAGTTCATAGATTCAATGTACTCTGAAATATTGTTAAGAACACAAACCTATTTTTACTTTGGATTTTTCTTGCTTCAAATTTTCTATTTATAAAAATTATAGAACATTACAGAATAAGTACCTAGATGCATTCTTGTCACTACCATGAATATGAGTTATCCTACCAGTCATAGGGTTTCCCTGGTGGCTGAGAGGTTAAAACATCTGCCTGGAATGTGGGAGACCAGGGTTTGATCCCTGGGTTGGGAAGCTCCCCTGGAGAAGGAAATGGCAACCCACTCCAGTACTCTTGCCTGGAGAATCCCATGGAGGGAGGAGCCTGGTGGGCTACAGTCCATGGGGTCGCAAAGAGTCAGACACGACTGAACGACTTCACTTTTTTCTATTTATAAAAATTATAGAACATTACAGAATAAGTACCTAGATGCATTCCTGTCACTACCATGAATATGTGTTATCCTACCAGTCATAAGTTTTACTACATATCAAGCTATATATTTTATAAAAGTCGCATGATGCTTTAATTTTTCATATTATTGTATATTTTATTTTCTCTAGTTATAGTATGTTCTTTAAAACTGCTGCTGCTATGATTTAGTCATTAAGTTGTATCTGAGTTTTTGCGACCCTATGGACTGTAGCCTGCCAGACTCTTCTATCCATGGGATTTCCCAGACAAGATTTCCTACTGGAGTGGATTGCCATGTCCTTCTCCAGGGGATCTTCTCAAACCAGGGACTGAACCCACGTCTTCTGCTTGGCAGACATATTCTTTACCACTTAGCCACCTGGAAAGCCCTCTTTCAACCTGTCCATGTTATTAGTATATTGTTCACCCATACTTAATCCTGTAGAGTCTGCCATCGTAAGAATGTACCATATTTGTCCATTTGTTTTGGAAATATATGCGACTTCATGTTATTATCATGCTTCAGTGAACATTCTTACACTCCTTCTTCAGTCTGCAGCATGCCAGGGTTCTCTGACCTTCACTCTCTCCCAGAGCTTGCTCAAACTTATGTCCATTGAGTCAGTGATGCCATCCAACCATATCATCCTCTGTAGTCCCCTGCTCCTCTTGCCCTCAATCTTTCCCAGTATCAGGATATTTTCCATTGAGTCAGCTCTTCGCATCAGGTGGCCAAAGTATTGGAGCTTCAGCTTCAAAATCAGTCCTTCCAATGAATGTTCAAGGTTGATTTCCTTCAGGATTAACTGGTTTGATCTCCTTGCTGTCCAAGGGACTCTCAAGAGTCATCTCCAACAACACAGGTCAAAAGCATCAATTTTTTGACACTTGGCCTGCTTACACATATCTTCTAGTAAATATGTGCAAGAGGTCCTTGAGGGTACGATACCAAAAAACTAAAATCCCTGGGTGTTAGAACAGACATATTTTCAAACCACCATTTTTTCCAAGTAGCTCTCCCAACTGGTAGTACTAATTTTACATTCCCACTAAGATTATATGAGATCCTTTTTTCACCATATGCTCACCATTCCTTGGTAATACTAAACTTATTTTTTAAATATTCCAATATTTACACTGGGATAGGGCAATTTCTTTTTGATGTTTTTGTCCATCAGATATATCCACATCTTTGATTTAAACTTTATATTACTTATCCATTTTTATTTTCTTATTGATCTATAGGGCTGTTTTCCGTATACATACAGTACTTGATGTTAACACTTTTTACATTGTTCAAAATATATTTCTGTCATCTAAGTTTGTATTTTTGTTAATATTACTTTTCAAGTTGAGGAATTTCCCATCTATTTCTATTT